>CM035423.1:166806537-167211537 GCA_020310875.1 Ceratopteris richardii | reverse complement strand
ACCTTTGAGATAAGTTATGCAGTACTAAACCATCCACCCGATCCGGCATACAAGGCCATCGTCTTCCAGTCAACATTAGTTAAGAAGCAGCGAGATGGCTCACAGAGTATGATTTCAATCATTTTGTTACCTACGAAGCGGTAAGGGATGCGTTTTTATAGCGGTTCCGATTGAAGAAAAACCCTACTGAAATCTTCGATTACTTGCAGAACAATAAACAGAAGCTGCACCAGATTGTGCAGGAATATGCCACATTGTTTAGAACTCATTTAAGACAACTGCCACCGGCCCATGCCAATCTGCCGGATGATGTGATAACTCAATGGTTTATTAATGGGTTAACTCCACAACTAAGACAAATTATGATCATCCGTTGTGTGGGAGCTATGCCACTGGATGCGATTATTGCAATAGCCCTACAACTCGAGCATAAGGTTGGAGGATTCACTAAAGACTTGGAATGGCTGAAAGCGAGTAAAAATGTTATAGAGCTAAATAGATATATTGCACTAAATGTAAAAACCCTGGGCACACTAGTGCTACCTGTGCCCTTAATCAGATGTATTGTGCTATTTGTAATACCACCGAACATTCCACCAAAAATTATGTGTATAACGCCAAAGTGCAGGGACCAGCAATTGTAAATGCCATTATACAAGACCCAGGGCAGCTAGCCACTCACTACGTGCTGCCGCAGATGCGAAACAATAAGCCGCAAGGATATCGAAATTACCGGGGACAACGGAATACCAACTTCAATGCAAATCGTTGGCAGACAGGAACATCATAGGAAGCTACTTCCTTGCCACCACCTCGATGTCACTTTTGTGGTGAGCTTGGTCACATCCGAAGATTCTGCAAGGATGCAGCGGAATATGATCAAAGAAAGAAAGAGCGTCAGAACCCGATGATCAACATGGTCTATATTTCACCAGTGGAAACCCAAGCGGTAGTGGTCCAGACAAGATCCGGTAAGCCGCCGCAACCAGCAGTAGAGGTGTTTGAAGCTGGCATCCGTGAACAACAGAGAATGTATAACAAGGCTAGCCAATGGACCACCAAAGAGCCTATGTTGTTCCCTGATCCAGTTTCGGTGACACAGGTTCCACTGCCAAAGATAGGAGCGTAAGAACAAGATTGTACTCTAGTCACAGGAGAATCATCATCGGAACCAGTGAAGAGTGCAATTCCAACAGACCACGTATGGGATATTCTCTCGAAGGCTTGAATTACCCTTCCTTTGGGGCAACTACTCGCCTTGGTGCCCGAAGTTTGGCAGCAATTCTAGCAGCAGCTTAGTCTTGGATCTCCTAGTACTCCGACAATTGCCACAATCCAACCGAAAGCGAACTCTACGGTGGATCATGCGGTCCCCTTAATTACGGTATGGCACAAGAATCACAAAATTACTCAAGTATTAATTGATGGTGGTTCGGGTATAAACATAGCAACTGCACCCCTATGTAAAAAGTTAGGGTGGACGCAAATCGAGCGTGTTCAATTTTTTTGTGAGAATGGCAGATCAATCCTGAGTTCATCCGGTGGGACTCGTAAGGAATATTCCGATCACTTTGCAAGGCACCACATTCAAAATGACTTTTGTAGTCTTAGAACTACCGGAATCTAGCCTCAATTACAATCTTCTTTTCGGTCGCCCATGGTTGAAACAGGCTAAAGTTATACAGGATTGGTCAGCGTAGGAACTGACTTTTAAAGATAATCACCGTAAATATTTTGTCAAACTGGATGTCATTCAACCCTGCGAACTTCATGCTAGACCACATATAGCAGAGCCCGTCTACATGATGGATGGTTTATCTGATGATGAAGAGGAAGCGTTTCTGAAGAACAATGAAGATATGATTTCCTTAGGTACTAAGATCTGTAATCTGTTGCAGACAACTAGAGTCCGGCAGCCTGTACGGTTGTGCCTGTGATCGAAGAAGTAAAGACAGAAGATACTGTTGCTATGAATGAAGCGGCTCTACAACAACTTTTACAGTCAGCTGACGATCTAGGGAAACCTCATCAATTCTATGTTCCAGAAGACCAGTTAGTAACCTATAATTTGGGTGATGAAAGCAACCCCCGTCTTGTTAAGATTAAGGCAGGATTGTTTGAAGCATTTCAAGAAGATTTGATCCGGCTCTTGCGTGAGTTTTTTGATGTTTTTGCGTGGGACTATCATGATATGAAACGCCTGGATCCACGGATCTATCAGCATCGGGTCGTGCTTAAGCCAGAAGCGAAGCCAATTAAACAATCCAGTTACCGAATGAACCCTAATTATGCCGCACAAGTCCAAGCAGAACTAGATAGGTTGTTAAAGGTTGGATTCATTATCCTAGTTGAACATGCTGAGTGGATCTCTCCGATCATGATTGTACCGAAGAAAAACAAGCAGCTTCGAATTTGTGTGGATTACCGAAAATTGAATGTGGCCACGGTACCGGATCCATTTCCCGTTCCCTTTCTAGACACAATGTTAGACAGAGTGGCTGGGCATGAGATGTATTCCTTTCTCGATGGTTATAGTGGTTATAACTAGGTCAGAATGGCTGAACAAGATATACCGAAAACAACATTTATTACGAATTGGGGTGTGTACACTTGTACAGTCATGTGGTTTGGGTTAAGGAATGCTCCTAGCACATTTCAGCGGTGTATGCAAGAAATTTTTTCACCCTACCTCACTTCTTTTATGCAAGTATACTTAGATGACTTTTCTTTATTCGTCGAGCTTCTGAAGCATCTGTATCATTTACGGTGTTGTTTCGAGAAATGCCACGAATACCAACTTTGCTTGAAACCGACCAAATCTATCTTTGCGGTTTCTTGTGGTAAACTACTTGGCCATATTATATCTGCACAAGGTATACAGGTTGATCCAGACAAAGTTGCAGCCGTGTTGGAAGCACTTGTCCCTACAACACCAAAAGAAGTTATGAGATCCTTGGGACAGATTCGATGGCATGGTCGCCATTTACGGCGGTTAGCTCATCTCGCCACATCACTTAATCGACTCATAACGAGCACTCCCCGACAGTTCGACTGGACTCCAGAATGTCAAACTGCTTTTGATCGTTTAAAAGAATTATTGACTCAGGCACCAATTTTGCAACCGTCGAATTCGGAACGCCCGTTCCACGTCTTCATCGATGCCTCAGACATAGCAATTGGAAGTGTCTTAATGCAACACTCTGATAAGTGGTTCAGGCATGTCTATTACGCAAGTCGTCGACTCGCTCTTGCTGAACGAAATTATTCAGTAACTGAAAGAGAATGTCTCGGTCTAGTATATTGTGTAAAGAAATTCTGGCATTATTTGTTAGGCCGAAAATTCACCTTTCATGTAGATCATGCTGCGCTGGTGTATCTAGCTCGACAGCAACATTTAGGGGGTTGCTTGGCACGTTGGGTTCTATTGTTACAAGAGTTCGATTATGAAGTGATTCATCGACCTGGCACTGCACATGCATTAGCAGATTTTCTCTCTCGATTAGATTTTGGTGAACCTCCGGTGGGCGTTGATGATAACACACCAGCAATTTTTTTTACTGAAACAACTAGTGATGAATCTGCAGAACCTCCTGTGACACCTACCTACTATGATCAGTTATTAACCTTTCTTACTGATGGATGTCTTCCCCCTCAAACTTCTTCTACGATGAGGCGAAAAATTGCAGTTTATAGTCGCAGATTCAGGTTGATTGCCGGATAGTTGTACTACATGGATCATACTGGTACACTGCTTCATTGTATTCCACCACATGAAGTAAACTTAGTTATTTCTATAGCACACTCAATACCCTCCGGTGGACATTTTGCAGCAGATTTAACGCATCGAAAAATTCTGCAAAGTGGGCTTGGTGGCCTACTATGTACAAAGATATGACTCAGTTTGTGATGCAGTGTGACAATTGTCAACGATCTGGCCAGCCATTACAACGCCATTCCTGTCCTCTACAGCCTGTATTGCCTTTGGAACCTTTTTAGAAATGGGGTCTTGATTTTATTGGACCAATCACCCCTCCAGCAATCCGTAGCAACAATTGATACATTCTGACCTGTACAAATTATGCTACCAGATGGGCAGAAGCTTGGGCCTTACGGTCCGCCACAACTGTTTCAGTGGCAAAATGTCTGATGAAGGATGTTTTCCCACTCTAGAACTTGTGACAGATCAAGGCACACACTTTGCTAACAATTTAATGCGAGTTGCTCACACACACTTTTTAGATTCTGCATAAATTCAGTTCACCGTATTATCCTCGTGCTAATGGCTTAGCTAAGAGTACAAACAAAACTTTATTGACTATGCTTCGTAAACTGATTGTGGAATCACCAGAAAGATGGGATCAGTTTCTACCTGCAGTATTATGGGCATACCGAACTACATACAAAGTAGCAATCGGACTGACTCCTTTCAAGCTTGCTTATGGGCTGGAAGCAATTGCACCAATGGAAATTGTAGTGCCCAGCTTACGCGTGGCTATCACTCAGAAACTGTAACCTGAAGACTCTTTGTCATTTCGGTTGGACACACTCAGAGACTTGGATGTACATCGCTGGGAAAGTTTTCTGACCCTTCAAGAAGTTCCCATAATCCCTTTCTTAAAACTCCAATTTTTACGGTGGGACAACTTGTGTTATTTTATAATGCTAAATCGAATCGTGCGGCTGGAAAATTCAAATTACGGTGGGTTTTCCCTTACCGAATTAATGGACAAGTGGGCCCGGCTACTTTTTGGTTGACTACTTTGACTAGAATTCCACTTCCTAAAGTGATCAATGGTTCCAAGTTGCGGCCGTATCATCAAGCACCTGATTCTCGCTGACGTGTTCTTTGTTTTTCTGCATGTTATTTACTTTCTTTTTATTTTTGTGTGATTAGTTAATAAGCTTGTAAATATCCTCATTTTGATATCTAATTATGATTAAAAGCCGCCATGTATTATCGATCTGCTCATGCATGCACGCCATAGTTATGAGGGTTATCATCTCAACACCACACGATGATTAGCATTTTCGATCGCCTCCCGTTGCCAAGTTTCTACTTAATCTTCTTCTTTTCGCTGTTAATCGCTATTGTGTCTGCATGTTTTGTGTGCTTTGTGCCTTTTGTAATCAGTGTGTATTCGTGCTACTTCGCGTGCGGATCATGGAAGCTTTAGCAAATTTTTCTACCTTCTGTGATGGACTCCCTCAAGATGTGAGTGAATTCTTGCGTGTCCGAGGTTTGTCCAACTTCGCTGAATTGCCTTGGCATTCAGTGGAGTGTCATCCATATTATGCTCAAATTATCGCTGCAATTGCCACCACACCTGCTACCGAGCAGAGTTGGCCTATTATGTGTTTCCCATTTCGTGTCGTAATCACCCTATAGTCTTTTACTGCCGCTTTCCGACTCTCTCTGGAAGGACGAGAGAATGGTCCTAACCTTCCGATCGCTACTATGATTGAATTGTTCCCAAGGCACTCATCAAATGAGTATGCCATACTCTGTCGTCCTGATCCTGAATGGACCACCCTTCAATTTTTAGTAGCCAGACTGAATTTACAGAAATGCACTTATGGGATTTCTTGCCCGTTCTACTCGATGATTGACATGGCTGCTAGAGAGCCTGTCAATTTTGCTTCTTACTATTTTCGGCACATTCACCGTGAATGTGTTACGGTCATTAAGCACGTTAACAAAGGTGATCTCCCACGATCACGTCTTCCCCACATCCTGACATTTCTCTTTCCTGCCCTCCAAGCAGCGCAACCACCTCCAAATGCCCCAATTTTGTATCATGAAGAATCTGCCCAAATGCTCGAAGACGAAGAAGATGATGATGAAGATATCTTCCAACTCCTCCATAGGAAAGGCAAAAAGATAAGCACCTCTGAAAGTCAAGAACAAGGTTCCGTCGCTGGAAATGAAGAAGAAGAACATGAAGAAGAAACCTTTCACAACACCGCTACTTCAATCCATATTGACTCTTCTGGACAATCTTCTCAGGATAACCAACAGGAACACAATGTTTCCACCACTGCTTCTAACGCAGATTCTTCTCTAGGAGTCTCAACACCAATCCCAAGAAGAAGTGCAAGATCTTGTTGCGGGTATGCTCGATGAAATAATCGCTCTGATGGAGTTTATCAGTGCCCGCACTGAAGCAACCACATAGCAACCTACCGAAAAATTGTTGGTGGCTAACACTCTGCTACCCGCTCCTCCACCCATGCCTCCGAATAAGCCCATTGAACTTGTTCTACCTATTGTCCTTGAAGCACCGGATTCTTCCTCCTCTTCACCTAACTATTCTCCACCCTCTTCCCGTCAACTCTTGACAGCTTCTTCATCTCAACCACTTCCTCCTCTTCTGTTTCCTTCGATACCTATGTTTACTGAGCTAGCATCCATGGGTCATATGTTAATCCAACTGTCGCAGCAACTACCACAACAGATGAAGGAGGTTATTGATAATCTCATACAAGAATTCTAGCATAAGGTCGATGTTCTTGAAGCAGATATTAATCCACTCCAGGAAGAAGCGGATGCAGTAAAAGCAGAAAATCATGCTCTGCACATACAGATTCAACAGCTCCAGGCCAGACTTGCCGAACAGGAATCATTAATTAGTCAAAGAGATGCTGTGTTAGCTGAGATACAAGTTAAAGATGATTTATTAAGTGCTGCTGATGCAGAAATTATCCAGCTAAAAGAGTTAGTCCAAGATAAGGAAGATGCCCGTATAGCACTGGGAAACTTGTTAGAAGAAACTAGAGAACAGTTAGATGAAGTGGTGCAGTGAGGACAGGAAATGGTGGATTTAGCCAAGCAAACTAATACAGAACTTCAGCTTGCAAACGCCAACCTGTTTCAAGTCAATTCTGCTCTTAAAAACCAGATGACATTGGTCGCTCAACTCCAGAAGGAAGTCGCAGGAATTCGAAGAGAGTGAGATGCTTATTACCAGACCATCCAGTATCAATCACACGAACTGGAGAGAAGAGAAAAGCAGCTTGATGGTCAAGCAGAAAAATTCTCTAGAATTGACAAACAAATTCGAGACATGAAGTTGAGATGTGACGCAGCCCTTGCAAACGATTTCTATCTGCAGGAGGCCTTTTTGCAAACACAAGCTGAAATTTTGATGAGCCAAGTCATTGCCACAAGTTCAGTTAGAACTGATGCTCAGCTTGTAGAACCGGAGATCCTAAAAAAGATGTTGGACTCGCTGAAGCAGAAAATTGCCAGAACATTTAAGTTAGCCGGAACAATGTATATTCAGGGTATAGTAGAAGAGCCATAAAATTTTGTATCTCTGCGGGTTCGAGTCCACCGTGCGTGCCAGTGTAAGCCGCCAGATTGGCATTTGTAATTCTGTACTTTTCGTATTCCGCACGAACCAAAAGGTCGTTGCGAAGAGTTGTAACTACTTATAAAGCAATGAAAGGACGCTTCGGTAACGATCAAGAGGATCGCGAGACTGTGTGTCTGGGTGATTGCATTCTGTGAAGTTGTCGTAGTGCAGTGTTTGAGTTATATGAGTAGTATTATGTTTCAGTCTTTGTTTGATTAAGTTAACTTGTGATTAACTTAGTTCAATTAAATTAAAGATCTAAAAGCGGTGTTACAGTAATGTTTACGTTGGCACTGTGTACTGAGAAAGTATTGATCTGAATATGAATAGTAAGTCTGTAAGGGAACGAGCCAGAGTTTTGTTAGTAAGTTGGATTAGCAGAGTTGTTTAAACGTACTGCCATATGAATGAGTTAATTAGGAAAATCAAGTATAGGGCCTCTGATTAGCAGACCCCTACCACTCCCAAGAACCCGAAAAGAGCTCAAACGCACCTGTGACGGCAACACGCGTTTAACAGAGTGTCTCTTTCCAAGAAAGGTCTAGATCCTTTAGTCCTATATAAAGTGTGTTGCAGAGCTAAAGAGCGCACAAAGCAGAGAAAAAGACGGGCCCCAAAATTTTTCGGATTTGGACACACAACTTTTGTATCATAAACCACTTTTGTATACATTTTCCATTGTAAATGCACTAGAGGAGTCCTCTATATGCATCCCCACAGAAGATTAGTGATTTACCCATGTACAATAGTAGGAAATTAGTCTTTTAGTGAATAAAGTGCCGGTCTCTTGTGTGAAAGGACCAAACTTAGGGCACTAGTATATAAGTCAAAAGTGACTCTTTGTAAAGAACCTCTTGTCATTGTGAAGAAGGAGCACTTCTGAATTTTCGAGTTTGTCTCTTTCTTGCTGATTTTGATCTTCATTTTGCTCTTGAATGTGTGTGTTATGCTTGAAATGCATGTGTAGGACTGTTGTCTACCCCTTCCTCTTTGTTTTGAGCTGCTGTAGTGCGTGCGTAAGCTAAGAGAAGCTCTGGCGCGGGTGTTTGTGACTCCCATAATTCACTGTTTTTGCCATAACTTGAAGCAGAGTGGTCAGAATTGAGTGAAACCACCACCGTTGGATGCGTCTCGTCGAGAGCTTCGAAACGAGTAGCCTATTGCCCATGTTCGGAGTTCTGGGCTGGGAGAAAACTTCAAAATACCAAAACTGCTGAAGAGAGGCTTGCGGCAACACTTTCAGTATTTCAGTAGGTGTGAGAGGTAGTAGTCTTTTCTCATGTGTGATTAGCTAAACCACTTCATTATCCATCACGTGTGCACACGTCTTCCCAATCAGTTTGGAAACATGGAACAATTTTTTCAAGAATTTATAGGAGAATTCACTAAGAGAGGAATCAAACACAATTCAGCTTCGCTAATTCACAGCTTCAAACAAAATCCTAATGAAACGGTGAAGAATGCTGCCAGAAGGTTCAACCAGTACGTGGATAGATGCCTAGTGACAGAGAGACCGACTCAACAAAAAATGATTTCATTATTTTTAGATGGGCTCACTAACGGAACCTTAAGAACGCTAGTGTACGTGAAAAGACTACAAACTTTGAGTGAGTGTCTTCAGGAGTGTATTGATTTGGAGGATAACTTGGCCGAGGACCTCAACAGCAAGTCCAGCCACGCTAAATCGGACGATTCAAGGAGTGCCATTTCTTCCAACTCCAGTCACGTGGAAGAATTAGCAGAGCTATTAGCCAAGAAATTAGGGGCACAGGGGCAAAGAGCTTATCAACATCCAGCTCAAAGATTGCCTATGCTACGGAGATGTGGCTTATGTGGAGGAGATCACCCCACTCACCTGTGTGTTCGAGGAGGGGGCGGTGCACAACCAGCTTATCCATACAACAAGCAGCAACAACAAGGGACTTCTTGGTACTGTCACATAGAACAAAAATACACTAATCACACTACTGAGAGCTGTCCATTTAATAGGCAAACACGCCCTTTCCAACCACCTCAGTATCGACCGTATGGATATCCACCTAGAGACCCGAACAGAGAGATCCCAAGATACAACCCTTATCCAACACAGACGGGAGTACCTAGACCAATTGAACAGACACCATACCCACCACCACAACCAGTGCTAGGACCCCAACCGTCGCAACCTCAACAAGTAGTACCAGTAAAGTATGTGCAACCAGAAGAAAATCTAGAAAGAGCTATAGTACCAGCCACGACAATGACCCAGATATAATCAACAAACCTTGGATACGAAACCCTACCAAGTGAGTACTATCCGTATGAAGCCTACATGATGGAATACGAACCGGCATATGAGACTACATACTATGGGTATGAAGGCTATGATCAGACTTATGGAGCAGAGACTTCCACTCTAATGTATACAGCTCCTAAAGCACCACAACCCATGAGACCACCCAGTAGACCACCAGTACAGAGAGGACCATGCTATAGATGTGGAGGAGACCATTTCATTAGAGAGTGCCCTCGACCATACAACCCTCCACCACCTAGAATCTGGGAAGGATATTGCAGTGATTGCGGAAAGGAACATCTTTTTAGGGATTGCCCTAAGAATCCGGTAAAAAACCAAGGTTCTGCACCAATCAATGTAATAGAGGTCATAGAAGAATCGGGAAGTGATAAGGAGTACACAGTGCCACTAAAAGCCATCACTAGAGCCCAAACAAAACAACAAAAAGGACAGCACTCGAAAGAGGAGCAAAAAAACAACACGAAAATAAGCCCTTCAACTCAGATAGTGGAAGATTCAGAGGACCCATGTGAAAATTCCCGCAACACAAAAGCTCAGAAATGGAAAGAAAGACGAGAGAAACTCAAGGATAAATGGGCAAAGAACAAGAGTTCAAACAGTAAAAAGCAACTTGAAAAAGCAAGCAAACACAAAGAACAAGGGAAGTCTAAGGAGACTCCTGAGCTAATCGAACCTAGCTCAGATAGGGAGAAACCTGAATCAATTCTAGTAGACCCAAAGCCAAACGACTTGGATATGTGGTTAAAAGCATACCAAGCTAGAATCAAAATGGGACCGAACATAGAACAACATGAAAAAATCTACCCTAGAGGGGAATTAGAAAAGGAAAGACTAGCCATATGCAGAAAACTCATAGAGGTAGCACAAACAACCCTAGAAAAGACTATCCCAACTCTACCAGAAACAAGGATTGCACAGGAACCTTATGAAGAATGCATCAAACCAAAGGATAAAGAATTGAGAAAAGAAGATTCCAAAGGTGAACAAGAGACAGCACAAGATGGCCCTGTATCAGCCATACCAGACTTAGAAGCAGAATGGCCCAAGGACTTGTGGAATAGAATCAGAGAGGAACAATGGAAGAAGAATGGTGTCGATCCACCACCATTTGATGAAATAGAAGTGGAAGACTGCCAACCCCATCCGAACCTCGAGGAGGTCTACGAGGAGATCTCAAGACTCGATAGAGGTAGAGAGGAGACCATAAGTATTTCAACATTGCCTAACTATATGGGAGAGTACGAAAGAGAGTCAGTGATAATACGAGCACCCACGGTGCATGGAAAAGGAACAGGAGAGGGAAAAGAGAGTTCGCATAACTTAACAGAGTTAAAGAAAACAAAAGTACAATGCCAATTAACGGTGGAAGATTTGCTTCGACTTAAACCCCAGTTATGGAAGCAAATGGCAGATCAATTGAAACCACTGCCAAAGAATGGAGGATCAAAAGAAAAGGAACTGGAAAATAAGTCCACCATACAAGTTCCAGTCGATAAAGTAGGAGAGTTCAGTGAAGGGGATGAAGGGAATACCTGTTTACCTGTCATCTACAATGGGTACATGACCAAAGCTATCTTAGACACAGGAGCAGGAGTAGGAATTGCAACGAAGGAGATTTGGGAAAAGTGGGGAAAACCAGCCTTACGACCCACTCGCATGAAACTCCAGTTAACAGACGGTCATGTGGAGAGACCCCTAGGAATATTGGAAGGAATTAAGTTAACCACGTGTGTAGTGGAATTTGAACACACACTAGCCATATGCAAGTTCGAAAAAGCAAACAATTATGAGATGATATTAGGACGACCCTTCATGAGACAGATGCGAGTAGTACAAGATTGGGGCAGAGATTCATTATATCTCCAACATCAAGGGAACACTACCAAGATAAATTTGCACACATTCGCTTATCGGGATGTTCCGCCATTACAATGGAATCCAGTCCACAAAGAAGAAGATGACCTATCCATTCACAGTGCTGGATCAAGTGACCAATCTTGGATGCACGAGGATGCTCAGTTGTGGATGTGCAAAGAAGCAAAGAAGGAGGAGTGTAAAAAACAAATGTGGCCAATAGGGCACCCTAACTATCGATCGATAGAAGACCCCGATTACATGCCTAAAATTTTTTCAGATGAACTCTTCGAACCACATGGCTGGATGGAAATCCTAGCCACATTAGATGTGTGTGTGAATGAGGAAGTATTGACGATGAACGATTGTATAGACAAGGAAGGATATGACGTGAGCCTCTACATGGTTGTCCTCCAAGAAGTAGAAGAAGGGGAAATTGAAGAGAAAGAGTGGAAAGAAGAGTATGAAAGCATAGAAATGGAACCAGAGTTTGACTCTGAGGAACAATATTTAGAAACCATGCAAAAAGAATCAAAAGAAAGACCAACAAAAGTCTTAGCAATCGAAACCATCCCAATAATACACGAGCATAGAGAGGACACGAGTAAAGTGGAACCGGAACCAGACCATTTCGAAGTTCCAGAACATTTTAAAAGATACGAAGTGGAAGAAAGAAAGATAGCCACTCAAATGCCTAAACGAGAGGCCCGGGAAGGAGAAGCCTATGACAACAAGGAACAAACCAAGAAAGTTGTTGTAACGATAGAAGACGGAGAAGAGAGGTGCACATATATTGGGAAAGATGTATCGGAAGAGGAAGAAGAGGATCTCATACGACTCATCCGAGAATATCGAGACGTGTTTGCATGGACGTACAAAGACCTCAAGGGTGTAGAACCCAGCATATGCGCTCATCGAATACCTATGACATCAGATGCAAAACCTTCGAAACAACGCCCTTATACTTATAATGAAGTTTATGCAGCAAAAATAAAGGAAGAAATTGACAAATTACTAGCGGCAGGATTCATTTATGAGATTGAACACACAGAATGGGTATCGCCACTAGTAGTAGTGCCCAAGAAAAACGGAAAACTAAGGGTGTGTATCAATTTGAAAAAGGTAAATGCAGCAACTATACGTGATAGTTTCCCTTTACCTATCACAGACCATCTTTTGGAAAGAGTTGCCAGCAAGGAGGTCTATAGCTTCTTGGATGGATTCTCTGGTTACAACCAAGTAGCTATTGCAACTGAGGACCAGCATAAAACCGCATTCGCGACTGAATGGGGAATCTATGCATTTAGAGTAATGCCTTTCGGGCTCACTAATGCGCCAGCCACCTTCCAACGACTGATGTGTCATGTATTCAAAGAGTTTCTGAGAAAAAGCATGGAAGTATACGTAGATGATCTGTGTACATACTCAAATCAACAACCTGACCATATACCGGAACTGAGAAAAATATTCAATAAATGAAGACAGTATAGAGTTTGTCTGAACCCTGAGAAATGTGTCTTCATGGTGCGACAGGGAAAAATCCTAGGACACATCGTTTCAAGGAATGGAATATCCACGGACGAAGAAAAGATTAAAGTTATCTTAGAGCTACCAAGACCCAAGAATGCAAAGGAAGTACAAGCCTTTATGGGACACTGTGGATATTACCGTAGGTTTATTCACATGTATGCCATAATAGCTAAGCCTTTATATGGTCTATTGACTCAGTTCACTTGGACAGACGAGTGTGAGAAGGCCTTCAACGAGCTTAAGAAGCGGCTGAGTACAGCCCCAATTCTAAAATCACCCAACTGGAGCAAGCCTTTTCATATTCATGTTGATGCTTCGAACTATGCCATTGGATGTATCCTAGCTCAACCGGCTGACGAAGGGAAGCTTGACCATCCAATCACTTATGCGAGTAGACAATTAAACCAAGCAGAAAGAAATTATACGACTACTGAAAGAGAAGGCTTAGGAATGGTTTATGCAGTGAAGAAGTTTAGACACTACCTCTTAGCCAACAAATTCAAGTTCTTCATAGACCATCAGGCTTTGTTGTATCTAGTCAATAAGCCTTGCAACACAGGAAGATTGGTACGATGGTTCTTGTTATTAATGGAGTTCGACTTTGAGGTAATAGTAAAAAAAGGAAACACACATGTAAGAGCAGATCACCTTTCAAGGCTAACGCATGGAGAACCACCTAGCGGAGTACCGGATGATTTACCAGATACGTATTTGTTTAATCTTGAAGTATGTCCAAAGTGGGCAGAACGACTAATTCCCATACTCACCCATGGCCCTCAACACCCAATAAATAAGGATAGCAAAAAAGAGATTCTTCAAACAAGAAATTTACACATTGTTGCTGGAAGCATGTATTATAAGGAACCCAACGGTGTCTTATTAAGATGTGTCGAGGAGGACGAACAGAAGCAACTAATTCAGCAAGCGCACGTAAACAAGTGGAAGACCCATCAAGGGATGCATGGAACACTTCGAGAATTAAAAAGGTTAGGCGTATATTGGCCTGACATGTCGAAAGACGTTCACGATTATGTAAGTAATTGTGGGGAATGCAAAGAGACTACCCCAGAGGATCACATGTCCTTACCTTTTTCGACCATAGCGCCTAATTGGAGTAAGACGTTAGTACAATTCCTCAAAACGAAAGAGCACGAAATAGGAGCTAGTTTAGCAAGAAAGCGATCCCTAGAAGAAATGAGCAAGGATTATGTGATAATGGGAAAACAATTGTTTAGAAGAGGAAAAGACAATCAACTCAGATTGTGTGTGCATGAAGGAGAATATCTTCCCATATTGGAGATGGCACACGCAGGAGCGGCTGGAGGACATTTTTCAGCAGACAGAACGGTCAAGATGATTCTCTTTGCAGGCTTGTGGTGGCCAACTCTACATATGGATGCGGAGACATATGTGAGAAGCTGCGAGACATGCCAGAGAGCGAAATATCCCATTCGAAGAGATGACATGCCTTTAAGACCCATGGTTTGTGCAAGAGCATTTACCAAGTGGGGTATTGATTTCATAGGACCTATCAATCCACCGGCTAAAGGATCACATGCGGAGTACATCATAGTAGCCACCGACTACTTAACCAAGTGGGTGGAAGCAAAAGCCACTAGAAAGAATGACGCTCAAACTACAGCAAAATTTCTCTTTGAGCATATTTTCACACGCTTTGGACTACCGATTGAGATAGTGAGTGATCGAGGAACGCATTTCCTAAACGAAGTCATTGAGTCGCTAATGAATGACTTTCTAGTGATTCATAAAAAATCAGCCCCATACCATCCTCAAGCGAACGGACAAGCCGAAAGTTCCAACAAGGTACTATGCACTGTATTGACAAAGATTGTCAATAATGGAAGGTCAGATTGGGACAAACAATTGCATCACGCAATTTGGGCCTTCCGAGTGGCATATAAAACGGCCATTGGAACCACACCTTTCAATCTAGTGTATGGGCAGAATGCAATTTTGCCAATTGACTTCTTAGTACCTACATTGAAAGTGGCCCAGAAATATGAGTGGAACGGTCATGAATTGTCCCAGCAACTAGATCAAATTGAAAAGTTGCACGAGACTAGATTGCAAGCTGTAGCAGGCATTTATGCCGCTAAACGGAGACAAAAGGCATATTATGATTCACATATAAAAGACAAGGGACTTAAAGAAGGCGACTTAGTCCTAGTATACACCCTAAAACAACATGCAAAGAAGCTACAAAAACGCGGATATGGACCTTTGATTATAAATCGAATCTCTACTAGTGGTGCAGTCAATCTCGCCACACTAGACGGAGACATTCTTCCCAACTACATCAGTGGATGCAAAGTAAGACGATTCATGGAGCCCTTGACTGATCAAATGCTAGCGCGACTGTTAGGAGCTCAAAATAGGAAAAAGGAAGAAGAACGAATTCGAGAGGAAGCCCGACAGGAAGCACTAGAACGCATTAGGAAACGGAAAGAGTGGATCAAGCAAAGAGATGAACGTTATCTCCAAGGAGAAGAGCCCATCCCTATGGCAAACTATCAGGTCAAAAATCAGGATTCAACGGGTATGTGTAAAACGCAACCTTACCTAAACCTAGGGATTGGCAAGACAGAGTATAAATTGATAGATGCATTGATAGACTCAGGAGCAGGCCTTAGCTGCATGCGAAAGAGAATAACAGACGAGCTGCAATTAGAAGTGAATCCCACAAAAGCCCAATTAATAGGAATTGGAGGTCACACCATAGAATGTATTGGAACCATGAATGTATCCCTCCACCTAGGAAATTCCTCCATGGAACAAAGAGTCCTAGTATGTGAGGATGACGACTTGATAGAAGACTTCATTCTAGGACATGACTGGATCATTGAGACAGAAGCATGTATCCATCTAGCTCAAGGATATATTTCAGCTACGATAGGGCATAAGGAGATTTTCAGCTTACTTGAAGAGAAACCATGTAACCAAACCATGTTAATACCAAGATCGGAGGAAATTCAAAAAACGACAGAAGAAAGTATCAACTCTGCTTACCTCTCAGGAAGCAAATGCATAGGAGCTGAAACTTCCAACTTAGCGACATCCACTATAGAGCCAAAGTTATCCAATGCAATTGTGGAAAAGTCAATCATTGAGGGGACGCGTTCTCCTAAACAGGCTCAAAACATCCAAAGATCGCACTATTGGAAACCAATAAACAGATACTCGAATCAAGAACCACCCAAATATATGTGGGTATGCAAGGATCAAATACAGAGTCAAGAAATGTCCACAAGCGCTCTGAAGAAGGAAACAGGCATCACCAAACCCGCTGCAAAGATCTACAGACGAAAGGAATCAGTGCAAGTATGGATTGCCAAGCCCTTGCTTGAAGCTCAAAGATTGCGACATCAGATATGGATTCCCAAGAAGGTCATACAAGCAGCTAAACAGAATGTAAGGACAAAGGCGGAAATACCACATCAGACAAGGCAAAAATCATCAACACATAAGAGTCATCAGAGAAAATCGAAGAGCAATGCCAAGTTCACTCGGGCAATGGATAAAGCAAATGGAACACGAGCGGTTGTACGAATCGAGAAAAGCAAGCGATCTCTCTCAGTGTTCTCAAAATGGATCTGGAAACCAAAGCTACCACGAGGAGCGGATGATCAAGGAGATAAAGCACCCGATTGCACTCATGTAGTGTCTGATGCATCTCAAGTAAGCATGATAGGGCCGCAATACAAGGCCAAGCATTCGGCACAGGATGTACATTATCAAACTAGTGGTGCACGATCTCCAAGTGAGACTAGATCTTAGCTTTAACCTGATAGGAATGGACATACTATGTACATAAACTATGCTTCGGCTATACTCATGATTGTCTTCTTTCAGGAAAAAAGTATAAAAAGAGGCGGTAAGAAATCCCACTCTTGCAATAATGGGGAACGGAGCGACGAGCGATCATAATCACAACAATAAATTGTATGGTCTCATGAAAGCCTTTCAAGCTAATGCACTTTTCCTTGTAAGTGCAGATGGCTTCTGAAGACTCTGAAGCTACAATCCAAGAGGAGGTCCAGGAATTTCCTCCCCAATGTCTTACGAAAGCAAAAGGGCATTGGTTCAGAGATGAACAACCAGTTGAGGAATATCTCTTCTTGGCCAACATAAAGATCATGGACACAGAGCATCACTTTCCGATCATGTCCCAGGACTTCAAAGTTTTACATGGACTGCCATCCACAATCGACATCATGAAGAAAGCAGGAATTCATAAGTATTTTGAGCTACCTATCTATAAACCGGATTTCCAACGCTGTACACAAGTCATGAACACTCTACGACCAGCACTACATGATCCATTGGTACTAGAGCCAATGTGATGGATAAGAATGGAGAATGGGTGGTCATTCAATTTGCCCATGACTTAATCAAAGAAGCATTTGGATGGGAAAAGGATGGTGTCAACACGGTCAAGGACGAGAGTCGTGGAGCCAAAACGAGAACTTTCGTCAACATCAATAGGGTGGACATCGAAGAAGAAGTCAGACTGATACACCAACACTTCTGTTTCCCGAGTATGAACAGATATACGGCCCCTCAAAAAATCATTGTTCAGTTATTATCGCATGCAATCAAACAGATCGGCAACCAAGTAAACCTTACACCCTATGTGCAAGAAAGATTGTTCGAGGCGAAGAAGAAATGGGAAAATAAGAAATTCCTCAATGGGACCACTGCCCTAACAATTATGATTTACCACGCATTGGGCATGCGCGAGTACTTATAGGAGATGCCATCTTCAATGGAGTTGGCTCAATTTGTCAAAGCAGCTACTGTACCGAAACAGAAGAAAGGGAGCAAACGAGTAGAAGAGGCAGAAACAAGCTCGCAACCCCGAATGAGAGGCACAATGCGAGGCACAAAACGACCTCGAGAAGTCCAACAAGCAGAAGAGGAAGTACCAAAAACGAAGAGAGTACATGTACTTCCTACAACCACCACTCAAGGGACTAAAAAGATCACGGAAGAAAAATTAACTCAAGCACTGGAGGAGACTCACAAATATACAGAAGGACAAATTAATCTGCCAGTGAAGAGTCATCATTATCAACAGTCCGCAAAAGCTCAAGAACCAAAAGGCAAACTTACTAAGGTACATAGATATCGGGAAATTGGGCTAGACAACTCTAGTTCTGGATCCGACGGCCAAGAGAAGCCCAATACATCATTATTGGATGTAGATATTCAAAGTGAATCGAAGGATGATGGCCAGTGGGCCGAATTAAATGAAGTAGACTATGGCGAAGACCAAGCAGGCCACAAGGAAAAAGCTCAATCACCACTGGTAGACCAAACTACCAAAAAGCGGGCAGAAGAAGAAAGGCAACACCCCATTCAACCAAAAGATGCATCCACCACCCACACCAAGGAGGACAAATCTGATAATGAGGAACATTTAATGATATCAGAGGATAAGCCTCAGGAAGAAGAACAAGAAGACGAAGAACCCTTCACCCCACTAAGGGTTGTGGCAGAACCATCCCCAATGGATGTCACATTTCAAGGGAGTGCCACGAAGGTTCGTAAGGTGGTGGAAGATGACGCAGAAGTGCAAGTACAACTACAGGTCCGACAACCACATAATGAAATGATCCACGTCGCAAAGGGACAAGATGTACAAACAGGAGAGACCCCAGACATACCAAAGACATGGCTGAATGTTGATATAGCTCAGCTCAAGCCTGTGGTGCAGGATATGATTCGCACTGCGCTAGACACTCAACAATTGATGCTTGATGCCGATGAAGATTACGACCAAGCCATGCTGGAAAAGGAGGAGCTTCGAAAAGAAGGTACGAATCTGGCTAAAAAATTATCCAAGGCAGAAGCTCAAGTTTTGAAGAAACACGAGGAAATAAAAACGACCAAAACACAGTACAGAATATTAGAAACGGAAAATGCCAAACTAAAAGAGCAAGTTTCGGCGCTCACAAAGAAACTAGACATGACTGAAAAAGAGAAAACAAGGATCCATGCTCGTAGCAAGGTACTCGAATCACAGCTCAAGGTGAGCATGGAGGAAGCCGACCACTTAAGGGACAGGAACAAGGAGCTCATGAAAGCTCTCCTCAGTGATCAACCACCGACAGATACTGACAAATCAAACGAGGATATAAAAGACATGGAAGAAAAGTTGACCAAGATGGCAGATCAGCTCAAACAGGAGCAAGAGACAATTGCAGAATGGGAACAAAGATATATGAATGACACTGCAGCTTTACGCAAGAAATGGAAAAAAGCAGAGAAAGATTATTTCCGACAGTGCAAAGAAGACACAGATCACATGAACATAGTTGCACAGGAATTAATCAAACATCAGGAAAAGATTACAAAGGTTGAAGAAGAACTTAAGAATAAAGATGAAATCATCAAACGGCTTCAGGAGCAGATAGAGCTAATAGGGAAGCAGGGGACACCAGTAGTTCCACCAGAGACCACAGCTACTGAGGAGGAAGAGGTACGTCCTCTCTCTCCCCCCTTGTATCATTCACCAATAAGGGCGGAAAAGGAGGTTCCATTAGAACCTAACACACGAGAAATTGCAGAACTGAGCAGACCAGAAAGGGCACTACTGGTGTCCCAGCTCACTGCTGATTTTGAAGATCAAATTATACAGATAATGAAAGAAGCTCGAATAGAAAACAAACAATTAGAGCAAATTTTGAAGCCATTCAATGTACCATATGGTCTACTTAAAGAACTGACGCGGATGTATATAAAGTCTGCAACGAACAAAGATCCGGACCACAATCTTCAATTCCAGCATGACACTTTCAAGTATACTCAAGAGGAATTTGAGAAGGCGGATCCGATATGGCGTAGAAAAATTTTGGAGAAGAATCCGACATTGCGGGTACAATGGGAAGCATCACCATACGCACTTCAGGTAAATCCATCTTTTTGTCCTGTACCCCGCAGACGCTCTTGGACGCAATTTTGGGAAGGACAGCGTCAAGGCAATATCAATAATCACTGGCTTAACTATCCGTTACTACCTAGTCTGCCACATAATTACTTACCTACAGAAGAATATATGGTGAAAACAATGGAATTTTGGATTGCAAGATATGCTACAGTTCCGGACTTAGCCGTCAAGATGACCAACAAAATATTTAGCATGCTCATTACAGTGTTGAAGGTGTTCCAGCATGCTAAATATACATTTTTGAATTTCATCGGCATTACGCAAGGGTCTGAGGCTCTTATTTTTTATTTATCAACCATTCTGAGCCGACTCACCATTATGGCGTATTATTCTTGCCTTATGTTTTTGCCATCGACATATATGCAAACTTTCGAAGAAGCATTCTTTACCGGCTTCTTTGAAATGGATTCAGAAATTTTCGTGAAAATGACTTCCAATTTAAATGCACGGCTGGTGGCCTATGAAACAAGTTTCTTTGCTGATCATAGACAGGCGCCAGAAGACGGAGTAAAGTCAAAGCAATGGAAGGAATTCATGTTATGTCATGCAAATCTGCTGAACCAACGAGAGCAAACCGCCATTCAAACATACACACGTCGCCTCAGAAAGCCTGTCGAGGACGACAGAGTTCAGGAGGAGGGACGTGTAGAGGGACAATCGAGCAAAAAGAAAAGAAGAAGAAAATCAAAGTCTAAGTGCAATAAATACACATCTCTGCAGGAAGCCCCGTAGGGGCGCATTACCCATCTCTGCACAGAGCCCCGCAGGGGCACGCATCAGGCAAAAAGAGAAATCATCCAGGTCATGCACAGTGGAAAAGAAGTAAACAGCCTCAAAGCAATACAACAGGGTCAGATGTGTACAACCAGGACAAATCAGAGGACCAAAAGTTACAAAGGGGTAGAGGCTGAAAAGTTTAAGAGGGTGACTAAGAACAACACATTCCTAGTCACTGGTGGCGTGCGTGGCAACCCAAGTCAACAGGCAAGACAAGTGCATCAAGCTCTCGAGTAGTAGAGCTTGAATCAAGAAGGCCATCGAATCTGCATGTCTGTTTAACTGCAGACAATACTGACCAAGGGGAGCGTGCGGAGAAAAGCTGAGCGCCTCTAAAACGTAATGCAAGATCAAGAATCAGGCAACACTAACCACGGGACGCGTTCGCGAAGCAAAGTCTGTCAAGGGACGACAGAGACGAAGAGGGGGAGAGTGTTGCAGAGCTAAAGAGCGCACAAAGCAGAGAAAAAGATGGGCCCCAAAATTTTTCCGATTTGGACACACAACTTTTGTATCATAAACCACTTTTGTATACATTTCCCGTTGTAAATGCACTAGAGGAGTCCTCTAGATGCATCCCCACAGAAGGTTAGTGATTTACCCATGTACAATAGTAGGAAATTAGTCTTTTAGTGAATAAAGTGCCGGTCTCTTGTGTGAAAGGACCAAACTTAGGGCACTAGTATATAAATCAAAAGTGACTCTTTGTAAAGAACCTCTTGTCATTGTGAAGAAGGAGCACTTCTGAATTTTCGATTTTGCCTCTTTCTTGCTGATTTTGATCTTCATTTTGCTCTTGAATGTGTGTGTTATTCTTGAAATGCATGTGTAGGACTGTTGTCTACCCCTTCCCCTTTGTTTTGAGCTGCTGTAGTGCGTGCGTAAGCTAGGAGAAGCTGTGGCGCGGGTGTTTGTGACTCCTGTAATTCACTGTTTTTGCCATAACTTGAAGCAGAGTGGTCAGAATTGAGTGAAACCACCACCGTTGGATGCGTCTCGTCGAGAGCTTCGAAACGAGTACCATATTGCCCATGTTCGGAGTTCTGGGCTGGGAGAAAACCTCAAAATACCAAAACTGCTGAAGAGAGGCTTGCGGCAACACTTTCAGTATTTCAGTAGGTGTGAGAGGTAGTAGTCTTTTCTCATGTGTGATTAGCTAAACCACTTCATTATCCATCACGTGTGCACACGTCTTCATACATTTGGTTAGTCGCTCCTTAGGATTGACATTTAAATGTGTGATAAAGATCCCACTATATGCACTTGTGTGGCAATTGAGGTATAGTCTCATTGGCACAAGTCCTTGAGTCTTCGTGGCTCATGTACACAAAGTGTGATTTATCTTGTTTTAAATCAAGAAAGGTTGGAAAGATGGTAGAATTACAACTCGAAGTAACTTCATTCTTGCTATCTATAGAGATATACACTCATTTCTTGTACAAATTTCCAATTGAATCTCCGTGCATCTCGCTTTGAGATAGTAAAAGAGAATTTCTATTTCAAGATTCAACAAACAAGGAATCTATATGGATTCCAAAATTTGACCTCACATCAGAGCTAAAGAGAATTAAGTTTGACTCCGCACATGTAGAGATGTCAAGAATAAAGGGCATGAGATTAATCTATGATTTTGGTTCCTAATTTTGAGTATCCATTTCATTAATGTACATACGGTTGTAAGGGTTATCTGCATTGGCACATGACACTAATCGGGTGGTCCCATCTAGAATTAACATTTTGTGGATAGAAGGACTATTTGGTCCTAGATGGGAACAGATACCTTAAAATGAATCGTTAGACCTTTAGTTGAATGTTTTTGGGTTGTAGGATGGAATAAATTAAAAAGAATTTTCCTTTTCTTAAGAGGAAGATCACTCTCGACATATTCTCCCTTGCATAAATTAATTAAAAGAAAAAGTATAGAAGAGAAGGGGACATATACCCACGAGATCTTGCTTATCCCACAAAGAAGGGGGAGGCAAAACCACATTGATGGCCCAAGCGTAGTCCCAATCTTTATCAAATGTTACAAAGATGTGAACATCTAAGTACTTAATCGTAATTAAAAAGCACCTTAACTATCCTTTCATCTCCCTCGTGAGGAGCCTATCTATTATGGATCTTGTTGTTGTCCTAAACAAAATACCTATGATGTTAGAAGGGCATAGAATTCATAGTTTTTAATTGTTCTTCCTTGTAGGTTCACGGTCTTGTCAATTGACCCCTCTTTAGGATTGTCACCAAAGTTGTTAGCGCAGCTTGCTTTCCAAATTTTCCAAAGATCTTCTCCTTTAACACTCCACACTTCGAAGAGAAGCCAATTTCTTCTCTAAGCAAGGAGTTTCTCTAATCTAAACGGGAAAGAATTCTCCCCATTGTTTGCCAAACCAAGAGGCTTTTCAAGTAGAAGAAAAGGTGTCCAACATCTTTTGTGCCATCAAAACAATGTGTCAACATGGATAAACCCACAAATTTTGTTGGCCTCGATAGTAAACGAAAATCTATGATGGAGAATTCCCCACATAAGCACCAATTTAGTATTCTCAATGAGGGGATGCCAAAGGTCACCGAATTTGAAGTCCCATCTTATATTTTTTTCACGAAGCACTTCCTACGAAGTGATAAATAAAGATCATCATTCTTTTGCAAATTGAGAATCTTATCCAAGCTGTTGACATTGTGCGATCTCATAACATGTGTCCGAGGGGGATCACTACCTTCTAAGGTAGGTGTGCAAAGAGTCCCAAGAAAACGTTCCATCTCTTACCTTTTGTGATCATGCGGAACTTGATCTACTTGATGCTTCTCTTCTGGATACCAAAACTAAGTTCGGTGTGTACCGTGCTAAAGCCTTTGTGTTAAGAATATAAAAGAACATATTCCCTTTTAATATGGAAATAGGGTTATCCAGAAATAGTATTGGCGACCGTAGTTCTACCATGCGCTTGATGAATTCTCACAAGAGGTGATTGCAAAAAGAAAAAAAGGTGTTTTTTTGGTTCTTTATGCTTAATGAAAATTCACACAGAATCTTTGTACGCATGCGTAGCCTCACCATTTCGAACATTCGCTTAAGACTTGAATGAGAAAAAGAAATTTTGTTGAAACGAACATGCTAAAAGATAAGAAAAGGAAATTTGAAGGTTACCAATGTTCGCGGACGAACAAACAAAAAGATAAGGAAAAGTTCCAAAAACTTCCATTCTACTTCGCTTTGGAGTGTATATTCTTCTTGTGTCTAGTTCCTCCCTTCCCCTCCTAATTTATTTTCCTCCTAATGAAGATTAAGCTTCAAAAACTAAAAAAGCATGGTGTGCATGGGTTTTGAAAACTTGTATCTTATGCACGGCCTTGTATTGTGACCCAATCATGCTTCACGTGGAAATGCATCTAAATGGTGCAATGTGACGGTCTTACGCATGAAACCAAATGGTTAGCTCATAAACAGGATTGTTTCTTTTGTTTGTTGAGAATGCCATCAATATGCAAACATAGAATATCCTTTTTCTGCTTGTGAGTGATCTTCATGAACACATTTATTCTTCGTACTTGGGTTTCTCCATTCAAGTTAGATGTGGCTATCGGCTTTTGCTTCCAAATTTTAACAATCCATTTGAAGTTGTTCTTATGGGTTATGATTTTGATCAATTGTTGTCGTGTGTATCCAAACTGCTTTGCTACTTTGGTTGTCATATGTATTGTACTAGTGAATTACCTGGTGTATTTCTATATGTCGAGTTCGCAATATGTTGTTCTATTAGTATGGGACATGTAATATGTTGTTCTATTAGTATGGGACATGTGGTGCATTAACCTTTCTAAAGACCTTAAACGTAGTTTTCATCATTTCAAACTTTTTAGTTGCATGCACACTATGTTGTTGGAGATCATGTAGTAATGGAAGCCAATGGCATATAGTGGCCATCATGTACGTGACAGTGGGTGGCCCTAGTGGTGGTGTGAGATATAAATAGTTCAACTAGTCGTAAGATTTCTTGTTCTTCTTTACTTTAATAGCGAATGTACGCCACATTTGTTGACCAGGTTGTGGACCATAGTAGGTATTTTATAGGATATGGAGAGTTGCATTTTTCCATGTTTGCATCATCTTTGGATACACTTGTAGTAGTTGTGCATATTAATTAGATTCGACGATTGATCCATGGAGGGCAACTACTGGTAGATCTTAGGCCCGAATTGCATTGTCAATGTAGGAAGTGTAAATCTTATTTGTTTGATATTTGCATGATATTGAACCAAAACTTTGCTCCTAGAAATATATCTTCCCGGTGCACATTCCTGGAATTATGTCTACTTTAAGATGTGTTCTTCAATGATTTCCATTGCCATTAGCTGAGTTTTGGCTCATGTTAAGTGTTTCGTTCCCAATTTTCTACCGACTTCATCTATGCACTTCTTTGGAGCTCAAAAGTATCCCAACCTTCATCCATTATGTGAACACCAATGGCTGGTTGCTATTTGCATTCTTCTTCAAAAGATTGCTCAACTGAAATGTGTACGCATTCCTTTGGCTCCAAGATATTAGATAGTGTTGCGGGGTTTGCAATAACCTTCTGGATTGAAAATTTAATTTCATCTTTTTGATTGGATTGAAAATCGTATTTCATCTTTTTTATTTGTCTTATGAGGTCTTCTAACTCTCGGAGCACATGTTGAACGTGATGAATGCATCAACATATATTCTTGCATGTGTTGCTTGAAATTTTTGAAACTCCTCAGATAATTTGGCATGTGCATCAAGGAGGTTTGTGTTATCTTTGACAATGATCTTCATAGTCTGAGGTGCCACAACTTGGAAGCAAAGATGGACTTAAAAGGGATCCCAATGTGTCTAGTGCTGCTTCAAAATTCTCGATGTTCTAAAGTTGCAACTATTGATTTTCTTCCTTTGCAATAGCTAGGTGTCTTCTTACGAGGCCCATGTTTCTAGTTAATCTAGCATTGCGATCCATTTGTGATGATAATTTTTATTTGATCTCTTGTATCACTTGATAGTTATGTGCTTCCAATTGTATCTCCTATGCATTGTGAGCTTCCTTCAACTGAGTGTATCTAGAGTTCAGAGAAGCATTCTCCACCATTAAGGAATTTAGTTATGATTTTATCCTGTGTGATTGTTCTTTCAAGTGATTGTATCTTTTCCCTAAGTTAGCATATTCATCCCTTATTTGATTCATATAGTGGACCTTCTTAATCAAGGCAGAGTCTATGATGGATGATGTATACAGAAGGTTGGTGCACACGGATTCATGAAAGTGGGAAGGGATAGGGACTGTGGATACAAAAGTGAAATCCTTAGTTAGAAGTAGTGAGGTTGGTTGTGGGGGGATTGGGGATGGTGATACTATCGGTGATGCTTGTGCAATTTTTGGAGATGATATGTTCATAGGTTGGAACCTAGATGTGTGTGTAGATGCATGTCAGAAGATCATACTTTGGATGTAGAGAAAGTGAACAAAACACATGTCATGTAGACGAACCTCAAAGGCTTTGCCGAAGTGAGATGAAGAAGGAGGAGAAACCATAAGGGCAGTATTAACAAAATTCCCTCGCACACCACTTCAAAAACAAACATTTTCTTTACCTTGGAGAAGTAAATCAATGACTTGGATTATCGAGGGGGAATGAATCTCTCTAACTCTTGCAATGTTGGGAAAACTCCCAAGGATTCTACTTGCAACAAAAAAAACCAAGAAGGATACAATATTAGCAAAGAGGATGGATTCACCACCAACAATGATGATAACAAGGACAACAAAACCTCTATCATTGGAACGAGGATCCTTGAAAGGATAGTTGATGTTTTTTTGAAAAGGACTTATCATAAAGGAAAACAACCAGCTGAGATACTATGCAAGAGCCCCTTTAATGATAAAATCCTTTCCCAAGACCTCTTTACCTTGAGGAAAAAGTTGAAGAGAAAAACAATAAAAAGAAGGACAAGGTCCCTCCCCACAAAGAACTCAACCTCCAATAATGGTCATTGTTTGTTTCAATCTTAGAGGGTTGTCTAACCCCTCAAGAGTGGCCATTATTGGCCACCGGATCCATGATAAAAGCTTTCGCCCGAATTTTATCTATCTTCAAGAGATCAAAATTGATAGTGAGAACCTTCAAAAGAGACCAAAACGTATTTCATCGCTCTATATTTGGCTCTCCACTATGCACCCCAAGAGAAAATGTGGATGGATTGTCGGCATGCAGTTCTCCATTGTCTTTGTAGATGCTCCAAATCTTGATTTTGAGAGACTTTCCACTTGCAAAACTTTGGACTCTCTACCCCTCAATGTCGTTCTTTGTGGGAGATTTAATATGGTTGAGGTTATTTCTGACAGATGGGGGAATAGAGGACCATTTATTAAGGATCATGAGAAGGATGTCTTGGAGGAACTTAAGCTCCACCTTGATATGATGGAAATCAAGGATGCAGTTGGTTTGTCTTGGTCAAACCTCCAATCTATAGTTGACATGAGGAAAGCTAGACTTGATAGGAGCTATATTGCATAGAATATCATGAATAGGTGGGGCCTGAAAGAACTTGAAGAAAGCTTGTAGAAGGTAGAAAAGTGTGTTTCGAAGCGACGAAGTTTGGTCAAGTCAACCGGGACAAGACCAGCCCTTAAGCTTATGGAGACTCAAATAGACCTTATAAGCATGTGATAAATACAAAGAAACACACTATGTACTTTGGAGCATCAAGGAGAATGAGTGGATACAAAACAGATAGGTTCACGGGTTGACTAGCTCAAAAAACTTACTATCTATGGAAGAGACAATGAACTTCAAATGCCCATAGCAAAGAGCGTGATTACAATTAGAAAAAATCCTTTTATGGGAGTAATACACATAGGGTTGAGTGTATGGAATGCACAAAAGTATAAGGAATAAGAAAAATATGCTATAACAATGAATGCGACATTCACCGGTGGTACTTCCTATTTTTCAGGAATACGTAGAGATTGACCCAGAGACAGAAAAACTCAGATTTCTCCCAAATTACTGATTCAAATGCTAGGAAAATTTACAAGCATAAACTGTACACGTAAACCTTTCCAATGAGTCATCTTGCACTCAATTTGGAGCTCTGGAGAGAGAGCAGAAGCCTCTGCAAGATTACTGTTGGGGAACAAGATGATGCAGAGAATTGAAGGAGCAAGGCAATGATGGTCACAAGTGTATGTATATTGCTTCCATGTAATGTATAAGTGATTTCAAGTCTTTATATAGACTCTAGGAGTGTTCCACCGCTTCTACAAGTGAAATTTGAATTCAAATGAAGGTGGGAATGGTTGTTGGAGGTAATCAATTCACTTTCCTACAATCTAGGAAAAGTGAAGATCTAGTTTGATCTACTTTTAGGTGATTGATTGCTTGATTGAATGCAACTTCACCCACCACAAATTCGTGGGATTTGGGCTCTATCCTTCTACCTTTACATGTGTAAAGCTCAAGGCTTTTACAACGGTAAATGAACCATCAAAAATCTCTCAAAGAAATACAATAAATGAGCATAAGAAAAAGAACTCTCCAACGGATATTCTTTCGACGCGATAGCCTTTTGATGTAGATCAAATCCACCTCAAGCATAGTGTAAGCTTGATGTTCCAACAGCTCCTCCTCAAGCTAAAGTATGCTTGAGTCTTCATTCTCTGATAGGTTGAATACTTGCCATAGCTTTGAATCTACAAAGCTTGATTCCATGAAGTGCCTTCGTCATCATATCTGCTACTTGCTTTTCAGTAGGAACAAAAGAAATGTCATACTCCTTTGCCATGAGCTTCTCCCTGATGAAGTGGTAATGGACTTCTATGTGCTTGGTTCTCACATGGAAAATAGGATCTGCTGCTAGATGCATGGAACTTACATTATCTCCAAATATGTGAGGTTTGGAACTCACAAGTCCCAAATCTGTATACAATGCTTTTAACCATATTGCCTCTTGAGTTGCTATGGTCAAGCCTCTGTACTCTGCTTCAGTTGAAGATAAAGCAACTGTTGGTTGCTTCTTGGAACTCCATGACACTAGCTTTGAACCTGCAAATGCTAAGTAACCAGATGTACTTTTTCTGTCATCCTTAGCTCCTGCCCAATCTGCATCTAAGTAGATTTTGATATCCAAATCTGAAGAGTAAGGATAGAATATACCTTCGTTGATTGTACCTTTGAGATACTTAAGTACTCTCTTAGCCGCATCCATGTGTGGTCTTCTCGGTGAGTGCATGATCTGACTAAGCACTCCCACACTATATGAGATGTCTGCCCTTGTATGAGTAGCGTATATCAAGCTACCAACCAAGCTTTGATACTCTTTAATGTCTTCAATTTTCTCACCTTCATAAAAACTTAGTTTATGATTCATCTCCAAAGGTGTACTTGCAGGCTTAGTGTTCTCCATTTTGAACTTGAGAAGAAGATCCTGAATGTATCTTCTTTGATTCAAATACATTCCTTCATCTGTATATATCACCTGCATACCTAGGAAATATGTGAGCTCACCTAGGTCACTGATTTTGAACTCCTCTTGCATGTGTTCCTTGATCCTTTGAATGCCATTTAGATCATCACCTGCCACAATAATATGATCTACATATACACATAGATAGATAACCTCATTGTGATCCCTTTTGATGAATAGAGAAGGATCTGAGCTGCTAGCTTTGAACCCTTGATCCTGAAGATATGTAACCAACCTGTAATTCCAAGCTCTTGGAGCTTGTTTCAATCCATACAATGCTTTCTTAAGTCTGCAAACATAAGATGGATGATTAGGGTTTTCAAAACCTGGTGGTTGTGACATGTATACCTCTTCACTTATCCAACCACTTAAGAATGCATTTTTCACATCAAGTTGGAGGAGTCTCCAATTCCTTGCAGCAGCTACACTTATCAATGTCCTGATTGTATTCATCTTTGCAACTGGTGAGAATGTTTCCTCATAGTCTATACCATGAGTTTGTGAGCATCCTTTGGCAACTAATCTTGCCATGTACCTGCAAACTCATCCATCTGATTTTTTTTTAACTTTATATACCCATCCTCAACCAATTACCTTTTGATTCGGTGACATTGGAACCAAATCCCATGTGTCCATTTCCTTCAATGCATCTATCTCTTCGTTCATGGCCTTTTCCCAATTAGGGTTTCCCTTTGCCTCTTCATAGGTTGAGGGTTCCTCTGAAATAGAGACTTTTGCCAAGCAGATTGAATGCTTTGTAACAAATGTAGAATCATATCCATACCTTTCTGGTTGTTTCTTCTCTCTTGTTGATCTTCTAGGTGCTTGTTTGGAGCATTCTCCAACCTCTTGCATCTTTGCTTTGCCTCTTGACTTCCATAGCTTGTAATCCTTTTCTCTTTCATCTTCGCCATCGTCTGTATCACTTCTTGGATCCTGGACCTGTGTATCATGCTTGCTTCCTAATTGATAAGAGTCAGAATCAAGATCATATGGTAGTGTTACCTTTTGTTTGTCTTCATCATACCAAGACCTGTGTTCTTCAAACACAACATCTCTACTTGTAGTAAATTGCTTGGTTGAAGGATTGAAGAACCTGTAACCCATCTGAGTTGAATCATATCCAATAAACACTGCCTTTGTTGCCATGCTTCATAACGAGTCATACCTTGAAGTGATTTCGATGGTAGTCTATTGACAAGGTACACAGCAGTTGAAATAGCTTATGCCCATAGATAATGTGGAAACTTCTTCTCTTCAAGCATTGTTTGGGCTGATCCAACCAATGTCTTGTTTCTCCTCTCTGCAATTCCATTTAATTGAGGAGAGTACCTAGTAGTCATATCCCTTTTGATGCCTTTTTCTTGCAAGACCTCATCAAATTCTTTGGAGAAGTATTCTCCCCCTCCATCAGATCTGAGCTTCTTTAGTGATCTACATGTATGATTCTCTAGATGTGCAAGATACTTCCTGAAGCAGTCAAACACTTCATTCTTACTCTTGATAAAGTATAGAACAATCCATCTACTATGGTCGTCAATAAATGAGACATAATACCTTGATCCTGCCAATGAAGGTTCTTGACTTGGTCCCCATACATCTGTATGTACTAAGTCCAATAAGTTGTTGTGGATGTAGCCTTTGTGGTTGAATGGTTGTCTTTGTGCCTTCCCAATGTGACATGCATCACATCTGCTGATCATGTGTTGCTTTGGTATGTTCGGCAGTCCTAGAACAATTTGATCGCTGCATATATCCTTCAAGGTTCTTTCATTCACATGAGCAAGTCTCTTATGCCACACTTCAAGCTCACTTAGGGTTTGAGACCCAAAGTTGAATAGAGCTATGCTCCTGGTTTCTCCTACTTCAAAAGTAAAGAGCCTACCATGCTTCTCACCTCGGGCTATCTTTTTGAAGCCTTGACATGGATCTTCCACAAAAGCTCCATGTTGGGTGAGCCTAACTTGCAAGCCTTTTTCAACTATTTGGCCTACACTTATTAGGTTTTTAGTGATAGTGGGTACATAGAGAACCTTACTTAGAATGTTTGTCCTGCCATTGGAAGCTTTGACATTACCAATCCTCTCCACATTGTGCTTTGTGTCATCCCATGTTTGCACTTCATGTCTATGCTTTGGACTTTCCAAATCAGATAGAAGAGCAATATTGCCTGCAACATGATTCAAACATCCTGAATCTATGTAGAACAAATGATCATCTTCTTTACCTTCTTTGTGGCTTAAATACATAAGAAGCAATGAGTCTTCATGTGGTTGATCTTCTGAATAATTGTTGTAGTCCCTTCTATTATAGCCTCTATTGTTATTGTTGAAGTTGTGTATACCTCTGCCTCTATTGCTGCTATATCCACCTCTTCCACTTCCTTTCTGGGTCTTCCCATTAAACCAACAATTCTGAGTGGTGTGGTTGGTCTTATTGCATATGGCACAAGGTTGAACATTCTGACCTTTGGCTTTGTCTTCCTTTGGTCCTTTCTTCTTCCCTTTCCATTTGCTCTTGCTTGCAAAGTTGGCTTGAGAAGTCTCTTCTTCATCTTCTTCCTTCTTCTTGCCTTTCTGCTTCTTATCCTTCTTATCAGTATATAGAGCACTAGTTGAATTACCATGATAAGAGTTACCTTCCTTTATGCTATTGTTGGCTTCTTGATTGAAGAGTTGTCCAAGAAAGATGTTGAAGTCTGGAGTTTGCACATCCATGATGAGATCATAAGCCATCGTGAAGGATTGCCATTGCTTATCACTTCGAATGCCGTTGAGAATTTGCCTCATGATGACCTCTTCTTCAATCAGCTCTCCAGTGGATGCTAACTGATCCACAACCTCGTTGATCTTGGTAACAAACTCTATGATGGTTTGTTTAGGTGTCTGCTTCATTTGGTTGAACTCGTTCCAAAGATGATTCTTTCTTGCTTTGGTACTAGCAGAAAAGAAAGTCTCAAGGGCATCCCAAGTCTCTTGAGATGTCTTGCATCCTCTAATATGTGGTAATAGAAAGTCAGAGATAGAGTTTAGTATGTACGACCTTGCTTGAGCATCCCTTATGCACCAAAGTGTGAGCTTATTTGTCCCCTCTTGTGTAGGTCCTCCTTGGGATCTTGCAATAGGCATAGCTTCATCACCTACTACGATTCCATAAAGATTTACCTTGCAAATAGGCCTCCATCCTGTTTTTCCAAGCCACGTAGTTGTGTCGATCAAGATTCTCGATCATTGAGGGAATGCCGTCACCCATCTTGATCTAGCTCTGATACCACTGAAAGAACTTGGAGAAGCTTGTAGAAGGTAGAAAAGTGCGTTTCGAAGCGATGAAGTTTGGCCAAGCCAACCGGCACAAGACCAACCCTTGAGCTTATGGAGACTCAAAGACCTTATAATCATGTGATAAATACAAAGAAACACACTATGTACTTTGGAGCATCAAGGAGAATGAGTCGATACAAAACAGATAGGTTCACGGGTCGACTAGCTCAAAAAACTTACTATTTGTATGGAAGAGACAATGAACTTCAAATGCCCATAGCAACCAGCGTGATTACAATTAGAAAAAATACTTTTATAGGAGTGATACACATAGGGTTGAGTGTATGGAATGCACAAAAGTATAAGGAATAAGCAAAATATGCTATAGGAATGAATGCGACATTCACTGGTGGTACTTCCTATTTTTCAAGAATACGTAGAGATTGATCCCAAGATAGAAAAACCAAGATTTCTCCCAGTCTACTGAATCCAATGCTATGAAAATTTATAGTTATAAACTAGACACATATAGCTTTCCAATGAGTCATCTTGCACTCAATTTGGAGCTCTGTAGAGAGAGCAGAAGCCTCTGCAAGATTACTGTTGGCGGAGAAGATGATGTAGAGAATTGAAGGAGCAAGACAATGATGGTCACAAGTGTATGTATATTGCTTCCACGTAATGTACAAGTGATTTCAAGTCTTTATATACACTCTAGGAGTGTTCCACGACTTCTACAAGTGAAATTTGAACTCAAATGAAGGTGGGAATGGTTGTTGGAGGTAATCAGTTCACTTTCCTACAATCTAGGAAAAGTGAAGATCTAGTTTGATCTACTTTTAGGTGATTGATTGCTTGATTGAATGCAACTTCAACCACCACAAGTTCATGGGATTTGGGATCTATCTTTCTACCTTTACATGTGTAAAGCTCAAGACTTTTACAACGGTAAATGAACCATCATAAATCTCTCAAAGAAATACAACAAATGAGCATAAGAAAAAGAACTCTCCAACGGATATTCTTTCGACGCGATAGCCTTTGATGTAGATCAAATCCACTTCAAGGCCCACATTCCCTCTCCCGATGTGTGGATCTTGTTGTCTCTGATCTCTACCTGATTGTGCTTATCTTCAAGCTGCATGTTAATATGAAGAAAGCCTCCTAGATTCATTCCAATCTGACTCTTTTCTCATTCCTCTCAATCCAACACGAGATTATCGTAGCTTGGAGCTAGGCCTTTGCCACCCACTCCTCTATGGTCAAGTGCTAGAGGATGATGGTCATGAAGACATAGCAAATCTTGGTGAGGACTTAGAAGAATTTTCAAAACTTTTGATGAGTAAGAAGGGAAATTTTTTTTAAAAAGGCTCAAGACTCTCAAGGGAGAATTCCAAAATGGCCACTCTCAATATGAGCCTGAGGGCTCCAAAAAATCAGAAACATGTTTAGATACAAAGAGGAAATTCAAAGAAAGAATCTCTAGCCATACTTTAAAGATTGGTGGGTGGGAAAAGTGGACAAACCTACTAAAGAGATGTGTAGCCTCCTTAAGAAGAAGCAATAAAAGGAAGCGATCTCTTACATGATGGATAGCCATGGTGTTGAGTGCAAGAAAGGTGAAGAAAATAATATGTTGATATTAAATCTCTTGGCCTACCTTTTGGGGGTTTCCACACCTCTTTCTCCTCATAGAAGAGATAACATGGCAGCCATCTCCCAACTTAGAAGCAAAATACTTCTGCTAATTTTAAATATGAAACCTCTACTTGAAGCTCCTATCTCAGGTAAGGAGATTTTTGAAGCAATTGATTTGCTCCCTAATAGAAAAATTTGAGGGTTGGATGGCCTTACCAATGAGTTCTTCAAGACCTTCAAGGAGGTGGTGACTATTTCCTTATGTTTGGTGTGGTAATATGTTATATCGGATGTAGTGCCGAACTGCCTCAATAAAGGCATTATCAAGCGTATTCAAGAAAAAGTCAATCGAAACAAGATTGAAATTTGGTACCCAATTACAATGCTAAAAATTGGTACAAAATCCTCTCTAAGGTTAGTGCTACCTTGCATTATTGGTTCCCTATAGAATTGTATCAATGAAGATCAAACGGTCTTCATCAAGGGAACTTCCATCATTGAGGCTATCATTGATGCTTGGAGAGGCTTGGCTTTTACTGAAGAGTTTGCTTAAGATGTCCTCTTCCATGAGATTTACTTCGACAAAGCTGCATGCTTGAGTGGGACTTCATTCTCCAATCCTTGAGAGATATTGACTAGGGCTAGAAATTCATTAAGATGATCTCTACATTGTTGGGAAATGCCCTAGTACAAAAAAATCAATGGATAGTTTTCCCAAGCTATTCCTTTAAACATTCCATCAGACAAGGATGCCCCTTGGCCCCTCTTATTTTTGCAATTGTTGTCGATGGTCTCAACTGCCTAGTCAAACATCGCACTCGCTTTGGTGTTAAATCCTCTGATTGTTATGTATTCAGATGGGATTCGATGTTTCAATGGTTCGAGATGGAATTGGGCTCTCTCCAAACTTGATAACAAGTTGACATACTAGAAGGGTATGCAGATCAACCAGGTTGGGAAGCTATGGTGATTAACAACTTCCATGTTTCTTCAATTATTTATTTTTTATCTTGCTAGAGATCAAAGGATTAAGAAATTGCCAAATTGGAAAGAATTTGGAGAAAAATTCTCTAGACAGGAGACCCTAACATGAAGGTGTGCACAAAACTAAATGGACTACTTGCATAAGCCAAAAAGACCAAGGTTCTTTGCGCATTCTTGACATTGAAGGAATTATGATATCATCTAGGATACATATACACACACATTTGGTCAAGTTTTGTCCATAAATTTAGTTGCACTCTCTTGAGAATATAATGTGAATTCATAAATGTCCTTTCTTAACACACACACACATGACATGGAAAGTTATTTTTCTCATATCACTTTGGTTTTGCAATGTAGTTAATCTCCCTTAGCTGTTGAATAAGGATTGCATTCATTAACACTAACTCATTGGTCTTTTGGTAAGTGAAATCTCGAAGAGTGCCCTTTTGGTTTTCCTCATGATAGTAGGAACAAATGCTTACACAAAGCCAATTCATAGGTTTGAGCAGGACTTTGCCTACTAGTATTGCCATGTATCCACTCGTACGCCCATTATTTCTCCTCTCAATTTTCTTATCCTCATCTATTTATAACTACCCCTATGTCTTTGGATCATGGTACTAAATACCATGTATTATTTTTCTTCCATTGTATTAGTGACCTCCCCTCGAAGTGAATTTTTCTACTTATTTTCAATAAAACATGTGTGTTCCATACTTTGAGCTTTATTATGTATGCATAGTGGTGTTCTATCAAAGGACCAAAGGTTACCCTTTGTACATAATACTAGTGTCTCTTAGAGATTATGAACACAAGATTGACTTGGTAGGACACTTGTTAAGTACATATGCTAAACACATAGCCTCAAGCAAGAATCTATGTAATAAAGCTTGACTTTTGACATCCTAGTATCTCAGTTGCAGTGGTTTAGTAGGACACATGCAGTGGTTTAGTAGGACACCTGTAAAGTACATATGCTAAATACATAACCTCAAAGGAGAAGCTATGTGATAAAGCTTGAATTTTGACATAGACCTTGCAATCTTCATGAGAGGCCTATTTCTTATTTTAGCAACTCCATTTAGTTGAGGGTTATGTGGAGCTCTACATTGATATTTTATCCAATAGTGAGCCAGAAATGCATTAAAATCTAAAGAAATTTATCCCCCCCCCCCACTTCCATTAGAATAGAAGGTGCCCAATTTACATGCTAAAAGATTTTCAGCCATAACGAGAAACTATTTGACGCACAAAAACAATTAAAAAGTTTCTTTCAATGGATACACCCATGCATGTCTAGAGAAATCATCAATAAAAGTCATTTAGTAAAGGTAGTTCCCAAAAGAAGGATCCTGCATAGGACCATATACATCGCCATGAACAAGCTCTAATTTATGAGAAACTCGAACTGAAACATCTTTTGGGAAGGAGGAACACTACAATTCATCCAAAATACAACCTCTACAAACATGTTTACAAGGTGCCTCAAATTTGAGTAGAGAGGAACTTCTTTAAGATTTGTGTGGGCATAACTAGAAAAATATAGATGACCAAAGCATGCATGCCATTGCTTTACATCTGGAGTAGTTGGAGAATATTGAACTTCACATATTGAATCATTCATAGATTTTGTATATTCTATGATCTTATACACCCTGTGATATAAAGTGCCAAAAGCAATAATAACATATCAATTTGAGAGATAATTAAATGTACATATATCATTACCAAATTTGACAATCAAGCCAATCTTGGCTAATGTTGAAACTAAAAACACATTTTTCTTTATCCATGGCACATATGAAGCATTTGATAATGTGTAAGAAGTGTCATAAGTAGTTTTAAAAATTCTCTTACCAAATCACATCAAAGGATAAGAGGATTTGTTAGCACATATGATAGTATTGCATGTAGGGGTACACTAAAGTGAACCGAAGAAACTATGTTGTGAGGTAATAAATTTGGCTACCCCACTATCAAAGTACCAAACATCTAAGTCTACTACAGACATATGCTACTCTTGAGAAGTTAAGCCATAGTTACAAACACTAGTGAATAGGAATGAGGCTCACGTTGCTTACCTCCCAAAATAGTTGGAGAGTGACCATTTGAATGAAGGTGATTCTATGGAAGCCTTTTGACAAAGATCAAGGATTTGAAGGAACAGTTGGTTTCTCCTGATGAAGTTATACGAGATAACTCACTTGTGTAGACCGTTCTCAATGGTCTTCCTGACTCATATCAGAGTTTTGCTTCTACTTTTCATTTGATGATGAGAGGCAATCCAAATGCCCTATCATTTGAAGAGTTAGTTTTTGTTCTATTCTAGGAAGATCAGTCTAGGAAAAACAGGTCCATTATGCATGTTGCAAATCAAGCTTTCCTCCCTAGTCAAAAGGGCAAAGGAAAATGGATCAACTCTTTTACTAGTAAGCAGAAATCTACAAATGCTACACATTCGAAGAAGGAAGACAAACATTAGAAGAAATAAGAAAAGAAAAAATTGTTTTGCAAATATTGCAAAACAAATGATCATGTCATTAAGAGCTATCCAAAACAAGATCCTAAAGAGGCAGAGAAGAAAGAGGCCAGAATGGTTATTGTAGAGGCCTCTACACCGAAAATAGAGTTTTCTAATCATGTGCAAAATGAAGAATGGGGGTTTACTACTGTTTGCAATTTCAACCCATCTTCTCATGAGTAGTGTATGTGTGGAGGAGACTCATATGTTTTGGTATTTTGATAGTGGGGCAACCAAACATATTACCTTGTAGCACAATTTCTTCACTTCACTTGAGCCTACCCCTGTAGGGAATACTATCACATGTGCTAACAACTCCTCTTATCCTATCATGGGAGTTGGTAAAATCATTTTGACTACTATTGATAGTAGTTATTTCACCTTGTCAGATGATTTATTTGTGCTAGGGATCAAGAAAAATCTGTTATCAGTTTCTTCATTATCCAAGATTGGTTTGGTTGTGAAATTTGTTGATTACAGATGTACAGTGCACGATCTATCAAATGGAGACATGATTATTTCTTCTAGCCTTTTATGTCGTGGTCTGTATAAGCTCATAGACTATGAAAGGTCTGTGAATGATTCTGCATATGCAGTACATGCAAAAATCTGAAATGGTGTCCTCTTTGCTCGGGCTACTCAGAAATTGTAGCTTATACATAGTGATGTTTGTGGTCCTATGTAGATACCCTCATTTGGAAACTATCTTTGCTTTGTGAGTTTCATTGATGGGTTTTCCAGCTATGCATGGGTATTTCCATTGAAAGAAAAGCTCGAAGTGTTCATGTGCTTCAAACAGTTTTTGGTTTAGGTTCAAAATCTATGAGCATGTAGAATGGGCATTCTTCGTTCTGATCGGGGGGAGGGGGATATATGTCCTCTAGCTTTAATGCATTTCTTGGTGAATGTAGGATAAAACATTAGGGTAGAGTGCCATATATACCTCAACGAAATAGAGTTGTTAAATGGAAGAACATGTCACTCATGGAGATGGCCACATAGTTCCTAGCTTGAGGTTGTCATGTGTACACCATATGTACTTAATAGGTGTCCCACTAAAGCACTACAGTCTATCACTCCATATGAGGCTTTCCATGGTCGTAAGCCATCTGTTGCTCGTATGCATGTTTTTGGTTGTCTGGCATATGGATTAGTGCCTGAACAACATCGTAGGAAATTGGATGATAAAGCAATAAAATTTATTTTCGTTGGGTATAGTTCGGAAAGCAAAGGCTATCGTCTGTATCATCCACATAGTAAACACATTTTGGTTAGTCGTGATGTTGTTTTTGTGGAAGATGCTATTCAGCCTTTACTTTCATGTATGAAGGAGACATCTGTTATCTCTAAAGACATGTATGATACTTTGCTGCCTCTTTTTATAGGTGGACAGTCTACTGTTGGTCTTAATGAAGCAACTACTCTGACATTCTAGGTTTCATGTGATGATGGAGATAATTCCATTTCTGATGTACATTTGCATGATGCACTTGTTGATGAGAGAGCTGATATTGAGGAGGCAAAAATTATGCCATAATGTACTCATTTATGCTCTCATAGTGCCTCTTTTGCATTACATTGCTATGATATGGCTGCATCTAGTCTTTATGATGAGACTGAGCCTGTTTTGTTTGATGAAGCACAAAAAATGCATATCTGATGGTGCATGGTTTTGAGAATAGTCGCGTTGAAAGCACCTTATATGTTACGTGTGCTAATGATGTGATTTTAATCATTGTTGTGTATGTTGATAACATGCTGCTCACTCGTCCTCATCAAAAGCATATTGCTGATTTTAAGGCTGATTCGCATGCCTCATTTGACATGTCTAATTTAACACATTTGCATCATTATTTGGGCATTCAATTTATGCAAGTTGATGGTGAGATGGCTTTTTGTCAAATGACATATATTGACACATTATTGCACCATTTTAGCCTTGAAGAATGTAAGCCTATTGCCAATCCTATGGAGACAGGTTTAGGATAGAGTCTTCATGATGCTAGAGATGCATTTGCTGTTGTTCTCTATCAACAAGCTATTGGATACGTGATTTACTTATGCATTACTTGGCTAGATATTTAGTTTGCTATCTCACATATGAGCATGTTTATGGATTGCCTAGGTGTCAAGCATTGGCAGGCAGTTAAGTGCATGTTTCTCTACTTGCGTGGTACCCTTCTACTTGGATTGTTTTATCCTAAGGGGCGATCACTACCACCAAATTTGCATGCTTTTTTTGACTCTGTCTGGGCTAGTTTGTATGACACTTGTGTGTCCACTAGTGGTTTTTGCTTCATGCTTGGTAGCTCATGCACATCTGAGCTGAGAAAGAAGCAACCTACTATGGCCAGTTCTAGTTGTGAGGCTGAGTATAGGGCATTTTTCACACCGATTATTGAATCTGTGTGGTTCAGACGCCTTATGGATGATTTGGATGTTGATCTGTCTTGTGCCACCACCATCTTCACTGATAGTGAGAGCACATTGGTAGTTGCGAGGAACCCTGTGTTCCATGGTCGGAGTAAGCACGAGGTGCATTATCATTATGTTAGGGAGAGGTTCTCTGTTGGAGAAATCAGCTTGGCATATGTGCCCATGCACGAGAACATTGCATACCTTTTCATGAAGGCTCTCCCTAGGGAGAAGTGTGAAGCTTTCCGCAAAGCTTTGGGTTTACTTCCTTTTGGGGATTGATTCTGTGAAGAGATGGATAGGTATGTGCTTGAAGATGAAGAGGTGTTGCAAAATCCTTGATCTACACCAGACAATTGAACTCCAGGAGTATATGGTGGGCCCTTATAGCTTGCCAATGGATGTATTAGACACCCTATGTACCTTGGAAGATCACTCTCAAAAAGATAGATCAAAACAGATAAGTTGGAGTTAGCTCAGAGGTGAAAACTTGCTATTCTTGGTTCATACACCTGTCCAGTGTTTTACATAATTCTCTGAGCACAGCAGCAATTATCTTAATTCCTCTTGGGGAAGTCTAGTTAGCTTAAAGAGCTAACTTTCAAGAGTAATCTCATCAAAAATAACAAAGCACACACTGAGAATGAGTTTTAACAAGTGATGACATCATCCCGATTTTCACGGGCTGCTACAGAAATAGACTAGTGAGCAGAAAAATCAACATAACTCAAAATGTAGAAATCCAATGATTATGAAAATTTGCATGGTTATACTAGACAGTGAGCTAAATCCAACAAGCTTTCAATCACTAAATTTGGATAAGTAACCACTGAGAAATGGCTCTGACAAGATGAGTGAAAAAGTCGGGTACCTGACAGAGAAGTGAAGATGAACAGACCCTATTGACTTCAAATGCACATAACTGAAGATTGCAACATCCAAATGACATGAAAATTTGTGAGCATATAGTAGACTTATAGGGCTAACTTTACCAAGTTAAATCACTGAAAATGATGCACCAAGCTCAGAGAAAACATCTCTGCAAGCTGACTGAGAAAAACTGAGAGTAATGGCAGTGAGTAGTACACTTCACAAGAACATGGAAAGATGAACTCAAATAATCATGAAAATGAAAGTATATTTCTTGTACAATACAATGACTTACTGATACATATGTGTGCCTTGTAATCACACCTTGATATGGCATAAAGCTCAGCTCTTGGAGGTCTTCACATAGGTCTCTCTAACCACGACTAAAACTGCCATCTATTTACAGTTGAGTTTGGGAGGCTAACTTCCCTCAATCACTCTCCAATCAATCAATGATTGATTTGATTCTCTACCTACCACAAATCACAAATTCGTGGCTCCTCTTTCCATTCTTGATCAAGTGGACTCAACCACTTAAGATTCTCTTACTTTTACATTAAGTAAACTCTTCAAAAGTTACAAGAGGTAGTTCACAAGTGAACTTTACATAGTCTTCATTTTAAGACTTTTTCTATGACTTTGTGGGACTCAAGCTAATACTTAGGCTTGTCATAGACTTGCTCCAACAGCTCCCCCTCAAGCCAAGTATGCTTGAGGTCTTCAATCTTCCAAGATTACCTGCAAACCAATCATAGCCTTGAATTTGCAAAGCTTTGTACCATCCAATGCTTTGGTTAGAATATCTGCACATTGTTGATGAGTGGACACATATGATATTTGAATCTCTTTTCTTAGAACCTTCTCTTGTACATAGTGATAATGAACTTCAATATGTTTAGTCCTTGCATGAAAAATAGGATTAGCAGCCAAATGAATAGAACTCATATTGTCACCAAAAATAGTTGGAGTTCCAAACTCCAATCCAAGATCTTTGAATAATGTCTTCATCCACATAGCTTCTTGTGTAGCTATGGCAAGACCTCTATATTCAGCTTCAGTAGAAGAGAGAGCAACTGTGGGTTGCTTCTTGGATGACCATGAAATAAGCTTTGAACCTGCAAAGGTAAGATAACCTGAAGTGCTCCTTCTATCTTCCTTGGAGCCAGCCCAATCTGCATCAGAAAATAGCTTCAAACCTAAATCAGATACATAAGGATAATAAAGTCCTTCATTTATGGTTCCTTTGAGATACTTGAGAATTCTTTTGGCAGCATCCATATGTGGTTTCCTTGGTGTGTGCATAAATTGACTTAGCACACTCACACTGTAACATATATCTACTCTTGTCAATGTGGCATAGTTGAGACTACCCACTAGACTTTGATATGATGTGATGTCCTCTATGAGTTCACCTTCATGTGAGCTCAATTTGTGATTGACCTCCATTGGAGTACCTGCAATCTTACAATCTTGCATCTTGAATTTTGCCAACATGTCCTTAATGTACTTCCTTTGAGTGAGAAACAAACCATGATCTTTGTAGACAACTTCCAAACCTAGGAAGTAGGTAAGTGAACCCAAATCACTTATCTTGAACTCTTCTCTCATCTGATCTTTGATCTTCTTCATACCATCTGCATCATTTCCTGTCAATATAATATCATCTACATATACACATAGATAGATGACCTCGGAATTACTCTTTTTAATAAAGAGTGAAGGATCTGCCTTGCTTGGTTGAAAGCCTTTGTCCTGCAAGAATGAAACAAGCCTGAAATTCCAAGCTCTTGGAGCTTGCTTGAGACCATACAATGCTTTGTTAAGTTTACACACATAATCAGGATAAACTTGATTCTCAAAACCAGGTGGTTGTGCCATATATACCTCTTCTGTTATCCAACCATTCAAAAATGCATTCTTTACATCTAGTTGAAGTATCTTCGAATTCTTGGAAGAGGCAATACTAAGCAAAACCCTAATAGTAGGCATCTTTGCCACAGGAGAGAAAGTCTCCTCATAATCAATTCCCTGAGTTTGTGCAAAGCCTTTTGCTACAAGCCTTGCCTTATACCTGTTAATTGAACCATCACAATTCTTCTTGAGTTTATAGACCCATCTTGAGCCTATTACCTTCATGGATGAAGTCTTGGGCACCAAATCCCAAGTGTTGTTTTCCTCAAGTGCTTCGATCTCTTCCTTCATTGCATGCTTCCATTCTGTTTTTGCTTTGGCCTCTTCAAATGATGATGGCTCCTCTTGGTTTATGTCCTGTGCTATGTAGATAGAATGTTTAGTTACTAATGAGGTGTCAAACCCATACCTTTCTGGTTTTTTCTTTTCCCTCATAGATCTTCTTAGGCCATGATGTGATGATTCTGCCTCATGTCCAAGTTCCTGCAATTTTGCTTTACCTTTAGACTTCCATGCTTTGATCTTTTCCATGTGAGATTCTTCATCATCCTCTGAGGTGTCTTGTTCTTCAATCTTCGGTTGTTCTCTACCAAGCTTTGGAAAATCTTCTTCAAGATTATATGGTAAATTGACCTTCCTGCATGAATCTTCATACCATGAATTGTTCTCATCAAAAACTACATCTCTGCTTACCAAGAATCCTTTGTTGGTAGGGTTGTATAACCTGTAGCCCTTTTGATTGTTGTCATATCCAATAAATACACACCTTTCTGCCTTTGGATCCATCTTGCCTCTAACCTGTGAAGGAACATGAGCAAAAGCAATACATCCAAAAATTTTACAATGATCTAAGCTTGGTCTTCTTCCATTCCAAGCCTCATATGGAGTCATCCCATCAAGGGATTTTGAAGGCAACCTGTTAATCAAGTAAGTGGCTGTAGATACAGCCTCAGCCCATAAGTAATTAGGTAAATGCTTTTCATTTAACATAGACCTTGCAGCTTCAACAATTGTCCTATTCCTCCTTTCTGCCACTCCATTTTGCTCAGGAGTGTACCTTGTAGTTACCTCTCTTTTGATTCCTCTTTCTTGAAGAAAAGAATCAAACTCATGGGAGAAATATTCTCCCCCTCCATCTGACCTTAGCCTTTTTAGTGATTTACCTGTTTGATTCTCCACAAGAGCCAAATATCTTTTGAAACATGAAAAAACTTCATCTTTGTGTTTCATAAAGAATAGGATAGTCCATCTGCTGCAATCATCAATAAAGGAAACATAATACCTTGATCCAGATATTGAAGCTTCCTTGCTAGGTCCCCATACATCTGTATGAACCAACTCCAAGAGATCTCCATGCATATAACCTTTCTTCATGAATGGTAACCTGTGAGACTTTCCAAATTGACATGCATTGCACTTATAAATCATATGTTGTTTTGACAAATCACGAAGTCCAAGTACACTTTGTGCAACAGCGTAACGACTGCAAATGCTTATGAATGAATGACTCTCCTCCCAACCTTATGCCTGTATATATAGCTGCTTGAACTAATGAGGACCACAAATGTAACTAGAGTCCACAAGTGCATGTGCAATCTCCTCCACTCCTTTCATATCCACCACTAGAGTCTATTAGTGGCTGGAGTGATCTCGACCACTACTTTAGTACCTTCCACTAGAGTCCACTAGTGGTTGTTGTACTCACCTCTTGAGTTAAGTCCACTGGACTCACGTTAACTTGAGTTAGAAGGCTCTAGAGCTCTTTGGGCAAAACTCTCTTCCCATGCTCCCCATGGGAGTTGAACCCAAGACCTCTTCCTTCACAACCATGAGACTTAACCACTAGGCTAAGTAGATTACTTGAATATGAGAGCACATGACTTATGCTTGAGTCTACTCTTGAGATCTTTGGTCCTACAGACGAGTGACCAAACGGTATCCGATTTCAGATCTGTCTGAAGCCATCGGATCCCTAGATCATAGACTTACTTTATTACATTCTTCCCCCCTTGGGAAAGATTTTCGTCCTCGAAAATAAAGCTATATATATAACTGTAGGCAACCCCCGAGCCTCATGTTCTAAACTTGAAGAACATGCATTCATTCAATCAGGTTATTTACTTAGAAGCTTGAAAGTAAAAACCTTCTTTAGTTGGGACCAACTTAAAACTTGAAAGCTGGAAAACGTCGTTGGATTGTGGAAACTTTTTCCCATGTTGAATTTTCTTCAGTTCCATCCTTCCATTTTACTAAGCACTCTTCATACAAGTGGCTTCTTGTACGTTTATCTCGGGTGCGAAGTATCCTTTCAGGTTCATGAGGAACTGTTTCATTTACTGGAATAGGAAGTATAACCTGTTGTCCAACTAGATTATCTGAATCTGTTAGACTCTTCCTAAGTCGACTAACATGGAACACTGGATGAATCCAACTATCATCTGGAAGTTGTAGTTCATAAGCCCACAAACCAACTTTCTTGGTGATTGGAAAAGGACCGCAATACCTAGGTGACAACTTGGCACATTGACCAGTCTTGAATTTTTCCGATCTTTCAGGAATACGAAGATAAACTTGATCACCAACCTGAAAACTAACATCTCTACGCTTCGGATCGGCATAAGCCTTTGCACGATCTTGAGCTTTCTTTAGGTTTTCTTTAGCTAACTTGAGCTTAAAGTTCATGTCTTGAAGGAACTCTTGAGCTGCTTGAACTCGTTCATTATGAAGTCCTACTGCATAAGGAGATCTAGGCTGGAAACCATACATCAACATGAATGGGCTAAATTCAGTTGATGAATTCTTGGCACTATTATAGGCGAATTCAGCTAATGGAAGATAATCTTCCCAGTCAGTCTGTTTGGAAGTAACATAAGCTCTGAGTATGTCTTCCAAAATCTGATAGACTTTCTCTGTCTGTCCATCCGTCTGGGGATGTTCAGCTGTACTTAAACTTAGTTTAGTTTCAAGTCTACTAAAGACTGCTCGCCAAAAATGACTTGTAAATCGAGCATCTCTATCAGAAACTATGTCTACTGGAAGACCATAGAGTCTATAAAGTTGATTTACAAATATTTTTGCAAGTTCTGGAGTCTTATAAGTAGTCTTGACTGGAATAAACTGAGCAAGTTTAGTCAATCGATCAACTACAACCCAAACTGAATCAAAGCCCTTCTGAGTGCGGGGTAATCCAGAAATGAAATCCATGGAAATACTTTCCCACTTTCCTTTGGGAATTTCCAATGGATGCAGCAATCCTCCAACTTTAAGTCGTTCAAATTTATTTACTTGACATTTATGGCACTTAGATACATAGTTTTGCACATCTCGATGTAAACTAGGATAATAAAAATGTCTTTTTACTAACTCATAGGTTCTGTTAATACCAGGATGTCCTGCACTTGGAGTATCATGGCATTCGAAAAGTACTTGATTTCGTATGTCCAAGGTACTTGGAACACAAACCTTACCTTTATAAAGCAAATATTCATCTTGGAGAGAATAGTGTTTAAACTTTCTTTCAGAAGTACTTGCTTCATTTTGTTTATCTTGTTCAGCTGCTTTCCATGCTTGACTGAAGCTTGGATCCTCTTTGCAGCTTCCTTTCAAAGTTGAAATAAATTCACTTTGAATTTGTACAAAACTTAGATTGTTCAGCATAGGCATCCGACTTAAGGCGTCTGCCACTGCGTTGAACTTTCCTTTTCTATACCTGAGTTCATAATCGAACTCTTGCAACTGCTCGGCCCACCTCGCTTTTCTACCTCTTAGATCAGGTTGGTTTGCAAACCACTTTATGCTCTCTTGATCAAAAACTATGGTCAGCTTTGATCCATATAGATAATGGCGCCATTTCTTCAGAGCATTGATAATAGCGAACATCTCTCGCTCATAGGTAGAGTAATTTTGCTGAGCAGGACTTAGCTTTCTACTCTCGAAAGCTATTGGTCGACCATCTTGGCTTAGTACTGCTCCTACTGCAGATGAACTTGCATCTGTCTCTAATTGGAAAGGCTTGTTCGGATCTACAATTTGTAGAACCGGGGCCGAAGCTAAAGCAAGTTTCAGTTCTCGAAAACTCTTTGCTTGCTCTTCTTTCCAATTTAACTTCTGATGCTTCCCTTTGAGTTGATCAGTCAAAGGTGCTGCAATCTTGGCATATCTAGCCACAAACTTCCGATAATATCCTGCCAATCCGAGAAAACTTTGTAATTCTCGAACCGTCTTGGGCTCAGGCCATTCAAGAATCGCTTGGACCTTTTCCGGGTCAACTCTGATTCCTTCCGCGGAAATAATATGACCTAAATACTTTACTTCTGGGGTAAAGAATTCACATTTTGACTCTTTACCGTAAAGTTTATTATCGCGAAGAAGTTGAAAAACTTTTTTCAAGTGCTCTAAGTGACTTTCATGATCTTTACTGTAGATCAGAATATCATCGAGAAAATCTACAACAAATTTTCCCAGATACGGCTTCAGCACTTGATTCATCAAAGTCATAAATGTTGCGGGTGCATTTGTCAACCCGAACGGCATCACTAAAAACTCGTAGTGACCAAACTTTGTTCGAAAAGCTGTTTTAGGAATATCATCATCTTTGATCCTGATCTGATGATAACCTTGGCGTAAATCAATCTTAGAAAAGACTGTAGCCCCTTTTAAACTATCAAAAAGATCTTCGACTAGTGGCATGGGATACTTGTTCTTTATCGTAAGATTGTTTAACGCCCTATAATCTACGCACAGCCTCATAGTTCCATCTTTCTTTTTCACTAGAAGGATGGGTGCTGCCCATGGAGACTGGCTTGGGCGGATAAATCCTTTATCCAAATACTCTTGGATTTGATTTTCTACTTCTTGATTCTGGACATAGGGGAGGTGGTATGGGTTTTGAGATTTTGGCTTGGTACCCGGAAACAGATCTATACTGTGATCAATGTTTCCACGAGAGGGTGGCAAGCCGTAGGGGAGTTCCTTAGGGAACACATCTTTAAATTCCTTCATTAAATTGTTAAATTTAACATAAACTTCTCGAGGAATAAAGGACGAGACATAAGAAACTTGATTTATATTATCAGAATCTATTACATCGGTGCCAAGGACAAGAAAAGCTTGGGTCCTGGCTTCATTATTTACAAGTTTCTTAAGTTCAGTGTATGATATCAAAGGGATACTTGGAACATCATGCTCACCCTTGATCTTATACACAACACCGTCACGCTGGAATTCCAAAGTATTTGTAAAATAACACCTGGTCAATGAAGGACCTAGACTCCATAGCCACTCTCTCCCTAAAACAAGATCTACCCGATCCATGTTCATTATTTGGAAGTCCAAGGTATCTTTAAATCCTTGGATTTCTAGTTCCAAATTACATATCATTGTGTCCCAAACACGGGTGTCTTGACCGTGCATCATGGAGACAATGTATTTATGAGGAGATGGTTCCTGAGGAAGAGCCAGTTTTTTTACTAACGCATAATTGATAAAATTATGCGTAGCAGAATCATCCACCATTATCCGAATGGTGTGTCCTTTTACTGATCCATGCAACTTGACCAAATCATGTGGACCAAACTCTTGAGGTTGCCACATGTTTTTGGAAATTTGGCATGAATGGGTACTGTCGCAGTGCATAATCTGAACCTTCTTTGCACTTGAATTTGCATCCAAGTTCAAAGATTGAATCAGATTGATTTGCTGCTTACCCTTTCCCTTACTTTCCCTTCCGACTGGACAGGCACGGCTTCGATGTCCAGGCTTGAGACATTTAAAGCACAAGTTTTCTTTTTGCGCTTTATCATGATCTTCTGGAGAAAGGATGTGTCTAAAAATACGAGGTTTCTTAGACACTCTTTCATTAGATCTAGTCCCTTTGCCCTTACGCTTAAAGTTATTCTTCTGGGAATAACTGCTTTCCTGCGGGACATCCAAACGTGAATTGTCCTCATAAATCTGTGCGACCTTAATCGCCTCTTCCAGGGATTTAGGCGCATGCCTCTTAACTTCACTTCGAATTCGCTGGTTAAGTCCTCTGACAAAACCGCGAAGTCGATGGAAGTCATCTAAATTCTTTAACTTCAGAATTACATCTCTGTATTCTGAAATATACACCAATAGCGGTCTACCCTTCTGCTGAATTTTATCCCAAGCTTCCCAATTGCGTTCCTCCTCATTCTCGGGGAGAAACTCTTTCTTGAAAAGATGGGAAAATTCATTCCAAGTGGTGGGTTTCTTGTGAGTCTCAGAGAGACTCATCCACCATGTATAAGCTTTCGGTCCTAGCGATAAACTGGCTTCTACTACCCTCACATGATCCGGGGTATGTTTGAGTTCATGGACATCTTTCCATTTCTCTAAGAAAGTCAAAACCGCGTCCTTATTCCTATCCTTATCCTCTCCAGAGAAATAAGGAGGACGGATCTCCTTTCCCAAGGAAAGATCCACAGGGCGGTTATGAGTTTCTAACATACCTACCGAAGCAACGCACAAGGGAGTAGAAGACGCTAGACTCAAACGGCTCATACTTCCCGCTAAAGGAAACATGTCTATTTGGGGAGAGGATAATTCCTTATCCTTTTCCATCCTAACAGACATCGGTGAAGTTGCGATCGTATCTGTGTGACTACCTAAAATAGTCTTACTGAAATCCTTAGGCGTCTGAAGTAAGTTCAGAATGGCCTTAAGGTGATCCTGGATTCCATCAACAGATTGACGGAGTACTGCAACCTCATCCGGAACACTGGACAACCGTCCAAGCTTTTGCTCAACTAGCAACATCCTACTCTCCATATCTTTCCTCTCGTTTAGAGTAGTGATTGTTTCCCCTTTACTCGCAAATTCCTCAACATCTAATGCTACAATCGTCGCTGATTCTATTTTAGATGCATCAGACGCATGACTTGTATTTGAAACCATAGGTGCAGATGAATGCAATGCACGTGCAACTATTGGTGGTCTAGGCATGAATGAGGATGTTACTAAAATAGGAACAGAAACAAACACGGACGTACTAGTAGTACTCGTAAGCGAGACGTGGCTAGAAGTCCCCTCCATCGCACACAAAGCGTTATTAAACTTACTAAGTATTCCTAACGCAAGTGGTGTGTGCAACAAAATCAAAAGAGCTATGCAAGAATATCACAAGAAATAGTCCCTGATGATTTGGTCCGTTGAGGTCGACTTGATTCTAGCCGAGAGTGCTAGAATTATGACGAAGATAGGCCTCCGGATCTTCACTCCACAACTCCACTTCCTTCAAGCTTTGCTCAATCTTTGGTTCTCCTTGTTTGTTTCTTTGGCTAAAAGCAACATACTCCTCGGGTTCAAGCCTGCAGCAATTGACTTGGCTCCGTGGATGGATGAGAGGGCTTGGCTTCTTGAATGGAGAGAATTTTGGCTTGCACTTCAGCTCTGATCACTGTTTAAGTAAGATTTCTTCTGTAATAGATAATAAGGAAAACGCCTTGGCGCCTTGGTCAAAGCAATCGGCTCTTAAACTGTGCACGCGGGTTCGATTCCCACAGACGACGCAGCGCGTGAAGCTCTTTTTTTTGTTTCTCTTTAGCTCCACGTTCTTCAGCGCCTGTTAAACCAAGATGAAGACACGGCCGATGCAGAGCACGACTGCCCGTGAACGCGTTGGGTAGAAGATCACGCTCTAGCTGGGGGGGCGAAGGTTCGAATCCCCTTCGGCTCACAGTAGAGGATAATGTTTTTTGCTTATGCTGCTGCTCCAAAGCTAAGCCAACATGCGAAATTCAGCGGCGCACTTTATCTGATCATCCGCAAGCAATGCACACGCATATAGGAGAGAGCAAACTCATGAGCAAGATGATGAAAAGTAGAGAGCTATGGAGTGAATGCTCTGATACCAATGCAACAGCGTAACGACTGCAAATGCTTATGAATGAATGACTCTCCTCCCAACCTTATGCCTGTATATATAGCTGCTTGAACTAATGAGGACCACAAATGTAACTAGAGTCCACAAGTGCATGTGCAATCTCCTCCACTCCTTTCATATCCACCACTAGAGTCTATTAGTGGCTGGAGTGATCTCGACCACTACTTTAGTACCTTCCACTAGAGTCCACTAGTGGTTGTTGTACTCACCTCTTGAGTTAAGTCCACTGGACTCACGTTAACTTGAGTTAGAAGGCTCTAGAGCTCTTTGGGCAAAACTCTCTTCCCATGCTCCCCATCGGAGTTGAACCCAAGACCTCTTCCTTCACAACCATGAGACTTAACCACTAGGCTAAGTAGATTACTTGAATATGAGAGCACATGACTTATGCTTGAGTCTACTCTTGAGATCTTTGGTCCTACAGACGAGTGACCAAACGGTATCCGATTTCAGATCTGTCTGAAGCCATCGGATCCCTAGATCATAGACTTACTTTATTACACTTTGGTCCCTGCAGATTTGCTTTAATGACCTTTCACCAATATGTGCTAACCTTTTGTGCCATAGTTCCAATTCTGTGAGTGTCTGACTACCATAATTAAAGAGAGCAATGTTTCTAGTGTCCTGTAATTCAAATGTGAACAATCTACCTGTCTTTTCACCTTTTGCAATTCTTCTGAATCCTTGACTTGGATCTTCAACAAATGCTCCTGCTTTTGTGAACCTGACTTGCAACCCTTTCTCTACTATCTGCCCAACACTTATCAAATTCTTTGTAATGGTAGGGACATAGAGTACCTTACTGAGTAGGTTGATGTTTCCATCAGGTGCTTTGACATTGCCTATTTTCTCCACAGGATGTTTTGTATCATCTCCTGTTTGTACCTCATGCTTATTCTTTGGATCTTCTAAATCTGATAGGAGTGCCACATTTCCTGCCACATGATTTGAACAACCTGAATCTATGTAGAAAACATGCTCATCAGATTTACCTTGTGACATAGCCATGTTCATGATCAATAATGAATCCTCTTTGTTTGAATCTTTTGTGTAGTTATTGTAGTCTCTCCTTCCTTTGTAGCCTCCTTGATAGTTTGAATGATTGTAGTTGTTGTAGTTGCCATGGTAGTTGTTGAACCTTCCTCTTGAGTAGCCATAACTTCCTCTATTGTATCCTCTGCCTCTTTGATTCCTGGAATTCCTAAAGCAATTTTCAGTTGTATGATTAGTTAATCCACAAATAGAACATGAGTTGGAGTCTTGGGATCTCCCCCTGCCTTGTCTACCTCCTCTTCCTCTACCTCTGCCATGTCTTCCTCTACCTGCATAGTTAGCTTGATATGTACTTGCTTCATCATCCACTTTCTTTGCCTTTCCTTTGTTATCTTTAGACTTGCTTTTATCCGTGTATAAAGCTGAAGATTGATTACCTTTAGAGCTTTCTCCATTTTTGATAAGCTTTGCCTCTTGAGTAAGTAGTTGTCCAATGAGTGTGTTGAAATCAGGTACATGCATGTCCATGTACAAATCCATAGCTGTGGTGAATGCTTCCCACTTATCATCTGCCTTCAAGCCATTGATGACCTGCCTTACAATTTGCTCTTCATCTATTACCTCTCCAATGCTTCCCAACTGATCCACTATGTCCTTGAGCTTTGTGACAAAATCAGTCACATTTTGTTTGGGAGCCTTCTTGAGAGTTGTGAAATCCAGCCATAGTTGATGCTTCCTAGCGTTGGTGCTTGAAGAAAAGAAAGCTTCAAGTGCATCCCACACTTCCTGAGATGTCTTACAACTTCTAATGCGAGGCAACAAAAAATCTGAGATAGAGTTGAGGAGATAAGACCTTGCAAGTGCATCCTTGGAGCACCATGTGCTCAATCTTTCTTGCTCTTCTTGTGTTGGTTGACTTTTGTTCCTGAAACTTGGCATAACTTCATCTCCAGCCACATAACCATATAAACTTCTACCTTGGAGATAAGCTTCCATCCTTAATGACCAAGCTGAGTAGTTACCTCTGTCCAATTTGTCAATTGATGAAGGAAATCCATCTGCCATGTTGTCCAACCTTGCTCTGATACCACTGTGAAGAGATGGATAGGTATGTGCTTGAAGATGAAGAGGTGTTGCAAAATCCTTGATCTACACCAGCCAATTGAACTCCAGGAGTATGTGGTGGGCCCTTATAGCTTGCCAATGGATTTATTAGACACCCTATGTACCTTGGAAGATCACTCTCAAAAAGATAGATCAAAACAGATAAGTTGGAGTTAGCTCAAAGGTGAAAACTTGCTATTCTTGGTTCATACACCTATCCAGTGTTTTACATAATTCTCTGAGCACAACAGCAATTAGCTTAATTCCTCTTGGGGAAGTCTAGTTAGCTTAAAGAGCTAACTTTCAAGAGTAATCTAATAAAAAATAACAAAGCACACACTGAGAATGAGTTTTAACAAGTGATGACATCATCCCGATTTTCACGGGCTGCTACAGAAATAGACCAATGAGCAGAAAAATCAACATAACTAAAAATGTAGAAATGCAATGATTTTGGAAATTTGTATGGTTATACTAGACAGTAATCTGAATCCAACAAGCTTTAAATCACTGAATTTGGATAAGTAACCACTGAGAAATGGCTCTGACAAGATGAGTGAAAAAGTTGGGTACCTGACAGAGAAGTGAAGATGAACAGACCCTGTTGACTTCAAATGACCATAACTGAAGATTGCAACATCTAAATGACATGAAAATTTGTGATCATATAGTAGACTTAGAGAGATAACTTTACTAAGTTAAATCACTGAAAATGATGCACCAAGCTCAGAGAAAACATCTCTGCAAGCTGACTGAGAAAAACTGAGAGTAATGGCAGTGAGTAGTACACTTCACAAGAACATGGAAAGATGAACTCAAATAATCATGAAAATGAAAGTATATTTCTTGTACAATACAATGACTTACTGATACATATGTGTGCCTTGTAATCACACCTTGATATGGCATAAAGCTCAGCTCTTGGAGGTCTTCACATAGGTCTCTCTAACCACGACTAAAACTGCCATCTATTTATAGTTGAGTTTGGGAGGCTAACTTCCCTCAATCACTCTCCAATCAATCAATGATTGATTTGATTCTCTACCTACCACAAATCACGAATTCGTGGCTCCTCTTTCCATTCTTGATCAAGTGGACTCAACCACTTAAGATTCTCTTACTTTTACATTAAGTAAACTCTTCAAAAGTTACAAGAGGTAGTTCACAAGTGAACTTTACATAGTCTTCATTTTAAGACTTTTTCTATGACTTTGTGGGACTCAAGCCAATACTTAGGCTTGTCATAGACTTGCTCCAACAGATTCCACATAGCTTGGCACTTCCTTATACATGAGTGCAAGCTCCTTTTTCACCGCATCACTCCTAGCGGAAATTTGTTGATATATTTAGGTAGTGATGTGTGTGAACACACTAGGACCGTAAGGGCACTTTTTTCCCTCTCTAAGAGGTCCCCCCCCCTTGTATATACACCTATAGCCCTAACAGCTTACTTATTTTTGTACATCCTACTGGTAATACATTCAGTATTGTGTGTTGTGCTCCAAGATTATTATTATTCTTCTTCTTCTTCCTTGTGCTGTTTCAATCTTCTACAGATGCCCAACTCCAACAGAGCTCTCCAACATTCAGATTCTCAGTGCGCTTACGAGCTCCAATGGTCTCTTTCTGAATCTCTCTCTTTTCTAAGTGCTCTCTCATATTCTCTCTCTCTCTCTCTCTCTCTCTCTCTCTCTCTCTCTCTCCTTTCAACCTCTTTCTCTTCAATTTCTATCTCTCGCTCTCTCTCTCTCTCGCTCTCTCTCTCTCTCCTTCTCTTATCATCTTTATCTATTCTCTCTCTCTCTCTCTCTCTCTCTCTCTCTCTCTTTATCTCTCTCTCTCTCTCTCTCTTTATTGTAGGTTATTACAGAAGTTCACCAAGCATAAAAAAATGGCTAATTATTGTAAGTACAATTTTCATTGTTTATATATCATTTAATTATTTTATTTTCATTAATTAACATACTCACACTTAATCATTCGTATGCACATATACACATATACATGAACATGCATGCTCACACTTATACACACACATACATATGCACATACACACACATACCTACCTACATATGCACATGCACGTACACATGTATACATGCACATACACTTACACCTACACATACACATACACATACACACACACATACACATACACACATACATGCACACATACACATATGCATATGCACAAACATATCTACAAACACATATACACAAATGCATGCATTATGGCATATACACATACACACATACTAATTATACACATGCATATGCACATTCACATGCATGCACATACACGGATGCAAATGGAGATGCATGCACATGCACATGCATGCTCATACATATACACATGAATATACATACACATGCATACATACACATGCACACACATACACATGCACATACATACATATGCACATACATACACATATGCACATACATACACATATGCACATACATACACATATGCACATACATACACATATGCACATACACTTACACATACATATGTACATACATACATATACACATACATATACACATACATATACACATACATATGCACATACATACACATACACGTATACACTTACACATACACATGCACATACATACATATTCACACACATACACATGCACATACATGCACATATGCATATACACTTACACATACACATGCACATACATACCTATACACACTCATATATATACACATACACACATATAGACACATACACACATGCATATATACCTACACATTCACATACATATACTCACACTTATTCATATGCACATATACACATATACATGAACATACACGCTCACACTTATACACACACATACATATGTACATACACACACATACACATGCACATGCACATGCACATGCATACACATACATGCATATACACTTCCACATATATATACACATACACATACACATACACATACATACACATGCACACACATACACATGCACATACATAGATATGCACATACATACACATACACACATCCACTTACACATACAAATGCATATACATAAATATACACACATATGTAAATGCATACACATATGCACATACACATGCACATACATACATATACACACACATACATATACACATGCACATACACACATATAGACTTGCACATATACACACTCATATACATACACACATATACACACATATACACACATATACACACATATACACATGCATATATACCTACACATACACATACACATACACATAAACATACATACATTATACACTTATACACATACACATGCACATACACACATATAGACACACATGCACATACATATGCACATATACTTACGTATACACATATACATACATACACATTCACGTACACATACACATACACATGTATATGCAAAAAAAAAGCAATAAATTTATATCACATGTTAAATATAAACAACATTAAAAATCATTAAAACAAGATGATTATTTAGTACATTAGAGACAGTTCAAAACATAACTGAAATGAGAAAATATATAGATATAAATGAAGTAAGTATATCAATGTAGAATATGTATCCAATGTAATATATCACGTATCATTATCATCCTCATTTGCATCATCCTATGAGTCCTCATCATCATGATCATCATCATGATCATCATCATGATCATGTTCATGCACATGATCTCATGTATCTTTAGTGGGACCATGGGTAGAGGTATGAGCACTCTGTGATGATCAAGATTGTCTTGTCTCTGTCTCTCTCTCCACCTCATCCATATCACCTCTCCATAATACTCTTGTATTACATATAATAAACATAAATAAATAAAACATATAAAACATCAATAAAAATAAATTAATTATATGAAATTTACTAATACTCACAAAAGCATTTGGATGATCTTAAATCTACCCATTGAGATGTCGATATCCATAATGTGTAGCAAAATTGATTTCCTTTTTTGTTGGATATCGACCATAATCCTTTTTTTGCATTGAAAAAAATAAAAAATATTAATGATTAGTGTTTTAACTAAAATAAAAAATATAGTTTCAATAATACATATACTCACAAATGTAGCTACAAAACCATGATGGCCCATTTGGCCTAAGTGTGATGTATGACCAGTCAACTCTCTTCTTCACAACCGCCTCCATTTATTTAATTAAACAAAAATACATAGATTAAATATTAAACATATGAGAATCATAAGTCACTGTAATATAGAGTATTAATTCGTATACTTTCTGCTGAGGTAATGACTCTTGAATATGTAGTTGTCTTCAAAAATATTGCCATGCCTCAAATGGTATGTTAGGTCTTCTCTTATTTTGTTCTACCATACAATATCTCTTGTTATTTCAATCTCAAACAAAAAAAAGAATCAAAATATAAAAAAGAAATTAAAATTTAAAAACATGCATATATAGACACACACACACACATCTACATATACACACACATATGTAGTAAATACATCCCCACACATATACATATACACATTCTATCAGATTTGTGTTGCAGAGAGATAGAAATACTTGTTATGTTGCAGAAGGTTATGAATCCTATAATGCTTTCAGCAAGGTTTTGTTATGTTAGGATCAGCTAGCCTTATTCTACAATATGGAAAGCTGATGACTTACAGTGAAAGCTATTAGCAACTGCAGTGCTAATAAAAAGGGTTCAGAGATTTTGTTTCAGATACAGGTATTGATCACTGAACATCAGATTTATGAAGAAGGACGTCCAAGATTTCATAAAGTCTGATATAATTTGAAGAATACTGGATACTAATGTTAAGTCATCCAGGGGGTGATGAAACATGAAGACTTATTTTCAGCCATATGTGAAAGAATGCAGATTCATACCTACAGGTATTCCTATATTTCCTTTGTTAGGTTCTCTTTATGTTCCCAGCTTTGAAAAAAGAAGGAAGAAGAAGAATATTTGGAGAAAGTTCCTGTTAGGATGTTCCTATTCAGGAGAAGGTTCCAGAGTTCTATTGAAGAGAAGCTTGATATTTCAGAAAGGTATATTTCAGAAGTGCGCACATATATGTTTATACCAAGTTCTAAAGGAAAGAGGTATGAAGGATTTAAAGGATGAAGACACGATGATGATGTATGTTTTCAGGTTTGTGAAAATAGGAGATAGCAGGTTCAGGAGACACTTCATGCTATATTTGTTGTCAAGCAGTCATTGCTTGATGAGAACTCTATTGGATATCTAGTTTGCATATTTTCTCAAGTATTATGGCTCATATTCAGCAAGTTCAAGTTTTTTGAAGGAAAGTCCAATTCAGTTTTGAAGAAGACTTTTGAAGAACAAGTTCTGAAGTACGGGAGTACAAGCTTGAAGCTTGTGATAGTTTGCAGTTTGTAACAGGTTGCAGATTCAGTCCAGGTTGTACCAATATGACATTGCAGGGGGGATTGTTAGAAAACAATTTCTCATTGGTTGGAAAACAATCTCACTCCCTCCTATAGCAATCGACGGGCATCGCGGAATATATACTCTTCATGAGGTATATTAGAGAAGAAACCAGCGTAACATTATGTGTAGATCTTCTTATTAGACCTTGTACACATAAAGGCGCAAGTCCTCATGGCTAGAACAATTGCTTCCCATCCCAGGCGCATGGGTTCGATCCCCGCTCGCGGCAGCATGAGAGAGTTTTTGGCGGATGTGTTTTTTTCTTCTTCGCTTAGTGATAGCGATCGCATAGCTTTTGCTTTATTAAAGATGCTTTTGGAGGAGAACAAATACTATATAAGAAGCACCTTGGGCTCATTGTATTCATCCTTCACCAATATCAACACAAGCTTTCTAAAGCTTGTACCTCAATAGAGGTGGTGTTTCTTCTAGCACATGGGGCAGCCATGGTGCTAACTTGAAGCATGTTGAGGAGCAGCTATGGAGTTCTTCTTAATGATTCTTCTTGGAGAAGATGAAGGGTGTGCTCAAACTCTAGCTCATGGAGAGGAGGTTATCTCTTTTTCATGGCAAGAAGACTTGGTCATTAGCAGCTTGATGGTGACGATCGGCCATCTACATGGTGTATTTGAAGATTGTCTTCTACAAGAAGATGTCGGACTACTTCAAAGACATTAGATGGTGGCTAACATAAGATTCACATCTTATGTTAAGTATTCAGTTACATATTCTCTTTATGCACATAGGTACTACTTGAATTTTATGGAGGCCGTGGCATTCATATCAGGAGGAGTCCTATTCGGCATAGGTACAAGAGAAATAGTACGTATATGCTTTATGCATATTTTGATGAGGTGTTTGAGAAGGTGTGTTCACATGAGTTTGATGATTTCCTGCAGCAAACTTGTTAGCATTCTATGCTACTTTATAAGTATGTGATCTTTTCACACACATATCTAACTTAGGGTCTTCCATAGCCTAAGTTTAGATGAGGGTTTGTTGATTATCAGTTTCACACTGATCCTTCCTCTTTCAGTCACTCATATTCACTCTTCTATAACCTATAAGGTCACACATCTCATGTATATTCAGATTACTGCCCACACATCTGAATATGTTTGTTACATTGTACATTCAATCATGCATCTATTTCTCATCACATAGAGTGGTTGAGAATTTTGCTCCCACATTGTACATTGAACATTGGTATATATGATACTATGAGTAAGCGATGGCTTACGTAATACCTTACACATGTCGTCTATTCTTTCTCTATCTTTGTCTCATCATTTGTATGATTAAGTTGTGGTATGTTCATGTTTTGTCAATATGGAAGATTGCTGAATTAATGTTGTACATGATTGGAACTATGGAACCATGGACCTGTGACATGAGCCTAAGGGCCTACCTCACTTCCAACAATATATAAATATAAATATATATATATATATATATATATATATATATATATATATATATATATATATATATATATATATATATATATATATATATATATATATATATATATATATATATATATATATATATATATATACACACACACACACACATATATATATATATATATATATATATATATATATATATATATATATATATATATATATATATATATATATATATATATATATATATATATATATATATATATATATATATATATATATATATATATATATATATATGAATATATACACACACATATACATACATGCATACCCATAAGCATACATATCCACACATACACATACACACACATGCATCCACATATACATAAATACCTACATACACACACATGCCATCCATTTTGTGTTTTGTATGTGTATTTATATATCAGAATGTGTATTTGTGTATATGTGAATATGTGTGTATGTGTAAATGCGTCTATGTGAATATGTGTGTATGTACATAATCATATTATTAATATCTAGTACCTTTATTTGCTACACAATCAGATTCTCTGCAATCAGAGGGAACTTCATCACCATCTCCTAAGTGTGCAAAGAGTACTTATTATAAGTACATCAAACTTTTAATTCTAGTAAGTGATAGACACATACATGACTGATATATGTTCTTTTATTGTTACATTATAATCAGATTCTGATCAATCAGAGGGAACTATGTTGATTTTTACTATCAAGAGCATATTATATGTTGGTGTGATTTTTGCTATGGTAGCTATCAAAGAGGAGGATTGGAATGTAGTGAACATGAGGTAGAGTAAAGTATTTTTGAGCATGCAACACCTCCTGATCAACGTGAGAGAGCTTGGGTATGAATTGATTCTATAAATTAATGTCGTTCTTTTATTTGAAAATCGTTTACAAAATCCAATTATACTTAATATACAAGAGTATTTTCTTGATGATGATGATGATGATTCTTCTACTAATAATGGTAATATGTTGGAGTTAGATGTCTGCAGAAGCACATGAACAAGACAAGGAAGAAGAAGAAGACTGGAGCACAATACACAATAGTGAATGTGTTACTAGAGAATGTACAAAGATAAGTAGCCCATTAGGTCAGTAGGCATATATACAAGCCGGGGAAAAAAACCTCCTAAAGAGGGGAAAGAGTTCCCCAGTGGTCCTAGTGTGTTCAGACACATCATTACCTAAATATATCAACAAATCCCCCCTGGGAGTGATGCAGTGAATAAGGAGTTGGTGCTCATGTATAAGGAAGTCCCAAGCTATGTGGAATCAATCCACAAAAGGAAGTAAGCCCAAAGCTTTGCGAAAAGCTTCAAACTTCTCCCTAGGTAGAGCCTTCATGAAAAGGTTCGCAATGTTCTCCTACGTGGGCACATATACCAAGCTGATCTCCCCAGCAGAGAACCACTCCCTAACATAATGATAATGCACCTCAATGTGCTTAGTGTGAGCATGGAACACATGGTTCCTCCCAACTACCAATGTGCTCTAACTGTTAGTGAAGATGGTGGTTGCAGAAGACTGAACAACACCCAAATCAGCGATAAGGCGTCTGAGCCACACACACTGAATAGTAGCTATGAAAGCTGCTCTATACTCAGCCTCACAACTGGAAGTGGCTAGAGTAGGCTGCTTCTTGCACAACCAAGATATACATGAGCTACCAAGCATGAAGCAAAAGCCACTAGTGAACATATGTATGTCATAGCAACCAACCCAGTCAAAATCAGAAAAAGCATGCAAATCTGGCGGTAGTGATCCCCCTTTGGGATAAGACAACCCAAGTAGTCGAGTACCACTCAAGTAGCAAAAGCTGCACTTGACCACTTGCCAATGTTGAACACCTAGGCAATGCATAAACCTACTCATCTGTGAGACAGCAAAGTGAATATCTTGACGAGTAATGCATAAGTAAATCAAGCATCCAACAACCTGCTGATAGAGAACAACATCAAATGCATCTACAGCATCCTGAAGACTCAATCTTAAAGATGTCTCCATAGAAGTGGCAATAGGTTTACAGTCTTCAAGACCAAAATGCTATAATAATGTGTCAATGTATTACGTTTGACACATAGCCATTCCACCATCAACGTGCATAAACTGAATGCCCAAATAATGATGCAAATGCCCCAAATCAGACATCTCAAATGAGGCATGTAAATCAGCCTTAAAATCAACAATATGCCTCTCATGAGGACCAATGAGTAGCATGCCATCAACATAAACCACAATGATCAGAAGTACATCACTAGCACGCTTAACATATAGGGTGCTTTCAGTTGGATTGTTCTCAAAAGCATGTGCAATCAGATAGGCATGTATCTTCACATACCAAGCACATGGTGCTTGCTTTAAACCATATAATGCTTTCTTTAACCTGCACACCTGGTTTTCATGCCCTTTTTGCACAAAGCCATGGGGCTGAAAAACATACACTTCTTCATGCAAGTCACCATTTAGAAATGTTGTTTTAATGTCCAATTGATGTACATTCCAACCATGATGAGCTGCAAGTGCACAGATGCTATGAACAGTAGTCATTTGGGAAGTAGGTGCAAAGGTCTCATCAAAATCAATGCCTCTTTCTTATGCATAACCCTTTGCAACAAGCTTAGCCTTATACCTATCAATTGTACCATCAATCTTATGCTTCAACTTGTATACCCACTTAGTCCCAATGGCCTTCTTGCCAGGAGGCAAGTCACATAAAGATCAAGTACTATTCTTCATTATAACATCATATTTATATTGCATAGCAGCCATCCAATTTTCTGAGTTTTGTGCTTCATCAAACAAAAGAGGCTCATTCTCATCAGAGAGACTACATGTAGCCATAGCATAGCACTCTAATGCAAAAGAGGCGCTATGAGAGCTTGAATGAGTATGATATGACATAGGTGCATCTAATTTGCTATCACGCAAAGTCTACACCAACCATTTTGGCATAGTTTTTGCTTGCTCAATATCGGCTCTCTCCTCAAGTGCATCATGTAAATTTCCATCAGAAATGGAATGATCTATCATCACATGAAACCTGCAAAGGCTGAGAAGTTGGCTCATTAGGACCAGCACTAGACTGTCCACCTGTAAAAAGAGGCAGCAAAGTATCATACATGTCTTTAGAGCTAACAGATGTCTCCTTAGTACATGAAAGCAATGGTTGAATATCATCATCCACAAAAAAAACATCACGGATAACTAGAATGCATTTAGTCTATGGATGATACAGATGATAGCCCTTAGTTTCATAACTATACCCAACAAAAATAAATTTTACTACTTTATCATCCAATTTTCTGCGATGTTGTTCAGGCACTAATGCATATGCCAAACAACCAAAAACATGCAGATGATCAACAGATGGCTTGCGATCATGCCAAGCCTCATATGGAGGGATAGACTGGAGTGCTTTAGTGGGACACTTGTTAAGTACATATGTTGCACACATGATAGCTTCAGGCCAGAAACTATGTGGTAAAGCCTGACTCTTGACCATACACCTTGCTATCTCCATGAGTGACCTATTCTTTTGTTCAGCAACTCCATTCTATTGATGTGTATACGACATTGTACACTATTGTTTTATCCCATGTTCAGCCCAAAATGCATTAAAATCAGAAGACATATATCCCCCCCCCCTTGATCAGAACGGAGGGTGACCATTTTACATGCTGATAGATTATCAGCCAAAACCAAAAATTGTTTGAAGCACATGAACACTTCGGACTTTGCCTTCAATGGATATACCCATGCATGCTTGGAAAAATCATCGATGAGAGTCAGGAAATAAAGATAATTTCCAAAAGAAGGTGTCTGCATAAGTCTAGAGACATCACTATGTACAAGCTGCAATTTCTGACTCGCCTGAACTAAACCATCTTTTGGAAAGGAAGAACGCTGAATTTTGCCCAAAATATAGCCTTCACAAACATGTATTTTGAGTGCCTCAAGTTTGGGCAAAGAGGACACCATTTCAGATTTCTGCAGGCCTAGCAAACTAGCGGAACAGATGACCAACACCTGCATGAGAAAGCTTTGCATCTGATATAGCCTAAGAATCATGTATTGCACATGTCAAATCAACATAGTCTATGAGCTTATACAAGCCACGACATAAAATGCAAGAAGCAATAATCACGTCGCCATTTGACAGATCATGAAATGTACATCTGCCATCAACAAATTTCACAACCAAGCCAATCTTGGCTAATGCAGAAACTGATAACAGATTTTTCTTGATCCTTGGCACAAACAAAGCATCTGACAAAGTGAAAGAACTACCATCAGCATTAGTCAAAATGATCTTACCAACTCCCATAACAAGATACGAGGAGTTGTTGGCACAAGTAACAGTATTACCTGTAGGGGTAGGCTCGAGTGAAGAGAAGAAACTACGCTACGAGGTAATATGTTTGGTCGCCCCACTGTCAAAGTACAAAACATCTGAGTCTACTGCAGACATGCACTGCTCATGAGAAGATGGGTCAAAAGTGCAAACAGTAGTAAATGCCCATTCTTCTTCCTCCACAAGTTTAGCAGACTCGATTTTTGGTGTAGAGGCCTCTGCAACAACCATTCCAGCCTCTTTCTTCTTTGCCTCTTTAGAAGCCAGTTTTGGCTAGTTCTTTATGATATGATCATTTCCTTTACAATACTTACAAATCAATTTTTGCTTTTTTGATTTCTTATCATATTTGTCTTCCCTCTTCGGTTGTGCAGAATTAACAAATTTCTGCTTACGAATTGAACAGCTCCATTTTCCTTTGCCCTTCTAACTAGCCAGGAAAGCTTGATCTGCAACACGCATAATGGACCTGTTCTGCCTGGAGTGATCCTCCTGCAACAGAACAAAGACTAAGTCCTCAAATTACAAGGTATTTAGATTGTCATTCATCATCAACCGAAGAGTAGAGGCAAAACTCTGATATGAATCAAGAAGACCATTCAGAACACTATGCACAAGTGAGCTATCCGGTAGAACCTCATCAGCAGAAATCAACTATTCCTTCAAGTCTTTGAGCTTTGTTAGAAAATTGTCCATAGAATCACCTTCATTCATGTGCTCACTCTCCAACTGTTTTCGGAGGTAAGCAACATGAGCCTCATTCCTAGCTTGGTACAATGTGGTAAGTGTATCCCAAGCATCCTTAACTGTTCAGCAGGAGCGAATGTGACCTTTGACAAACAAAGCTATCAATGCATGTGCCTAGGCATCTCTGCCATCTCATCGAATTAGCTCTATAGTAGGTGTAGCAAAAATCGCAGCACGAACAGGAATATGCAGAATATCATCATCTTCGACGCCTTCTACATCAGCTTTAATACCTACTATTGTAACAGTATCATATAAGCCCACAACGGGTAGTTGGTACCATCCAACTTATCCTCAATAGCCAACATACGAAATACATCACTGCTTTCAGCCATGGCCGGTGACTAAAATACCTTGATGCAAAATATTGACTGTATCTCAAAAAGATGAATGGAATTTCCCAGACGAGTTCTGCTAAGCCTGTAGCAGACTTTGAGATGCCTATACTCACAAAGAGAAACAAGTATATACCTTTTGGCACAAAAAGACAAAATAGCCTACAGAAACGAGCTCAGATCCCGATTTCGACACCACAAAAGGAAGCTGTTTTGATCTCTGAGATAGCTTGAGTATGCTCACCAAATTCCGTGCAAATTCGAGACTGCAACTGGAGAGGTGTAGACTACGCCTTAGATGAAGCGACGACCTGCTCTGATACCAATTGTTGGAGTTAGACGTCTTCGGAAGCACATGAAGAGCACAAGGAAGAAGAAAAAGCTTGGAGCACAACACATAATACTCAATGTATTACTAGAGAATGTATAAAGATAAGTAGCCCATTAGGTCAATAGGTGTATATACAAGCCATGGGAAAAAACCTCCTAAAGAGGGAAAAAAGTGCCCGGGCAGTCCTAGTGTGTTCACACAAATCACTACCTAAATATATCAACATAATATACCTCGTACACATCATGGACTTGATGTTTATCAATTACAAGTAGATGTTTCTCGAAATCCTCTACTCGCTAGTTTACATATTGAAATTTCTTAATATTATCCATTGCAAACTCGTGATCGTCCTCTAGTACAAACATATGATTGAAAAAGATATGGAGAATGGAATAGAGGACTGATTCCTTTAGATGGAGAGGGGTAATCACTATATGATTGCTCCCTCCACTATTACTAGGGTTAGTTGTGGTCTCTTTATTGTAGAGGATTTGTATGTGCCTGTGAACTTTGAAGTCACTCTTATGTCATTTTGTGGTCCTATATATGGATGGGGAGATTGGAAGAAACTTACACGTTATGTTCAAAGCATGAATACTGATGGATTATGCAGAAATGCATCTTCTCTTGCTAGTAGAGGGACTACACATGCAAGAAATGAAAGATTATACATTGATGGAAGACCTTACATGCATCAAAATATCGCAGGCTTAGTAAAGAATGGTCAAGGACATAACATGTCAATGAATAATTGCACATTTGAGGAGCATGAAAATAGTCATGAATCACCATACATGAGTAGAAATGTAGCAAGATACATAGTTTTGAATGCTATTACTTCATTACATGCTACTCATGAATTATTAGTGAAATATGGATGGCATAGGCCTCCAAGAGTATATTTTAGCTAGAGAGCATGGAAAACTTTCTAATTGATTGAAACTCTTTTTAATTAAGTTACATATTCAAATTTATGTTTAAAGTTTACTTTTCATTCATTTATGGAATACTAATGATTTTTATTCATGTGTGTAGATTCCTATGTATGACATTGATGATCTTCCACCTGTAATAAAGTGATAGGTAGGAGATCGTTGAACCACACCCTTGGAAAATTAAATGGTCTACCTGCATCTGCCAAAAAGATTATTCGCTAATGCATTGTTCTTCAAGCTAACTCTACAAAATCCAGTTCAAATTTCAAAATGGAAAGCAACGGCTTCATTTTAAATGTGGATGAAAATCTCTGAAGAAGAATTTATGGATCCAAAATCATACATTTAGGACGCTGCGGTAATTCTCCTCAATATGTTCTAATTACGTATTTGATTCGATAAATTTTGAAGAAGGAAAGAGAACAATTTTTTTTCCTCTTTGAATAGATTTATTATCTTTAATTTCATTCGATTGTCGAAGAAGAATTGATCAATCCAAATCATACTTTTGAGACGGTAATTCTCCTCAGTATATTCTTTTCGTTTGCCTACAAATTTAGTGCCATCCTTGCAATCGATAATCTTCTAGGGCTTGTTCGCTAATCTCTAGGAAGTCTAGTTGTGTTTGGCTCTGCAAATCTAAGCACACCCCAGAGTTACCTTGAATCAGCTAGTAGAAAGTCCACCATGTGTCATAGATGTCTTGATCTGATTGAGCTCAAGGGATGTTTGATATTCATGAAGCATTCGAAAAGGCTTCAAGCACACTCCAATGCTCTCCAAGGGGATTGAACCTAAGATTTCCTACTCCACATCTATTAGATCTAAGCACTTGTCAAAATATCTCCGATTTCCTATCACTCTAGAGAACATCAAGTTTAACTTGTATTGTATTTCAGACTTGTAAAGGCTTCTTTGCGATATGCTTCTTCCCTAATATAAAAGAAGGGCTGATCCTCAAAAACATGCTTCAATATCTGAATTGCGGAGGGTTACTCTCCCCAAGACAAAAAGGAGCAAATGTGGTCATATATATTTTGCAAAAAGGATTTTTCTTCAAATAGAAGGAAAATAAAAAAATGAAAAATGGAAACATTTACTTCAGCAAGTAGTGGAGGCTAAAAGAGAATCAAATCCAAAAACTAAAGTGTAAGAGAAGAGTGCTTGCTCAATGTAGTGGACGAGTTATGGAGAAGAGCTCTCAAATTCATCATGAGAGCTCGTGGTCATTTGGCTACAAAAGATGCAAAGAAGGACACTCAAGAATAGAGGAAGAGGGTGGTAATGTTCCCTTGTAGGTAGCTCATTTGGTTTCAGTCATTTGTTTTCTTAAGTCTCTTAGACTATGCCCAACTGCTCACCATTTTTGGGTAGCCAGATTGTGAGAGTCATATCTCTCAATGTAAGTTTCCATTTTTAGAGTTTAAATATTCATTCAAAAGCTTATCTTCTTACGTCCTCATCGTCTATCTAAAATAGGTTTGTGAAATTCTCCATGCTCTATGAGTTATTGAGTTTTTTGTGAAGTCTAGTTTTCAGCCTAACTGAGTGGACAGGTAGCCTATTTTGAGGCAAAGAGGTTTTCAAATCGAAACTACTCCAAATTGAGTGTTTGATAGCACATTTGAAATCTATTAGTTTTTAGTTTGAGTAAATAAAGTCTTAAGTTCATTGTGTTTTTCAATTGATAACAGTTTTCATTTTAAGGTTTAGCTATAGTCAATGTCTTGATCCTAAGAAGGAGACAAGAGGAATCAAAGGGTGATATTCCCCATTTCACAAGTTATTTTTAACACTATGATTGATCATGTGCAAAGCATAGAGATAGCGAAAGAAGTTTGGGAAGCATTGGAGAAGGTGTCTGCTACCTCAACAAGGTTTCAGAAGATGCAACTCAAGAATGATCTCAAAAACATGAAGAAAAGCTCAAACCAAAGCATTAGTGAGTATACGTTGAAGATCAAAGAGCTTTCAGAGTAGCTAGCACACATTGGATGCAAGATGGAAGAGGAAGACATTGTCCAAATAGCCCTAAACTGCTTGAGGAGTGAAGCGAGGTGGAAGCCCCTCATCACAAGCATTCTTTATAGATATCCTCTACCAAAATTCGACGTGATTATACCAAATCTTGTGGCTGAAGAGACTACTCAACAAGGAGAAGGCAACAAAGGTAAGGACAATCATAGCCAAATGTTATATGCAGGTGGAGGTAGAGGAAGGAACTCAAAAGGAGGCTTAAGAGGAAAAGGAAGAAGCTATAATAACACAAATTCCAGCCAACACAACTCGGAGGACAATAAGGACAACTCAAATGACAACACATATGGAAGAGGTTGAGGAAGAAATAGAGGAAGAGGTCGAGGTTCATACAATCCTCACAAAGGTATAACATGTTATCATTGTGGTAAAGTAGGAAATCATGCAAATGATTGTTGGAAAAAGAATGCAAGTCTGAATGGAGGCAATCAAAAGAGCCAAAATAATTATGCAAGTACATCAAGTGAAGGAGACAAGCAAACCATGCTTGCCATGAAGTATGAGTACAAGAGCCGCAGAGGTGATGCTTAGAAATGGTTTATAAATTCACATTGCAGCAACCATATGACATGCCAAGGAGATTTATTCACAAACCTACAAGCTCCATGGAGACAAGAAGGTATTGAATGATGTTCTTCATGTTCCTACTATTGCAAAGAACTTGATTTCAGTAGGACAAATGGTAGAGAAAGGATATCATGTTATCTTCAATGAAAAAGGCTGCTTTATAAAGAATGCAAAAGAAGGATTCAAGGTGGTTGTTGAAGGAAGGAAAGAAGGTAGAATGTTCACTTTGGACATTCAACAACCACATGGAAAGGTAATGTATATTTAGTTTGGAAACAAGAGGATTGTTCAAATCGATTTGTGGCACAAAAGTTTTGGACATATCAACATTCCCAAGCTCAAGGACATGAGCAACCATAAAGTGGTGAGAGCTCTTCCAAGATTCAATGATGTTGGAATACATGAGTTTTGTTAAGCATGCCAACTAGGAAAGCAAAGTCGACAACCATTCAAGAAGAGCAACTATGTGGTTAGGAATATCCTCAACTTGATACACACAGATGTATGGGGACCATCGCAACAACCATTGATGGCTAGTATTAGATATTTTGTCACTTTTATTGATGATCATTCAAGAAAAGTATGGATGTTCTACATAAAACAAAAATGAGATGTCTTCTCTACGTTGAAGAGATTGAAAGCACACGTAGAAAAGGAAACATGACAATATATAAAGACCTTGAGGTGTAATGGAGGAGGAGAATATTCATCCAAAGAATTTTCAGATTTTCTTTATGAAAATGGCATCAAATGACAAATTACATGTAGGTAAACACCTCAGCAAAATGGAAATGCTGAAAGTAAAAGAAGACATATCATAGAAGTTGAAGGGTGCATGCTCAACGAGATGAAGGCTCCACTAAACTATTGGGCTGAAGCAGCTAGTACGGCTATTTATTTGATGAACAAGTGCACAACGGCTATAGTGCATAACTCAACTCTCGAGGAGGTTTATTCTGTTAAGAAACGTGATGTTAGACATCTCAAAGTTTTTGGATATGTGTGTTATGCTCACAATTTGTCAAGAACTAAGGATAGAGATGGAGCCAAAGTCAGAAAAATATATTTTGATTGGATATTCATTGGAGCAAAAAGGATATAGGTGCTACAATCCGTTGACAAAGGAGCCATGAGTCTCACAAGATGTGGTATTTGATGAGAAAGAGAAGATTCTTGAAGAGGATTACAAAGATGATGGAGGTGCTGTCCAAGAAGAATTTCAACAAACAAGCACTCAAATGTTAGGTTCAAAAGATTCTGCATCACATGGAGAAAGCTCAACATGGAAGGGGAGACTAAGGAGCTATTCCTCATCACCAACATCAGGTTATGAAAGATTTGAAGCTCAAATTTCTACCCAAAATAGTGATTCAAATGCAAGTGAAGAAGAGTATGAGGAGGTGATTACACCAAAGGTAAAGTTGAACAGGTTGAAGAAGGAATATTCAAAAGGAAATGAAAGGAGGTCTTCAAGAGCAAGGTATCGAATTCAAACGCTGAGCTATGATAGTTTTATTACAAAGCATTTTGCATATATGGCACAGGTGGTGAAAGACAAGGAACCGGATGCATATGAAGAAGCATGTACACAAAACGAATGGCAACAAGCTATGAAAGAAGAGATAAAAGCTCTCAAGGACAATCACACATGGGAGCTAGTTCCAAAGGCTGAAGGTATGAAGATTGTTCCAAATAAATGAGTGTTTAAAATAAAGAGAAATGTTGATGGTTCTCTAGCTAAGTGAAAAGCTAGACTAGTAGCAAAAGGCTTCAAGCAGACTAACGGCATCGACCATGAAGAGACTTTCCCAGTTGCAAAGATGGAAACAATTAGAACATTGATTGCACTGAGTGCAACAAGGAGATGGCCATTGTACCATCTTGACATAAACAATGCTTTTCTCAATGGTGAACTTCAAGAAGAGGTATACATGAGTAAACCAATTGGATTTGAAGATAAAAAGCATCCAAATTTTGTTTGTAGATTGAAGAAAGATTTGGATGGGTTAAAGCAAGCACCACATACTTGGAACCAAAGATTGGTTGAATACCTCACAAGGTGTGGGTATAGTCCAAGTAGTGCATATCCTTCTCTCTACATGAAGGAAGAAGAAGGCAAGCAGGTATACATCTGCATACATGTTGACGATCTCATCATAACGTGAAGTAATGTTGTAGGAATACAAGAGATAAAAAGAAAAATCAGTAAGGAGTTCAAAATTTGAGATTTTGGTGAGCTAAAATATTTTTCAGGCATTGAGGTAGTTTATTGGAAAGATGGCATCTACTTGATGCAAAAGAATTAACTGTTGGATGTGCTTTTCAGATTTGGAAATAGTGAATGAAAACCACTCACTCAACCTATGGACACAAATGTGAAGCTATGCTAAAATGATGGAGAGAAGCTACATGATGTAACTACATACATGAGTATTATAGGCTCATTGATCTATGCTATGATCACAAGACCAAATTTGTGTTATATTGTTGGAGTTCCTTCTCAATTTATTCAAACTCCAACACGTGAACATTTAAATTTAGCCAAACAAGTGCTAAGATATGTGAAGCACACAATCAACCATGCCTTGTTTTATAGATATGATGAAGATTTCACGTGAAGGGCTTTAGTGATGGTGATTGGGTTGGTTTGAAGGAAGACAGAAGATCCACTTCATATTATGTATTCATGATATACAGCAAATCTATCACATGGAGCTTGAAGAAGCAACCTACTATTGAACTATCATCTACAGAAGTTGAATATAGAGGTTTAGCCTTTGCAACTTGTGAAGCTGTGTGGATTAAGAAGCTCTTGAGTGATCTTGATGTGCAGGTACATACCATTCCAATATATGGTGACAATATGTCAAGCATTCACTTGACAAACAATCCAATGTTTCATGCACGAAGTAAGCACAGATAAGTGCGTTATCACCATGTTTGAGAAATATGTTTTGAGCAAGGATGTGGATATAAAGTTCATTAGAACTAATGAACAGGTTGTAGATATGTTTACGAATTCCTTAGATTCTTCTAAGCTAAAGAGGATCAAGGATGTAATCAACTTGTAGGATATGGCCGAAGGTGCAAGCTCAAATGTGAGCTTGAGGGGGGGGCGTTAAAAAATAAAGAAGTTGATTACATACTCATATATGCATGTTGACAATCCAATGAATACGCATGATCTCCGTTGAATGGGATGAGCTACTATACATAATACACAGAGATACATGATCATGCTAAAGTCATTGAGAGAGGAGATAGACATGCACATGGTGGACGAGTAGCATATAAGTCATAGATGCATAATGTCGTGCATTGTTTCATTAGATGTTGCATGCTTATATACAAAAAAGCTGAAGCGCCAAGGTCACCGCATTAGTGGAACTTTCTAAAAAGAAAAGATGCACTTGATTCCCTTGATTTAAGGAATACAATTCCTGAAACTTTTACGAATTCTCTTTTGTGAAGAGTTTACTATGTGCTTTTCTTTTTTTTTTTCTTGTGTTTTTAAGCCTTGGTTTATATGGATACTAGCTCTAAGAGTAGATTCATGTGCAAAATATCTATGAGATTTTCCAATGTATTTTTTATGAAAAAACAGGAAGTGTTACAAGCAGTTGATTTGGAAATTACTTGCTCCAACATTGCAGACAAAAGAAAAAAGACATTGGTTGGATCATCCAAAGCAATGCTTAAAGAGAAGAGGTTGCCACATTATCTATGGGTAGAAGTTATTTCAATTGTTGTGTACCTTGTCAATAGACTACCATCCAAATCACTTCAAGGTATGAATCCTTATGAAGCATGGTATGGAAGAAAACCTAGTCTTGGATGCACAACTACATATTGTTGTATGTGAGCATTGTATGGATGCTTTAGACATTGCACTCAATTGAACGAAGTGCAAGATTTTATTATGTACATGGCTGAAGATTGAAGCTTTTATGTAAGCTTGACGATAGAGTTATATGCTTATGCAATGAAGATGCTAATGTATGCATGCTTGTGAAGTTTTAGCTCATGATAAATGATAGTTTTGGACAGCCATGTTTAGGCAGAATATAAGTTGAATTTTGAGTTCATGATTGATGTCTATCATGCAAGAATTTATGCACATGTGTTCAAGGAGTTTATATACACATTGCAAGGAGTGTGTTTGTTTAGCTTATGTTCATGTACCATCACAAATAAGAGGTACGCTAGATGAAAGGGCAACAAAGGTAGTGTCTATTGGGTATGGTTCAACTCAAATGGATTACAAGTTCTACGATCCTTCAATCAAGAAATTCACTACAAAAAGGGTTCTGTTTGAAGGACACAAGTCTTGGTATGATGAAGATAAACAAAAGGTAACTCTACCATATGATCTTGATTCTGATTCTCATCAACTAGGAAGGAAGCATGATACACAGGTCCAGGATCCAAGAAGTGATATAGATGATGACCAATATGAAAAGGAAAAGGATTACAAGCTATGGAAGTCAAGAGGCAAAGAAAAGATGGAAGAGTGTGGAGCATGCTCCAAGCAAGCACCTAGAAGGTCAACAAGGGAGAAAAGACAACCAAAAAGGTATGGAGATGGTTCCATATTTTTTACGAGGCATTCAATCTACTTGGCAAAGGACTCACTTTTGAGAGGAACCCTCAACCTATGAAGAGGAAAAGGGAAACCCTAATTGGGAGAAGGACATGAAAGAAGAAATAGATGCATTAAAGGAGATGGACACTTGGGATTCGATTCCAAGGTCAGCCAATCAAAAGGTAATTGGTTGTAGATGGGTATATAAAGTTAAAAGGAACTCAGATGGATCAGTTTGTAGGTACAAGGCAAGATAAGTTGCGAAAAGATGCTCACAAACTCATGGTATAGACTATGAGGAAACATTCTCACCACTTTCAAATATGACTACGATCAAAGCATTGATAAGTGTAGTTGTTGCAAGGAATTGGAACTTCTCCAACTTGATGTGAAAAATGCATTTCAAAATGGTTGGATAAGTGAAAAGGTATACATGTCACAAGCACCACGTTTTGAAAACCCTAATCATACATCTTATGTTTGCAGTCTTAAGAAAGCATTCTATGGATTAAAACAAGCTCCTAGAGCTTGGAATTACAGGTTGTTTACATACCTTCAAGATCAAGGGTCCAAACCTAGCAACTCAGATCCTTCTTTATTCATCAAAAGGGATCACAATGAGGTTATCTATCTTTGTGTATATGTAGATGATATTATTGTGATAGGTGATGATTTGAATGACACTCAAAGGATCAAGAGACACATGCAAGAGGAGTTCAAAATTAGTGACTTAGGTGATCTCACATATTTCCTAGGTATCCAAGTGATTTATACAGATGAAGGGATCTATCTAACTTAGAGAAGATACATTTAAGACCTACTTTTCAAGTTTAGAATGGAGAACATAAAGATCGTAGGTGCACCTTTGGAATCAAACCATAAAGTAAGTGTTTATAATGGTGAGCAGATTGATGATCCTAAAGAGTATCAAAGCTTAGTTGGTAGCTTGATATATACTAATCACACAAGACCAGACATACCATATAGTGTGGGAGTGCTTAGTCAGTTCATGCACTCACCTAGAAGGTCACACATGGATGCTGCAAAGAGAGTACTCAAGTACCTCAAAGGGACACTTAATGAATAAATCTATTATCTTTACTCTTCACATTAGATATCATAATCTATTCAAATGCAGATTAGGTAAGTGCAAAGGATAATAGAATAAGTACCTCTCATTACTTAGCATTTGCATGTTCAAAATTGGTGTCATGGACTTCTAAGAAGCAACCAATAGTTACTTTATATTGAACTGAAGTAGAATATAGAGGTCTAACTATTGCAACTCAAGAAGCAATATGGCTCAAGGAGTTTTACTCACATTTGGGGCTTATGAGTTCCAAAACTTAGTTACTTGGAGATAATGTAAGTTCCATGCATTTGGCTACAAATCCATTTTTTCATGCAAGGGCAAAGCACATAGAAGTCCATTAGCATTTTGTAAGAGAGAAACTTATGGGAAACAAAGTTGACATTTCATTTGTTCTAATTGATAAGAAAATAGCAGACATGATGAAAAAAGCACTTGATGGGATAAAGCTTTGTAGATTCAAAGTTATGGCAGGTAATCAACCTATCAGAGAATGAAGACTTGAGCATACTTTAGCCTGAGGGGGAGCTATTGGAACATCAAGCTCTCATTATGCTTGAGTTGGATATGATATTCATCAAATTTCTCATTTGAATGATGTGACATATAATCCTTGTAGAGTTTGATTTGCATTCATTTATTGTATTGAGAGTTTGATCATAGGATCACCTTCTTATGTAATGTCAAAAGTATTTATCATTGTAAAAGGAAATAGTAAAAGACCTAAAATCCATGAGTTAGAAGTGGTTAGGATTGATTTTCAATCAATCTATCTAAAAGTAGATATGACTTCAACTTTCTCTTTTCCTAGATTATAGAAAAAGATTCCAAACAATCTAAACTACAAATCCTGCCTAGTTTTGAATTCAAATGCATGAAAAAAAGGCGTGGTCATGTCCTCAAGAGTCTACATAAAGACTCCAAAACATTTTTACATTAATTAGATTGTTGATTTGAAGCAAAACATATACTCTTTGATCATTGTTTGGTGCCATTTTTGTTCTCTGCTCCTTCTTCCTTAGACTCTATCAACTTGTAGAGATTATTGCTCTCTCTAGAGAGCTGTTAATCCAATGTTTGAGAATTCATTGGAAAGCCACACCTATCTAATTTATTTATAAAAAGTTTCAAGTCATTAAGTTCATTACTTCTAGAGAAGTTTAAGTTTTCTCATCTTGGAGTCATTCTCTACACATCCCTGAAAATTCCAGATGACACCAATTCAGTGTTAAGGTGATTGCTCCTATAGTTCTTATAAATTAGGGTTTTTATGGATTTTAGCAAGACAAGCCTATCTATGACACTCCCTTTAGAGAAAGTTTTTCAATTCTTACTATGCTAGCTGCTCTCAGTTTTTGAAGTCACAACTTCCATCTTTTTTTAAAAGGTTTCTGTGAGCTAGTCAAGGTGCAAATTATCTGTTTAGCATCAACTTGTTCTTGTTGATATTCCAATGTACCTATTGGGTTTTATTACACTAACCACAAGCCTACAAGATCATGGATGGTGCTATGTTGGTTTCCTGGCCCAAATTCAGCACTTGACAACTCAACTTTCCAAGCCTCTCGAAGCTTCTCCAACTTTTTTCAATTCCACACATCATCTAGTATGAAACAACCCCCAAAATATCGCTTTGGGTGGCAACGGGGTATCAACATATTTTTTAGCAGAATGTGCCATGACTTAGCATCTCAAAGCTCACGGGGCTCTGGCTGTGTCCGATAGGTAGTTAACATGTGCCTCTCTATGAATAATTAAAGTCTAAGGTTTTGACGTGACACTGCTAAGTCTAAAACCTGCCTTATCCATTAATGAATGATCACTGAAATGAATTTAAAATAGTACTAGTGCTGCTACAAGCAAATTCCTATACAAAATATGCTGAAAAAAATAAGATATCAAATTATTTTCTAGTGCAATGAACTAAATTTATCCAAATCGGAAAGATGGATGAATAAGAACTCTAGCGTCTATAGCCCGAGCATCAACAAACACTTAATCTCACTCCACATTCTTGTAAGCCTCATAATTGATTCATAACTCCAATAAAGCTGGTAATAATTTGTAAGATCTTGTTAATGATCATACAATCTTGTAAATGTTTGTAATGTTCTACAAAAGAACATTACTAAAAAATTATAACTACATATATAAATAATAAATAACATACATTTATCTATTACTTTTATTTTTTCTCTTATCTCATTGTTCTTTTTCTATTGTTGTGCATGCATCTATGTTATTGCAGTATGTATCTCTTTCTCTCACCATGCTCTCTCTTTCTATCTCTCTCTCTCTACCCACTCTACCCTATTCTTTCCTTCTATCTGTGTTCCTTCCATCGCCTACCTTCTATGTCGTCAGCCTCCGAAGCCGAATTGAGTATTGCGCATTGGCAGTTGCGAGGAACAATGTGTTCCATGCTCGCACTAAGCACATTGAGGTGCATTATCATTATGTCAGGGAGAGCTTCTTTGCTAGGGAGATCAGGTTGGCGAGTGATTTCCACATAGCTTGGCACTTCCTTATATATGAGTGCTAGCTACTTGTTCACCGCATCAAGACCACACTTCTACATCAACCTATTTATAGATTAGATTTTAACTAGCTCAAAAATTGCACTGATCCAACATATCTCTACCTTGTAATCACCCATCTAGAGTTATATACTCCACCATTTTATCTCGAACTTGAGAGCACATGGGTTGGCAATGCCACTATCTTTATACTCAATGTTAGTTAAAAAAACTAAGACTTTTTTTTTACTTTTTCTCTTCTATGCTATTGATTTGCTTTGGATTGCCCAGTTTGTTTCTTATAGGATGAACATATTTTATTTTCATTGAAAGTTCTCACCATGAGATTATTTTAAAATTTGAAAATAGATTTATCTTTGTAGTGATTATTCAATCTAAAAGTTATTTTTTAGGTAGTTATGACCAAAGGCTTTTAATTATATTATAGAATGCTTGAAAATAAGTACTCGCAAATCCAATTTATGATCCTTTGATGAACCTATTACTAAAGAGATGCATCATCATCCTTGTACAGAGGCTTCTCGCCTTTTCTAAAGTTTTATATCCATACTAACTTGATCTTTCCCTCAACTTTCTATAATGAGATAAAAATATCTTCTCTAAACTCATATCAAACACAATTGCATTTCTTAGAATAAATAAGTAGTCATGCAATGTTTCTAATTGCCTATAACAACACTATCCACTTTAATTAAGTTCTTGTACCACTAAAAAATAAAGTGTAAGGTGACAAAAAGGACAACAACAATGCATGTTGTCAAGTGGTACAAGTAGAGGTTATGGATCAAGGCGATATAGCGAAGGTGTGGAAGCATGTAAAGGTAAAGCCATATAGGCCAAGTAAAATTTACCATTAAAGGTATGATTCTTATCATTAAAATATTGTAAAAAACCCCATTTTGTAAGTATCTTCTCCATTTTGTTCAAGTAGATGGGTTTTTCAGCTTGAAGATCTTAGGTAAAATCTACACATAAAATTTCACATTTTTTGGAGCTTGTTTGAGCCTTAAAATTAGAAAGAGAATTTAATTTCTAACAATAATAGACACTACATATGCATCGTGCCAAAACTAGCTCAAAAATATAAAAGGAGCTTAAGGGATCCTTTTTCGAGGTTAGATAGTTAGAGAAATAGAGCTTATAAAAGGTTGGGAAGACTTATTGTACTCCTTTTGTTGACGAATGCAAAACTTCTTGGTTCCTCTATATATTCTCTTCTACCTCATATGCATGTGTGTATGTGTGTGCACCTTGTGTGCTTGTCATCATATTACCCTCTTGTTTTTGTGGGTATAAAATTACAAGGTGGGTCTTCGTCCAAGTTGGTACTTACCATTGTTCTATTAGAGACACCAAATTCGATACCATTGCAATGGAGAGTTACTCGAGGGACAAGCCCATGATGGTAAGAGTATAGAAAAGTGACATCAGAATCGTTGCTAGGTAGGTTTATTGTAATTTTTTCCATTAACTTAATCATGTCCACCTCCATTTCCACTCCTATCACCTTCATTAATCTATCTTCACCTTCCTACTCCATCTCCTTCTTAGACAAAATTTCTCCTCTTTGAGCATACAAACAACTTCCCACCATTGATTCCTCATTTTCTTGTGTGAGTGAGAGAGAGAGAGTGAAAGATTATGATTTCTTTGCATGTTTTCCATTGTCTTCTTGTAGATTTGGGCTCATCATTAGTTTGAATAGGTCAAATAGGTAGGATAGACTTCTATGTAGGTCTAGAGATAATATTTGTGCTCTCTTGGGACATAACAAGAAGTTTATCTTCTTGGAGTTGCATCAAAAACATGCAATAGGCCTCACCAGTTCCTTACTAATGTACTAGATGTATGAGAAAAACTTGAGTTTTTCACTCTACTTCAATAGGCTAGTCCGTGAAAGACTTGCTCTATCATTATAGGCATTGTCTATTGTGAGACACCACCCTATCATGATAGATACCCTTTGGTATGATAGACATAAGACACAGGGGAGACCCTCTATTCTATAAGACCCTATCTATCACAACAAGGCCTCTCTATCATGATAGGAAAACTCATTGGAACCCCATCTATCACAACACAAACCATCTATTGCAACACACTGCAAGTCAATGTGAGTCTAGGAGGCCCTTGGGAGAATCATTTTGCTACAAACACAAATCAACTAACATGCACACGTTAAGACTCCTAAATAGACGAGTGAGAGATACAGAGAGAATAGACAATATTTCAAGTGTAACGGTAAGTTATGAGGCTCACCTACACTAACTTATATATGAATGTCAAATTATAATGTGTGTACATGATACAAATTAAGAATATTTGTATCTAGGCAAAAATAGGAAATAGATACAAGAAATTATGTGCCTAGGAGGTATGAGGAGTTTGTGTGTGAATATGGGGAATATGAACAGTTTAGATCTGTTTCACAGCAAACCCAAATTCTGATCAACCTAAATCAGAAAGACTTGCTATGAACGGAAATAGACTTGGTATGCACAGTAAATCAACAATAGATGTTGATGGTAAGCTAGTAGAATGTCCTCCAAATAAACACCAAATCATAGACCACAGTCCCTCCAAGAGTATGAGAACTCCTCCTCCAAGATAGAGCACCTCCTAGTTGATCACCTCCTCAAGAGTGTGTGAACAATCTCTCTTCAAGAAGACCTCCTCCTTGCATTGAGCACTTAAGCTCCTTGAGATGATCCTTGAGTGATACTTACAATGATCATGACCCTCCTTATATAATTTTGGTGCTCCCTTCAAAAGCACAAAAAAGAAAGCATAACTTGAAAAGCTGTGATTAACACTGATTCACAACAAAGGAGAACAAAAACAGGTTCTCTATTCCTTTTTACCTAAAGACCATGATATCAAGCAATAAAGTGGGCATTTTACAATATCTAGAAAGCATCACTTGTTCTTGCTTGTAAATATTGACTAGAAGCTTGAGCCCATATCCCAAGTAGTCAAGATAGATATTTTAAAATACTTGGTGCCTTGAGAACTAGTTGTTCAGCATGATCAAGAATCCCACATCATGATCTTTGACGAGCGATTAGAGTTGAAGGTATAAGTAAGAATTGGTTAAACTCCTTTATTACATCTATAACCTCAACAAGCACAGGTTATAGCTGATTAAAAGCTACTCGAAAATCACAGTACATGTGTTGCAAAAATTGAAACATTTTAACAAGGCAATTAAGATCATCCCCTTTGTATAGTTAAGATCCCCATTGAATTTTGGGCCATATTCATAGCATATGAAATAAATTTCACAAGAGAAGATTATAATCAACAAAATTATACTAAGAAACATTCACACATTCATTAGAGAAATGCTCAAGATAAGTCAAGCTTAACACAAAGTGGAAGCAGAACTCGGCATTATATTTCTATTAAAATGATGTTTTACATTTCATGTGTTTTACAAGAATAATATGAATCTACAATGGAAGCTGATCATAGATTTCCTCAGGCTCAAGCATAATGGGATCCTCTGGAACATTAGAACACATCTCCTGCCTCTCTTGCTCCAAGATTGGCTCTTCAAGGTCAACCATGTGCCCCGGTTCATCTGCAAGTGGGGGAACAGGCTCCCTTGAAGCCGGTTGGAATCTCTCCGTGTCTACAATGTGCTTCCTTCCAACCTCTTGGTCTTCATCTGGGCATTCATTCAGCCCATTGATTCTCATTCTAATGAAGCTCACTTGAGCATCATCCTTCTCCACAGCTATGCAGTGCCTGAACATCTTTAAGGAGCAAGCCAGAGTTGTTCCTGAAACAGAAGAAAACCACTTAGAGACCAACGAACATCATGGCTAATGAAAATTGTTAAAAATGAAATTACGTGTGCCCGAAAAAAGGTCTAGGACCCAGTCATCACCATTGGAGAATAGTTGAAGCAATCTCATTATGAGCTTTTGTGGCTTCTCATAGGGGTTAACCAATGTCCTGTCCCTAGCTACATGATGGAGTTTCTTGGTAACGGCTGGGAACATGAGCACATTTGAGATCCCATTCTCATTGCAATGCTCCCTGACTCTCCTTTTGCTTACTTCATCATAATAGCCAACTCTAATGCATTGAGTGGAGCTCACAAACCTATGCAAAGGAGTGTGATTGAAGTTTATCTTCACACTGCCAACAAGAACTATAAGTGACAGAGAGCATCATTAAAGTCATGGAGATAGAAAGAAGATTACTAACCACGTGAGGCACTCCGTAGCATGACATCTTGACTTCAGAGCAGTTGAAACAGAGAAAGACTAGTCTCTGCTATGGAAAATTACAATCCTCCAAAGAGGAGACATAGTCAACTCTGCAAAATCAGTGACCATCTTCCGAATCTGAGGGTGTTTGAAGGGTTCATCGTCATTAACTGATCCCAACATCCTAAATCCATAGGGTATGTCTGCTATAAGAAGGGAGAAATGCTTTCTAGGCAAAACAATACAAATATTATTCACATCACTACATAATACATTGTAATATATAGGCCTAAGGGGGTCTAGGGGATTAGAGAAACATTTCAGACCAGGTTCATCATCAAAATCAATCTCCCTGGCTTTTAGTTTGGATTTCTCATGCCTTGCTCTTTGAATGTGAGCCAGGAATGCAGGGAGGCAATCATCTACTACCTCTGCAGACTTAATTTTCTTTGGTTTATGTAGAATAAAGTGGACAAACAACTAAATGAGCTCTTCAATATACCAAAAAAAACATAAGGAATCGATGCATGGCATCGATTTCATGTGTGGGTCGATGCCAAGCATCGACTTTCTAGTGAAAATCCATGCCTGGCATCGACTTATGCCCCCAAGTCGATGCCAGGCATCGACTTATGCCACGAGGTCGATGTCAGGCATCGACTTATGGCACCAGGTTGATGCCAGGCATCGACATTCAGCAGTAAGTCGATGCCAGGCATCGAGTTCCTATTAAAAGCCTGGCATCCAATTGGTTAGGTGAATCAAGGCATCTAGTCTAATAGCAAACCAGGCATGCTCTATGAAAGAGAACCTACCCAATCTCGAAATAGGATAAAATATTCTGATAAAGCTTTGTAGGATGATGTGGTTGGATAGTCTGCTTGGACCTCTGTCCAAGAAAGCAACCCAGCCTCCTTATCATCACCTCCTGAATCTTCATGTATACTTTATGACTACAATCACAGAAATGAAAAAGAGACTAGGTTAGACCAGAAACATGGGAGGAGGGAAAGAGGATCTGCGAATAACATACATACTTATTGAGCTCAGTCACCATCTCCTCCAGGCTTAACTCCTTGGAGATTACCCTTGACAAAGTTGATATAATCAATGTATCATCTTTGATTCCTTGAAGGGCCCTCCATGGTGTCACCTTCATGTCAGAGCCTCTTCAATTTAGAGGTCAACTTTCCTTCCCTTTCCCTTCAGATCAACCTATGGGTCTGGCCTCGACTTCCATTGCTTCTGGCCCTTGACCTCCTTGTTCTCCCACATTGTGAAACTTTTATCCTTCAGATCCCAGATCTCACTTGTTCTGAATGCCAGTTAAAACCATGGATCATATTTTCTCAAAGCATAAAACTTTCTATTCTCATCCCGTGCAATGCCAACCTCAATAAGGCATTTCTTTCGTAGATTGGGATGTATTCTTCCAGCTTCCTTCACGAGAAAATCTTCATATTCATGCTGGAAGAACCGAATTCTCTCTATGGAGGACATTTTTTGCCTGTAGTCATTGTCATTGTTGTGATCCCAAGCAAGAAGCTTGGCTTCCTCAGTTGTAAGACCAACATATATTTTGCACTCTTCATACCTAAAGAAGAATGTGGTGGGGTGCTCCTTCACTAGCTGTCTACGGGCCTCTGTAGAGTGTGAACCACCAATCACATAATATGTGTAATCCTCTAACAGACCCTCATTGAACTCCTCCACAGAGCTGCACTCATTCGGATCCACCATGACAAGGAAAGGCACAACAGTAGCATGAGGATTTATCTTCATTTTCTTCTTAAGATTTGGCACGTGCAAATTGTGTGGCTCCCTGATCTCAAGGGGCCTCCTCCTTGTGACTGGATCCATTGGTGGCCTATGGATGATATTGATTGGCAGGTGGAACAATTGCCCCTTCCTCACAACTTTTCTTCTAGCTATGTCCTCCCTTATCTTGTTCTGCTCAGTACCAAGAACACCCGAGGCAAGCTCCCCACCAGGTGCAACTATTATATCCTCAAAGCTAAGCTTGAGTCAAAAGACTCCTCATCAGCAATTCACGTCTTCTATTCAGGAACTTTTTCTGTGCGCACTGCTTACCCCTTGCCTTTACAGGGGTTGTCATCTTCTGTTGTGTTGGCATGATGTTGCCTCGATCCATGGCATCAAGTCCTTGATAAGATTCAATGAGTCCATGCATATCTCTACAAGCCTCTCTGGAACATAGCACTCTGGGCACAAGAAATCCATCTTGCATATATTATTTCTTAAACCTTTCGATGTATCTACTAGGACAAGGAGGTTGTCAGAATCCTCATCTTCATAATCCAGTTTGAACACAAGGCCATACTGAAAACCCTGTGTTGTCGTGATCTTTCCTCTCCCGTACGCCCCTACGAACACAAATAGGACTGCATTCTTTTCTTCCACATATTGAAGGCACCACTCCAGGTTTGTCATGTCCCGGAGTGGAGGATCTGTGCTTAACACCTCTACGTCGCTCGACGTTTCCTTCCTAGTTGCATCATCCTCAGGTATTTTCATGCTTCTCTGTCCACCAGAAGACATTCCAACCGGATTGCTGGCCTTCTCAGAGGATAAGGATGCAATGTTTTTCTTCGATTTTTCTTGGTGAGCAATGCCTCTGTCACGTTGCTGATTCACAGAGCTCATTGTCACTTTCAGCTTCTTGAAGGGCCTCTCACTTTTAGACTCAGCATCCCTGACTGGGCTTGGAAATATGAGCTCATACATTAATGTGTTTTTCAAGGGTCCAAGTCGATGACAGGCATCGACTTGAGGGTGCAAGTCGATGCCAGGCATCGACTTGAGGGTCCAAGTTAATGGCATCGACTTTCAGGCCACATTCAATGCTAGACATCAAGCTTCTAGGTCGATGCCAGGCATCGACTTGAGGGTTTAAGTCAATGACATGCATCGACTTGATGGTGCAATTCGATGCCAAGCATCAAATTTAAGTGAAAGTCGATGCCAGGCATCGACTTGAGGGTGCAAGTTGATGCCAGGCATCAAGTTGGACCCCAAAGTTGATGCGTGGCATCAACTTGCACCTAAAAGTCGATGCGTGGCATCGACTTACACCATTAAGTTGATGCCCGGCATCGAGTTGTACCCTCATTGGATCTATATTTCATGAGCTAAGAAAAATAAAAAACCTAGAAAGCATACTATTTACTCAAACATACAAAAGGAATCTTTTAGGAATCTTTTTTTGTGGTATGATTTTGTCTACCTCTTGGTACTCTTGCCAACATTCTTCTTCTCCATGAGAGTTGCCTTGTTGGTTTGTTGAGCTTTGTGCTCCATTGCTATCTGTGCTGTGTTGCTCTCTCTTGGTCGTGGATTTTGGAAATGAGAATGGTCTCCTCCTCTGCTATTTATAGGCAATCGGGTAACTTGAACCAGAGACTAATTGGATCTAAGTGAATGAATCCAGTTGCTAACTAGATCTGTCAACTTATGTAACCAGGAAATACCACTCACACAAATAGGTTGTTTCACCTCGACTTTAGTGAAATATTTATAGAACCTTGCAACTATTTATATACATTTGCATGAAATTTACACTTCAATGGCAAGAGTATGGTATGTAGATGAGGAAGGCTAATCTCATGTATAAATTGTTTCTTAGAATCTACCGCTTGGGGAAAAATCACGTCTAAGTTGTGTTGAATATGGGAGTTTAATGACATCTTTATAATCTAATCTTTCTCACTTCAGTTCATATTCACATTTATCTTGTAACACGCTGTTGAAAAGGAAAATCAATGTATGAATAAACATTCAACAAAGAACTTTGGGGTTCAAACGTATTGAACAACAAAATAGGTTGGTAATTTCAACAAAATAGGTTGGTAACTTCAAACGTCACTCATTGTCTTTGCAAAAAAGAGAAAATCAAAGGAAGTTATCTTATAGCAAAATCTTAGATTCTTAGATTCAAAATCTTAGATTCAAAATCTTAGATTCAAAATTCATTTGAAAATCTTTTGTAACAAGGTGTCTGCCACCGATATAGCTTTTACACATAATTCTTACATATACTTTTCCATGTACCTCTTTTACACATAATTATTTCTGAATATACTTTCATATACCTCTTTGAGATCTAGCCAAGACCACAATAAAACCTAATCCTTGAAATCTTAACCAAAGGTAAAATTTCTTCTTGTAAAGTCTTCAATGGCACTACTCCAAACGATTTTAATACCTAATCCAATTGGAACTCAACTTGGATATATTTTGATTCACTCATAATGCTAAAACTCAATGACTCATAATGTTTGAAATCAACTGTGTATCTCATCTTTCAAAAGTGAATCAAATCTTTGGTTCCCTTATTAGTGTATATCTGAGCAATTAAGTACTTTAATTTTAGGCTTTAAGTGCTTCAATGTAATTTGATGTTTAATGCACTTTAATGTACTTTAATGAACTTTTGATTTCATATCTACTTGATGTGACATCTTCACTTGATCTCTGATTTCTACTTATTTAAAACGATAATTCATCTTTAGTCTTCTTTGAACTGAGTGAAGATGAGCTCAATCTTTTCAGTGGATGCTTAGGCATCAGCTTCGTCTGTTCATATGGATACAATTTCAGATTCATTGTTCTCAGTTGACCCTTTCCTCATAAGTGATGATCCCTATGGTTTAGAACATGGTGATGATTCTATGTTTTCTGTTGAGTCATTTAAGTTATCCAATTCACAGTGCAATGCTGCTCAACCAAATGCACCTCTTGATCTCCCATCTGATCCAACCATTGATCTCCCTTCTGACTCAAGTGCATGTGGAGCAACGGAAAAGCAAAGCAAGCTTTTAAAAGAAGGCCTTGTGAAGTAAGTCAAAAAAGATTTAAATTTCTTACTTCAGATAGACAGATTGCATTGGATATTGTGAAGCATTGTTGTGGTTTGAAATGTTTGTACAATTTAGGAATGAAGAAACTAAAGCACCTAAGAGAGAAATTCCTCCATTTAGATAGTGAAAGGCAGGATATATACCTTGTTTCTCGCATGCAAATGATTGAGGATAACATGTCAGTAACACATGTTGCTTTTGAATATTTCTTTAGTCAAGGGATGCGATGTTGTAGGGTTGCATTTAAAATTGCAATGGGTGTGGGAAATTTTAGAATACATAGGGTTCAACAGGGGCTTATGAATGGGGATCTCATTTTGGATACGTTCCATGTTGGGACCAAAGGATCTGTTGGAGGTCATGCAATGAATTGGATGATGAACTATTTTAGCTTGCATTGTGAGGTTATGCCTACAACTGGAAGGTTGCACTTGTCAGATAACTTTACTCGTTGAGAGGTATTTCAAATATATAGAGAAGGCATGGAAAATAGAAATGAGAAGTATGTGTTGTATCATCACTTTACTCGATTATGGAAGGAAGAGTTTAACAATGTGTCTATTCCTCCAAAAGTTAGAATGGGTGAATGTTCAGTTTGCACCACTTTGAAAAACATGGCAAAGGGGGCTACAACACCACAGGAAAAGGATAATTTTAAAAACCTTCTTAACAACCATCATGAGAGTCAAGCTTTAGAGAGAAAGAAAGCAATTCATCATTGAAGTAAAGCACTCAGAAATCTGGAGCGTTATATGTGTTTGTTGATCGATGGTATGGATAAAAAAAAACTTGTTTGCCACATTTTTATCGCATCCCTAAGGACATTGGAGATGAAGTCCTTGTGCAAATGCATTTGGTTGGTTCTTTGGTATACAATGGAACTGTAATGTCCAAGGTTTTCTTCACATATCGGAATGTGCATAATGATCCAAACCTTACAGTTACTGTCATTCATCGGGTTTTGCAATCATGGAAGGGTCCTTTGCCACCAACTCCATATTTGCAACTTGATAATACTGCAAGAGAGAATAAAAATTCTACATTCTTTGGATATTTAAGCATGCTTGTTGAAAATCAGGTATTTTAGAAGGTTAAGGTAAATTTCTTCTGGTTGGCCACACTCATGATCACATTGATCAAATGTTCAGTACTTTCTCTAAGAAGTTGGCACGTAACAATGCTTTTACTCTTCCGATTTTATCTGAGCTGATTTCAGAAGCATATACTCCAAAACCAGCAGTTCAACACCTCACACAGATTTATAACTTTAAGCGCTTTTGCTCAATGGGCCTTGATAACAGTGCTAAGGTTTTGGCTCCATTGCACAATATTAGTTTCAACCATGTATTCTTGAGAGGAGGGTTGATGAAATAACCCTTTTATTTGCAAAGCAGTATTCATCTTCTCCTTGGTGGGAGCCTAAAGAGGGATGCGTATTCTTATTGCAGGTGCCTAATTTGTCTACAGTTTGGTGCAGAACAATCACCGTATGAAGATAAAAATAATACAGAAAGATGTGGAAATGTGGTTGATCAAAGTAAAAGTTGGATGCATGCACTCATTGAAAAGAAGAGACATATTGAGCGTGCAAAAAAATATGCTGGATATCAAGATGTATCTTGGTGGGAGGACTTTTTCAATCATTAAGAAGAGATTATACAGTATACAATTGCAGGTCATTGGCTAGTTGATGTTCCATTCACATGGGATTTTTGTACACAAAGATCCGTGAATGTTGCCCTAGCATGTAATGCAGATGCACTTCAAAGTTTTATACATCCACCAGAAAGAAATATTTATGTAGGCCCAAGGATGACAAAACAGGTAGAAGCAAGATGGCAAGGAAATTTAATAGAGATAAATGTTGGAACACTTATTGCAGTATTTGCTCATGGTGATGAGGCTACTAGACCATTTTGGATTGCAAAGGTTTTAGAGATAACTAAAGATATTGATCAGACAAGAATAGAGGCTTTGATGGTGCATTGGTATTACACTAAAAGTAGTAATGCATTCACAGGTAAATATAACTTAGAAATGGTGTGTGATACTAAACGAACAGGTTCAAAAAAGAAAAAGAATATTCGAAGCACATCCACTCTTAAAATGGATAATGTAGATATTCTTGTTTATGATTTTTCCTTGACAAAAACAGGTCACTTGAGGAAAGCAACCATCAATATGATAAAAAAAGGTTTCCAGATGTATGTGGTACAATCATAGGCAAACAAGAAGATTTGTGCATGATCCTGCAGAATTTGATATGTACGTGGATGAAGATAGAGCTCTTGTGGATATAGAAGAAGAAGAAGAGAGCTCTCAACAGTATGAGACTAAATCAAGTGCATCAGATGATGAGGGTGTAGACATAGATTGACATAGTTGTGAGTTGCATTGAAACTCTCTAACATTTTTAGTGCTTATGTAAATGCCTCGAAGTAGTTTGGTTAATGAAACCATGTTTTGTAGCAATTTTGAATAACAATTAGATATCCACCCATTGAAAATATGTCTAAAATGTTATTTTTGTATAAGAATTATTCAGCTTTACATTCTTTATATAGATTTTAGACATGTCAATGTCTTATGATATAGATTTTGGACATGTAAATGTCTTATCATATAGATTTTGGACATGTCAATGTCTTATCTAGTGAAATTTTGACTACATTTTGAGCTCTTTTTTTATGAGAAAATGACAAAAAATGTCAAAAAATCACATGTTTTCACTTCATTTTTGTAATATATGTATATTGGTATAAAGGAGTATCAAACATAAGCTTCCATTTGCTTGATGTTTGAAAAGGCTGTTCTCTTTTTATGACATAGTTCTTGTTTGTTACGACTTGCTCTTGATTGCTACATGAGCGATCGCTAAAAAAATCTTAGCCAGATTCACGTCACCAAAATCTATGCGAGCAAAATGACTATCAATGATATGCTTTTTAATAAAGCAATTACGTGATCTACGTCTCATGGGATTCAAAGCCGGGTTACATATCTAGGAGCTATCCATTCTATCCATGCCGCCCACGTGAATTTCCTGTCTTAGATATTTTGACAAAGAATACTTAGGTTGTTGTTGCTCTTGGACTTGAAGGGAAAGATTCTAATGAAGCTATTGTTGGACCATATTGACATTGACTCCAACAATGCCCCCTTCAATGTCACAATGGTACAAGGCTCAATAATGTGTAAAACTTTTGATCTCTACAAATATCTCTTAACTGATTTCCACTAAATCCTGAGTTGACTACGCATGAACCTAGATACTTGGGAAACTGCAAACTAAATGTGGGACCATGTATTACATAGATATATCAAGTAACCAAGTGCTTGAATATATAATGTAGTATCAAGTGGTTCTAAATCTACTACCGATTGTAATAACATATTGACATCCATAGGTGTCTACATAGGTTTTGAATCTATCATCTCAAACCTTTCCAATAATTTCTCAATGTATTTCTACTGTGTCATGTAGATAAACTCATCTCAGTATTTGAAATCAATCCCTAAAAAAAATGTAAAATCCTTAAGTCATTTACATCAAATGTATTCTTAATTGTCCTTCAAACAACTCAAGATTTGAATCCTTGGGACCTATCATGATCATATCATTAACATATATGATAATAATAATCAAAACATCCTTTTCAACTTTCACATGAAGAGTGGGAGCTGCATCTGAGTTCTCAAAACCAATAGATAGAAGATAAACCTGTTTCTTCTCATACAAAGCTCTTGGTGCTTGGTTTAGTCTGTACAAAACTCTGACAAGCTTGCACACTAAATTCTCTTTACGTGTTTCTTCAAAACCTTTTGGCTGCTGAACATAAACATCTTCATGTAGATCATCATTCAAAAATGAAATTTCGATATCTAACTCGTATACTTTCCAACTAAAGAATGTAGCTAAAGAAAGTACTATCCTGAACACTTTCATTCTGGATGTAGGTGCAAAAGTCTCATCATTTTATACGTGTCTATAATACCATCTACTTTTCTTTTGATTTTAAAGATCCACTTAACACAGATAGCTTTCTATCTTTTGGTAACTCACAAAGCTTCCAAGTTTAATTCTTATGGATAGAATCAATCTCTTCTTGCATAGATTTCTTCCATACAAGACTACTTATTGGATCTTGAACACTAGTTGATTCACTCTCAACTGAAGTAAGGGCTAAAACATATCAATCTCAAAATGCTCTCCATAATTTACCTAGTCTCCTTGTTGTCCCATGGTTTGACTTCTGGTTCTTCCTGCGTATTCCTATATACCACTATCTTTCCAAGTTTGATATAACCACTTTGGCATATTCCTAAAAAGTGGTGATATATAGTTTGGTTCTTTAGTATCGCTTTCTTCTAGAACTCTAGAACCTTCTCCAACTTTATAAGTCAGAAGTTCAAGAGGGATTCATGTAGGACTAGGTACTCGTGTAGGTAATGCAATTCTCTCTTCACTTGTATCTCATAGGGTTTGAGAAGGTTCATTACCCCACTTGTATTGTTGAATGTAAGCATCCAAATTCCTTCTAAAAAATGTATAGTCATCTGGCTTTATGAAATTTGAAATTTCTTCCTTATCATAAATTTGAATTTCTGAAATATATGCATTGCACGAGAGTAGGATATCACTTGTATTTGGAACATAGAACCTATATCCTTTGCTTTCAATTGCATAACCAATAAAGGTCGCTTTAATGGCTTTTACATCAAGCTTACTATGATCCTTCTTCTCAATGTGAACATAAGCTGGGTGTTGAGCCCATCAAAATCATATTGGTCAAAGTCAGCATGGTCAAAGTTAGAAAAATAAAAGTCAAAGTGTTCTACGGTCAACATGGTCAAGGTCAAAGGGTTCAAAGTTTAGTTTTTAAGGTGCACACGTAGTGCATAATCAATTGTTCACAGAGGTTATGTTTTTTAGAAAGTTAGATGCAGGTTGTAGATTTTTGTAATTTCTCTAAGGTTTAAAGGGTTTTCTTAAAGTCTTTGGAAGGTTCAAGTGAACCCTCCCTTAGGTACACATTTGAAGTATTAAAGGGCAAAATGTGAAGTCATGTGAAGAGGAAGTGTATGCAAAAGTGGAAGTATGGCCCCCAATTTAAAATTTTGTTATTGTCCTAAAGTCACTACAGGAAAAAACATGGATTCATTGGTTGTACCCATTTTGAGACAATCTTGGGCAATAAAAGTGAGCTCCAAGATACTCTATCAGTTAGGAGCATACGTGAATCGACACTCAACTCAAGGCATGCATTATTCTTGGTTGGACTAAGCAAGGTGATCATAGCCTACACAAAGATAAAGAAGAGCAAGAGACATTCAATGAGTGTAGGACATAGAGAAGGAAGTCCAAAGTGAGCAAGAAGTGTGACTTAGGTGTGTGCAAAGAAGTGCTAAGTAAGGCAATCAAAGGTCACAAAGTTCCATTGATGCTGTGTGTGCGTTGACAAAAGGTGTCCATCCCTCCCCCTATTGGAAGCTTGAGTGCAAGGTGTGCACAAGTGCAAGCTCTTGGAGAAGGTGGAGGTCTGGTACAGAGAAGGACGACAACAAAAAGAACCTTGGGTATTTTGTAACTTTGTTTGATTGTGTACTCTTTAGGATTTCAAAAAGAGAGCATTTGGCTTTGTGTTGTACATCATCATTTTTACTTTCTCTTTATAATAAATCTACAAAAAGATCTCAATGTTTCTATCTTTCTTCTTATCCTTCTTCCTTCTCCTACAAACACTCAAGTCCCTTTTTGCACAAGAATCCCCCAGAAAAATTTGGCACGCACGATTGGACACAAGGAGGCTTGAGCATAGGAGAAATATCGCAAAGTGTAGAAGAGTACAAGGGTACTAACAATACTCTATTGGCTGAAGAGGTAATCTTTCTTCTATTGGAATTCTCTTAGCCTAAGAGGAGTATGAGCAGCTCATGACTACAACGTGGTCTCAAACCTTGAGAGTCCCTTGCAAAGCAACAAGAAGGAAGGTTATTTGAAGATAAACCAATCCACTATCATGAACATCATCAACAAAGAGCATGGCGACTCAAGTAAACTTGGAAACTTTACGTTCTTGATTAAATATCAAAGCACAAGTCTTTAAAGGTAAGCACAAGAAGACCTAGATGAGCACATTAGGAGATTTTTAGCCTTGTGTAAGACAAGGGGTCTAATAGGAAGAGAAGATGCATTTTTTATTCTTTTCCCTCCAACATTAGAAGGGCTAGCAAACAAATGGTTTAGTCTGTTTGCCGATAACCATTTCACCACATGGGACCTAATGAAGGAAGCATTTAGGACATAGTTCCAACAAGGAAACACAAGTGAAAACATTATGGGAAGTTAGAAAATTTAAGACTAGGTCCTCGGGAGACCTTCCCAGAATTTGTTACCAAAGTAAAGGCATTGATGGCCGAATTGCAAGACCCTCCCCATGAAATTTTTTTATCAACAAGTGGCTGGCTAAACCACTTCCCATATCAACACAATTTAATTTAAAGGAGTTAGTGTTATCGACTTACAATAGCAAAAGAGTTTATTAATACAACCATAAGATTTGAGCAAATAAGGTTTAAGTATGGAAAAAGCTCTTCCAATTTATCCTCTCTTGCAAAACCTGAGGACCTAGTAATTCAGCTAAGGAAAGAGCTTGAGAGCTTAAAAAGGAATAAACCCCACAAAGAGGAAGAGAGTGGAGTAACTCAACTGAGGTGAGAGATTGAGGCATTGAAGATACGAAAAGAAGAGGAAGCTCAAATAGAAGAGCTAGCTCAACTTCGATAGGAGTTCCACGAACTAAGGGAGGTGGCATAAAAAATGGGTTATGGTGCACCATGTGCAGTAACTACAGACATGTGGTAAGTGAGTGTCCACTTTTAGGTGTAACTTGCCAGTTTTGCAAGAAAGCTGGGCATGAGGCACAAGAATGTCGCTAAAGAGGCATGCATGCACAACCATACTAGGGACAAGGAGGGGCTCAACCTTCAACCAATGTGATGGCAAGAGCACCCAATCCAAGTAACAATTATAACCCTAGACATAGGGATAACTTTGGAAATCAGCCAAGGAGGCCAATTATCTATTTTAGATATGGAGAATGTGTGCATTACCAAAGTAGTTGTACTCTACTAGAAAATGCCCCTGCAAGAATTTCCTAGAGGCCAGGAACCATTATACCAATTTCTCTCCTAAAAGCCAGACATCTTCATTTGGGCCACACATTCAAATGATTTCTGTGTGCAAAGAAGAAGTTGTAGAGAAGAACTTGAATCTTTTACAATGCACACAAGAAGCAAGGGGAAAGCTCAATTAGAAATAGGTCAAGAGCCAAGGATTCATGGACTAAATAAAGACATCTGAAGATAAAACCAACACATGTGCAGATAAAAGGCAAAAAGAAGATCTCATAGGTACTATTGATGCAATTGGACATGTGTTCAATAGGGCTCATGAATAGTTTGATAAATCGAATAGAGCCCATGCTCTGAAGGAATTGAAAGCTTCAAAACTACTCAAGTCCATGAAAAAGGAGTTTGATATTCTTTATTTGATAAAGATGGATTGAGATTTAGGTCAGAGCTCTTGCATATAATTCATGAGGCTTATACAACAAGTTTAGTGGCAAAGGCTACTATTATGCATAAAGATAGAATGATAGGGGAAGCCCCCCTCACAGATTATAAGGGCCCTCAGCTAACAATCACTATCAGAAGGCATGAATCTCAAGGATTTATTGTAGATGGTGGTTTTGGCATTAACTTGATGCCTGAACATATCATGAAAAGGATTGGACTACAACCTTTAAGACATGCCAATTTTACTGTAACATTGGCAAACCAAAGCATAGTAAGGCCTATAGGAGTGATCCTTGGAGACCCTTTTGAGATATGAGGTATCATCTTTGACTTGAATTTTCTTGTCTTAAAGCTGCCACAGGTAGAAGGAAGTTTCCCCTTGTTGATTCGGAGACCTTGGTTGAGGCATGCCAATGTGCTACATGATTGGGGTAAGGACACAATGTGGGTAAAGCAAGAGTGAAAAGACTTGCAGCAGATATTTTTAGAAGAAGGACCAGAGAATCAAAGACATACCAACATGATGTAGACACTTGGTATTTGTATGGAAGAATCATTGTTGGACAACCCAAAAGCAGATCTATATGAGAAAGCTAATTTATATGAAGAAGAACACATGTTGGCTTGGCTTTGTGCAGAAGATCCATCTTCCTGCTATGGAATTTTTCCAAACCACACCAGTAGAGATGAATTCTATGAAGGAAAAGAGGACACCATTCAGGTTATTGATTCTAGTGAAACAGTCTCAGCCAAAGGCCATAAAAGAGAGAAGAAAAGAAAAGCCCTTAAGATTAGCGATGATGAAGCTACTTCAAATCCTATATGAGTGGCCACTTTGTTTTGGATGATGGTATGGATATCATCTATTATGTTCATTTTTATGGTAGTAAGTGCAGGGCTTTACAAGGATGTGGAAGGAGTACCTGCAAATTTTTGGAAATAGAGGACTCCATTGGACAAAGAAGCTGGAATAGAAACAATGAAATTTTGTAGATTAAGTCACACAATAGCTAAAATAGGGATACAAAAGATGGAGTATGGGGGCAATATTATTCCAATGAAGGATGCATGGTGGCCCTATCAAATGGTTAGTGTGCCCATAAGGAAGATAGACAAAATGAAGTGCAGTACAATTGGAGATTATGGAGGGCAAAGAGATTATATTGTTCATCATATCAAGACTCAAGGCCTATCATGAGCACAAGTGAAGATTTCTCGATCACTTGAAAGTTGCAAAATTTGTCGAGGTTGTACATAGCTTTCTCGTACTATTTTTTTGCTTAAGTTTTATTAGTTTTTATCCATGTTCATGCTTGTTCTTTGAGTTTTTATGCATATGAGAAGTAGTTTAATAACCCTTTGCATGAACTTTTTTTTTGGATTTTTTTTTTATTCTTTAAGCGTTTTTTGAATTTTTTCTAGAATTTTTTATTTTTAATGTCATTTTTCTTGATAAAATGGGGGAAAAAGGGATGCTCTCTGTGGTTTTGAGTGGGATAAGTGGTCTAAAAATATAGAGAATTGTTTGAAAATTTTTTTGTTTTATGGGATTTTTTTGAATGTTTTTGGATTTTTAATCTATTTTTGGTATTTTTCCGAAAAAAACACTCCGACAGCTAATTTTGTCCCCACCCATCCTACCCCTCCCCTTCCCCACCTCAGTCTGCTCTCACCCCCTCACCATCCCCCCACCCAGGCACGCTCTCCCCCCACCCCCCCCCCCATAGGATAAAAATTATCCTATGGTGGTCAAATATATACTTTTTATTTTTCTCCGAAACATACTTTTGGATCTAGATTGCACCTTGGATGGCCATGTTTTTCAAATTTGGGGTCATTTTCATGTTTCTTGACCATGGTGGACTTAGATACTGCATTAGTTTTGCCAAAATTCTGGTTTACTTCTTTTTTTCGTCCAAACCCATAGGTTTGATGCACATTTTTCAAGAGTTTTTTATTTTGGACGTGGTCCACATGGTCTATTCTCAACTTCTTTTACCATATCTTTCACATTTTTACCTATGTCGGCTCTGCAACTTTCATGTTTTATCATTTTAGCCCTCTCCAAAGGCCCTAATCCTACTCCATGCCCCTCCCTTTATCATGTTTTATCATTTTGGTCCTACCAAGTCCACCATCAAAGTCATATTGGTCAAACTCAACATGGTCAATGTCAAATTAATCAAAGTCAAAGTGTTCTATGTTCAACTTGGTCAAAGTTGAAGGGTTCAAAGTTCAGTTGTCAAAGTGCAGATGTAGTCCACAATCAATTATTCACAAAGGTTATGTTTTGTAGAAAGTTGGATGCAGGCTGTAATTTTTAGTAATTTTTCTAAGGTTTAAAGGCTTTTTAAAGTGTTTGGAAGGTTCATTTGAATCCTCCCTTAGTAGACATTTGAAGAATTAAAGGGCAAAATGTGAACTCATGTGAAGAGCAAGCGTATGCAAAAGTGAAAGTATGGCCCCCATTTAAAATTTTGTTATTGTTCGAAAGTCACTACAAGACAAAATAGGGATTTGTTGGCTACACCCATTTGGAGACAATCTTGGGACATAAAAGTGAGCTCCAAGATACTCTATCAATTAGCAGCATACATGAACCGACATTTAACTAAAGGCATGCATTATTCTTGGCTAGGATAAGCAAGGTGAGCATAGTCTACACAAAGAGAGAGAAGATCAAGAGACATTCAGTGAGTGTGCAACACAGAGAAGAAGTGCAAAGTGAGCAAGAAGTGTGACTTAGGTGTGTGCACAAGAGTTCTAAGTAAGGCAATCAAAGGTCATAAGGTCCCATTGAAGTTGTGTGTGCGCCGAGAGAAGGTGTCCATCCCTCCCTTTATTGGAAGCTTGAGTGCAAGGTGCGCACAATTGCAAGCTCTTGGAGAAGATCGAGGTCCAGTGCAGAGAATATCAGTGGTAGAAAGAACCTTGGAATTTTTGTACTGCATCAAACCAAAATTCGGGAGAAAGCCTTTTGGATGCCACCATGCTACACATCATCTCAACAAGTATCTTATTCTTTCTTTTTGCAACACCATTCTCTTTTGGCATGTAAGCAATAGTGAGTTGATGAGAGATGCCTTTGTCTTCAAGAAAAGAATTAAAATGCTCTAATACTAAATGTTGGTATTCTAACCTCTCATACCAAATGTTGGAAGTGGTAGTGTGCCACAATGACAATATATCACAAGTTTCCAAGATCTTCTAATAGATGAACCTTAACATACACACCTTAAGACTCAAAAATAGATGAGTGAAAGATAGAGAGAGAATATACAAGATTTCAAGTGTAACAATAATCTATGAGGCTAACCTACAATAACGTAATTATGAATGTCAAACTATAATGTGTGTATATGATACAAATTAACAATATGTGTATCTATGAAGAAATAAGAACTAGATACAAGAAATCATGTGCCTAAGAGGTATGAAGAGTGTGTGTGTGTGTGAGAATATGCAGAATAGGAAGATTTTTGAACTATTTTATAGTAGACCCAAATTCTGATCAACCTAGATGAGAAACAACTGACCTAGCAAGTATGAATAGAAATACACTTGGTATGTAGAGTAAATAAAAAAAGGATGTTGATTGTAAGCCGGCACAATCTCCTTGAAATAAACACCAAGTCGTAGACCATAACTCCTTTGGGAATATGAGAAATCCTCCTCCAAGATAGAGCACCTCCTAGTTGATCACCTCCTCAAGAGTGTGTTCACACTCTCTCTTCAAGAAGACCTCCTTGCATTGAGCACTTAAGTTCCTTGAGATGATCCTTGAGTAATACTTACAATGAGCATGACCCTCCTTATATAAGTTTGGTGCTCCCTTCAAAAGCACAACAGAAAAAGCATAACTTGAAAAGCTACGATTGCTATGTGAGCGATCGCTAAAAGAATCTTAGCCAAATTCATCGAGCGTCGCCAAAATCTACGATAGAAAAATCCCTACTAGTGATATGCTTTTTAATAAAGCAATTATGCGATCTACAGCTGATGAGATTTGAATCTCGGTCACAAATCTAGGAGCAATCCATTCTATCCACGTTGGCCATATGAGTTTCTTGTGTTATATATTTTGAGGAAGAATACCTAGGCTATTGAAGCTCTTGGACTTGAAGAGGAAGATTATAATGAGGATATTGTTGGACCATATTGACATTGACTCCAACACATCCTTGGTATCTGAAAAATATTATTCCGTATATTCAAACATTATGTTGAGTCGAGTATAAAGGTAATAATTCCACATTAAGAAGGGAATTAATTGGGGTTTTGGCCTATCAACTCTTTGAAAATTATGCGAGTAAAAAGAGAATCAGAGTTTCATCCTATGCATGTTGAATAAGCATTTTTTAATAAAAACCTTGATGATCATCCTTGGTGGCAAGTCGTTCATGTTCAACCTAGAGCTCGGTCATTGTTTCACAACTTTATTGTTAGAGATGTTGAAGAAAGTGATGTTGATTATTCATCATCCAATATTGATTTATTCACATCTTAGATATAAATTAGAATTGTTCTACATGATAACGATAACAATCTACTTGAAGAGAATGGTACTAATCTACATGTTGATTTACAGAGGAACTAAGCGAAACTGATATTAGTCCATCAACAAATCATCTAATTTATTAGTTTATAGATTTCACAATAGAAGAAATAACCAAAATCAATAAACATAATGAAGATGAGACTATATTGAAGTATTACCAAAATGATGATAATATTGAAAACAAATGACTAGATTAGACATTACATCCCCCTCCATTCATTTTGAATACGAAATGAGTCCCACCATAGAGATGACATATATTCTTGTAGGTTAGAACATTATGCTTGAGGAAAGAGCTTAAGTTTTTCCCAAAGAGCTCTTTGGCTTTCTAACTCGAGTTCATGATTGTTAACTTAAATCATTTGAACGGGTATCCGACAATAGGTTCCCTTTTATTCAAATAGAATACGAGCTGAATCCAGCCACAAAGATGAAAACATGTCCTTTTAAGTTATAACATGAAGCTTAGGGGTATAGCTATAATTTGGTATATAGCTTTATTTTCAAGGAAAAAAATCTCTCCTATATATGTATGCATGTGTGTGATACATGTCTATGTACATGTACATGAGTGTGATCTATGCATATGTATGTATGCACACACAAACAAACACACACACACACACACACACACACACACACACACATATATATATATATATATATATATATATATATATATATATATATATATATATATATATATATATATATATAATACAAATGCATATATATATATATATATATATATATATATATATATATATATATATATATATATATATATATATATATATATATATATATATATATATATATATATATATATATATATGCATTTGTATTCATGTGTATATATATATATATATATATATATATATATATATATATATATATATATATATATATATATATATATATATATATATATATATATATATATATATATGTGTGTGTGTGTGTGTGTGTGTGTGTGTGTGTGTATAAGTCCAACAATTGGTATCAGAGCAGGTCACCGCTTCATCTAGGGTTTCAATTACACCTCTCTTGTCACTGCAAATACAATTATTGAAGGTGATATAGATGGTATTTAAGATGATGATCTTCAAATTCCTCGTCCTACTGCGGTTCCAATTGCACATACTACAGAGCAACTTTGATGGCATGGAAGAGATGCTCAACCATATGTATTAACAGATTTTTCTATCAGACGTGCCATTATCCCTCATATTCACTCGAGCAAAATAGCAACGGATGCTTGGGATATAGTTATGACTTATACCAGGAAATAAATGAGGCTCATGTTGCTTACCTCTTAAAAGTACTTGGAGATTGAGCATATGACTCAAGGAGATTCTATGGAGAGTTTGTTGACAAAGATCAAAGATTTGAAAGAGCAATTGATTTATTAAAATTAATTCGTTCGAGATAGTTCACTTGTATATTCACTCCATCATTAATGGTCTTCTATATTCATATCTCACTTTTTCTTCTACTCTTCGGTTGATGATGAAAGATAATCCAAATTCTCCAAAATTTTGAGGAGTTAGTCCCTCTTTTATTGCACAAACATGAGTCTACGAAAAACAGGCCATTATTGGTGTTGCAAATCAAGCTTTCTTATCTATTCAAAAGGGCAAAGGATTAATGGACCTCATCTATTAGTAAGCAAAAGTCTACTAATTCTCAATAGGAAAAAAGGGAAGACAAGGATGAGAAGAAAACACATAATTATAAATAATTCTACATAACTTTTATAGGAAATGAGCATGTCATAAAGAGTTGTCCAAAACTAGCTCCAAAAGAAGCAAAGAAGAAAGACACGAGAATGGTTGTTGTAGAAGCCTCTACATCTAAAATAGAGTTTTCTAGACTTGTGTGGAATGAAGAATGGGCAGTTAAGTATAATTCACAATGATGATCAATCTTCTCATGAACAATGTATGTCTACAATAGACTTGGATGTTTGGTACTTTGAGAGTGGGGCAATCAAACATATTACCCCACATCCCAGTTTGTTTAGTTCACTTGAGCAAGCCCTTATAGGGAATACTGTCACATGCATTAACAAATCCTCTTATCCTATTATGGGAGCTGGTAAGATAATTTTGACTTCTAGTGGATGTTTCTTTCAAATTGTGAGATGCTTTGTTTGTGCCATAGATAAAGAAAATATTAATTGTTAGTTTCAACATTAGCTAAGATTCGCTTGATTTTGAAATTTGTTGATGATATATATATAGTTCATGATCTGTCAAATGAAGATGTAAGTATTGATTCTATAACTTTATGTCATCGGTTGTATAAGCCCATATTACACTATGCTAAATTTTTGAATGATTCAGCATATGTAGTTCAAGATTCTTAAGCTATCTCAGATGCAAAGCTTTCACATGCATGCTTTGGTTATCTGAATTTTGCCAGTTTACTATGCCTATAAAAATTTGAGATCGTGTCTTCTCTACCAAAACTTGAGGCACTTGGTAGACATGTGTTTGAATTCTGTATCTTGGGAAAAATGTAGCATTCCTCTTTCCCAAAATATGGTTTAGTATGAGCTACTAAGAAATTATAGCTTATTCATAGTGATGTCTATGGTCCTATGCAAACACATTCTTTTGGGAACTACCTTTACCGTGTGACTTTTATTGATGATTTTTATAGGCATGCATGGGTGCATCCATTGAAAGGAAAGTCCGAAGTGTTTATGTGCTTCAAAACATTTTTGGTTTTTGCTAAAAAACTATCAACATGTAAAATGGGCACCCTCCACTTTGATCGAGGGGGAATAGGTCTCTTTATTTCAATGCATTTTTGGATAAATGTGGGATAAAACATCAGTATATAGTGCCAAATACACCTCAACAAAATGGAGTTTCTAAAAGAAAGAACCTGTCTCTCATGCAGATCGAGAGGTATATGGTCAAACGTTAGGCTTTACCACATAGGTTCTGGATTGAGGTTGTTATGTGTGCAACATATGTACTTAATAGGTGTCCCACCAAAGCATTGTCGTCTATCACTCCATATAAGGCTTGAAAAGTTTGCAAGACTTTTTTTTCTTATATGGTTGTCTTAGGTTTTTTGACATATGCATGTTTCTAAACAACAATACAAAAAATTGGATGATAAGGCACTAAAATGTACTTTTGATGGGTAGAGTCCTAAAAGAAAATGCTATCATATGTATCACACACTATCTAAATGCATTTTAGTCGTGATGTTTTTGTTGTGGAACATGCAATTCAACCATTACTTTCATGTACTAAGGAGACATCAAATAGCTCCAAAAATATAGGTGATAGTTTGTTGCCTCTTTTCAGAGGTGGATAGTCAAGTGCTAGTATAGATGAAACAATTTTTAAGCCTTGAGAGGTTTCACATGATGATGTAGATCATTTATTTTTGGATGCATATTTACATGATGCCCTTGTTGATGAGAGGCTTGATATAGAGGAGTAAAAGACTATGCTCAAATGTCTAGTGCAAACTTTGCAAGATAGAAAATTAGATGCACTTTCAAGGTCAAAGTCAACATGGGTGAAGTCAAAGTGTTCAACGTTCGCGTGTGAAGGTGCATAGGTAGTGCACAATTAATTGTTCACAAAGGGTACAATTACAGAAAGTTGGTTGGAGGTTGTAGAGCATATTTCTGTAATTCTCTAAGGTTCAAAGTGTTTGGAAGGTTCAAGTGAACCCTCTCTTAGGTGCACAATTGAGGAATTTCAAGGGCAAAATGTGAAGGTATGTGAAGCGGCAGTGTACACAGAAGTGAAAGTATGCCCTCCCCCATTAGAATTTTTGCTTTAGTCGAAATTCACTACAGGACAGAACAAGGATTCATTGGCTGCCCACCTTTGGAGACAATCTTGGGACATCAAAGTGAGCACCAAGATACTCTAGGAGTTAAGAGTGTACGTGAACTGACTTTAAAATCAAGGCAAAGCATTATTCTTGGGAGACTAAGCAAGGTGGGCATAGTGTAGACTAAGAGAGGAGTTAGAGACGTATAGTGGGTGTGCGACACATCGAAGTGAAGTGCAAGGTGTGCAAGAAGGGTGACTTAGAAGTGTGCAGGGAAGTGTTAAGCCTTGCAACCAAAGGTGACAAGGTCCCATCGAAGCTGTATGTGCATGGAGAGAAGGTGTCCATCCCTCCCCCTATTGGAAGCTTGAGTGCAAGGTGTGCACAACTTCAAGCTTTGAGAAAGTGGAGATCTAGTATGGAGAAGGTCGCTGGCAGCAAGAACCTTGGGTATTTTGTAACCTTGTTGATTGTGCACACTTTGGGATTTTTCATAGAGAGCATTTGGCTTGTATTGTACATCACCATTGTACTTTTCTCCTTATAATCAATCTACAAAAGCTTCTAGTGTCTATATCTTTCTTCTTATCTTTCCCCCATCTCCTACAAACACTCAAATCCCTTTTTGCACAAGAACCCCCCAACACTTAGCAAGCACAAGGTGTCTACTTATCATCCTTGAAGTTGTCTTGGTATTTGTAGAGCAAGTTTTTGAAACACTAGGAACATCGTTAAAGTATATGAACCATCTCTCCTCACAATGGTATCAGAGCATAGATAAATCAATATTGGAGATGGTTTTCCTCCCACCATTGAAAAATTGGATAGAAACAACTACTGAGCTTGGTCTCTGAGGATGGAGGCCTACCTTCAAGGGAGAAATCTATTTGGAGACATATCGGAAGATGAAGTCATGCCGAACAACGAGAAGAAAAGGACAACCATCACATGAAAAGCAAGAAAGGCTTAGATCTTGGTGTTCAAAGGATACACTAGCCATGTCCTACATCTTAAACTCAGTCTATGAATTTCTTTTACCTCATGTGAAAGGATGCAAGACTTCAAAAGAAACTTGGAAAGCTTTTGCTTCTTTCTTCTCTTCCAAAACCAGAGTAAGGAAGAACTAGCTATGGATGGAGTTCACTGCCTTGAAGAAAAGTCCCAAACAAAGTGTGATTGATTATACCACTAAAATGAAGGAGATCTCTTATCAAATAGGAAGCATTGAAGAGGTAATTGAAGAAGAGCAAATCATAAGCCAAATCATTAATGGAATCAAGGTTGATGACAAATGGGAATCCTTCACAACTGCCATGGACCTATACATGGACATGCAAGTGCCTGATCTCAACACTCTTATGGGCCAACTCTTCACACATGAAGCAAAGATAAGCAAGAATGGAGGATCCTCAAGAGGTAATCAATCTTTTGCCTTATACTTTGATAAAGCTAAAGCTAAGGATAAGTCAAAGTCTAAGAAGAGTGAAGATGAAGTTAGCTCTTTCCAAGCCAACTTCACAGGTAGAGGAAAACCTAGAGGAAGAGGTAGAGGAGGAAAGCAAATCAGGGGAGATCCCAAGCATCTCAACCTTGTAGCATTTGTGGTTACTCTAATCATACCACTAAGGAATGTTACAGCAAGCCAAGGAATTTCAAAGGAAAAAGATTCAATGGAGGTGGCTATGGATCAAATAGAGGCAGATACAATGACGGATACAACAAAACTACTACAACAATAATAATCATCAAAACAGATATAGAGGCAAAAAGGATTACAACAACTACACTAAAGATCAAAGAAAAGAGGATTCACTACTCCTCATGAGCCTATCATTGAAGTAGGGTAAGGATTATGATCATGTGTTTTATATTGACTCAGGATGCTCAAATCATGTATTAGAAAATGTAGAATTGCTCTATGTTTTGAAAGATCCCAGAAGTAAACATGAAGTGTAGACATCTGATGATACAAGACATTCAGTGGAGAAAATAGGTAATGTCAAGTCATCAAATGGCAACATGAATCTTCTAAGCAAGGTTTCGTATTTACCAACCATAACCAAAAACTTGATAAATCTTGGACAAATCATGGAGAAAGGATTCCAGGTTAGGTTTACAAGGCATTGAGCATATCTTGAAGACCCCAAGCAAGGATTTAGAAGGATTTCAAAAAGGAGGAAAGACAGAAAGACAATTCACCTTTGAAGAAGAAGACACCAAGAACATAGAATTGTTGAGCTATGAATCTCAAACACTCTCTCAATTGGAGGTATGGCATAAAAGGCTTGCTAATATTGGTGAGAGAACTTTGAAATAAATTTGTAGGGATCAAAGTGTACTAGGGTTGCCCAACATCACAAAACAACATAGGATATACAAGTGTGGAGCTTGTCAATTTGGAAAAGCTCACAGACAACCTTTCAACAAGAAAGGATATATTCCTCAAGAGCTATTGGATTGTCTACACGCACATCTGTGGGATCCAAGAAAAGAACCTTCTATTTCTGTTTCAAAATATTATGTATCTTTTATAGATGATTGTAGAAAATGGAGAATTCTGTACTTTACGAATCATATAGATGAAGTCTTCAATTGTTCCAAAAGGTATCATGCTCTTGTGGAGAATCAAATAGGTAGATGTCTCAAAAATCTTAGATGAGATGGTGGTGGAGAATGCTTCTCAACCAAATTTGATGCTTTCCTACAAGAAAGAGGCATCAAAAGAGAAGTGACAACTAGATATACAACTGAGCTCAATGGAGTAGCTAAAAGAAGGAATAGAACAATAGTTGAGGCAGCCAGATCTATGCTAAATGAAAAGGGCTTACCCAATTATCTTTGCAGAGAGGTTGTATCAACACCCATATACCTTGTGAATAGACTTTCATCAAAATCTTTAGATAGTATGACTCCCTATGAGGTATGGAATGGAAGAAGGCAAAGTCTAGAGCATTGCAAAATCTTTGGATGTCTAGCTTATGCTCACATACCTTCTCAAATAAGAGGGAAATTGGATCCCAAACCAGAGAAGTGCATCTTTATTGAATAAGATCAAGACCAAAAAGGATACATATTGTATAATCCCACTAAGAGAGGCTTCTTAGCTAGTAGGGATGTAGTCTTTGATGAAAAAAACTCTTGGTTTGATGATGACACGAAAGTGAAGCTACCCTATGACTTGTAAGAATACTTTCAATCTCTTCCAATTAAGGAACCAAAGCATCATGAAGATAGTGACTCTAAAGATAACATGATAGATCTAGAGAAATTCAAGCTACGGAAGAAAAAAGGGCAATCCAAGGTGCAAGACCTAGCCCAAGGCTCAGAAAGCTCTCATCAACGAATCAGAAGATCAATGGTGGAGAAGAAGAAACCATGGAGATATGGATTTGATATCTCTTTGGTCACAAAGAATTCAATCTATATGGCTAAGGAATCCAATAATGAAGAACCAACATCATATGAAGAAGCTTAGAGCAAGAAGGAATGGAGAGAAGAAATGGATGAAGAAATTGAAGCCCTCATGGACAATGACACATGAAACTTGTTCCTAGCAAACCATCAATAAAGGTAGTTGGATCAAGTTGGATTTATAAGGTAAATATGATTTCAGATGGTAGTATTAATAGATATAATACAAAGCTAGTAGCCAAGGGGTTTGCCAAAACCCATGGGATAGACTATGAAGAGACCTTCTCACCTGTTGCTAAAATGCCTACTTCTAGAGTACTTGTTAGCATTGTTGCATCTAGGAATTAGACGCAATATCAACTAGATGTAAAGAATGAATGGTTGGATTTCAAAGGAAGTTTATATGGCATAACCACTTAGTTATGAAGATGCACATCATCCCAATTATATGTGTAAATTGAAGAAGGCTCTATATGGTTTGAAGCAAGCTTCAAGAGCTTGGAATCACAGATTAGTTACCTACTTACAAGACTAAGGATCCAAAGCTAGCAAAGCAGACACATCCTTATTCATGAAGAGGAATGGATCAGAGGTCATATATCTCTGTGTATATATAGATGAGATTATAATTACAAGGAGTGATGTCAATGGAAATAAACAGGTAAAGTCTGGAATGAAGGATGAATTCAAGATCAGTGATCTTGGACCTCTCACTTATTTTCTTGGACTTGTACTTGTGTATACAAATTCTGGTATCTACACCATTCAAAGGAAGTATGTACATGACATGCTTTCTAAGTTTAAAATGGAGAATACTAAGTTTAAAATAGAGAATATTAAGTGTGCAAGTACACCCATGGAGTTGAATCATAAGCTAAGTGCTTATGAGAGACAACCTATTGAAGATATCACAAGCTTTCAAAGCTTGGTAGGAAGCTTAAGCTATGCAATTCTCATAAGGTTGAACATATGCTATACTGTTAGCATACTCAATCAATTATTGCAAAAACCAAGGTGGGCACATATGGAAGCAGCCAAGAGAGTGCTCAAATATTTGAAGGGTACCATCAATGAAGGGCTTTTCTACCCCTTCACTTCCAAAATTGATCTCAAACTTTGCTGAGATCCACATTGGGCTGGATCAAAGGATGATAGGAAGAGTACATCAAGCTATTTTCTTTTGTAGGATCAAAACTAATTTCATGGTCTTCAAAGAAGCAACCAAGTGTTGCTCTATCATCTGCTAAAATGAAATACAGAGAGTTGGCAAATGCAACACAAGAAGCTATGTGGTTAAAATGTTTATACTCAAATTTGGGATTATTTACCTTAACTCCTCACATACTTGGTGATAATACAAACTCAATTCACTTAGCAGCTAATCCGATTAACCATGCTAGACCAAGCATATTGAATTTCATTATCATTACGTAAGAGAGAAGCTGATGGGCAAGGATATTCAATTATCCTATGTGTCTACTAATCTTCAATGTGCAGATATGATAACTAAATCATTGGATGGTATCAAGCTAAGAAGATTCAAAGGCATGATTGGATTACTAAAAATCAAGGAGGACTCAAGACTCAAGCATACTAAGCTTGAGGAGGAGATGTTGGTGTATTTTATCCAAGCCTAGAGCTTGATCACTCATTAATGTAAAGCATTGCTTTTGTATACTCTCAGTGAGAGAGCCATACAAACAAACTCTTGTAATACTTGAAAAGTAATTACATCAAAAAGTAAAAGTCATTGGAAAATCTCATGGCCTAGCTTGACATGAATTACCAGCTAAGTTAGGAGTGGTTGACTAGCTATGTGATTCCTTAGCTTGAGGGCACTTTAAGGTACAATCCCTCTAAGATTTAAACTCAAAAATCTCTATATATACACCTATGTCTAGTCACGGATTAGAGTAGAGTTTAGAGCATCCTAAGGAGGTTCTAATCAAGCACCAAAGCTATTAGTGAAGCAAACATTGTGCTCGTCCTTCCCAAGCTTCATTTCCATTCATATCATGTACAATATGTGCAACATAGATTGATTTTCAAGCTACATCTTCGAGTTCTTATCATCTAGAGCTATAGATAGCTCCTAAAATGTCGGGATGACACATCTATATTGCTAGATTTATTTCTCTCAATATGGTTCATTAAAATTCATCAAATTTGTTTCTTTAGGTTCATTATCTATCTAATTAGAGTTGTGAGAAATATCTTTGTTCCATTTTCACCAGGTTGTGAGCTTTAAGTTAATTTCTAGACTGCAACTCATCCAAAAATAGCAAGTTTTGCTTCATGTATTTTGCGTCAAGTAGTCTATCTTGATGAATCAATTTGGGATTGATGCTCCAAAGCCCTAGGATGGTGTATATGCATCCTAAGCAAGCACAAGGTGTCTACTTATCATCCTTGAAGCTGTCTTGGCAAGTGTAGACCAGGTTTCTACAGCACTAGACACATCTTTAGAGTGTATCAACCATGTCTCCTCACAAGATGGATGTCGATATTCTGCATGATTTCAAATCCTTTGTTTCAGATTTCACATCCTCTTTTAGAGATACCAATTGTACGCATCGTTCATTAATAGTATTTTTTTCAACTTCAATGATTTATTGAATCTCAATAAAGGCTAGATGTAGCACATGCAATAGCAGTGTCATGTCAATTCATGAACAAACCAAGAGTGCCCCTCTCTTTATGCGATAAAGAGGCCCTCAATATGCTTATATTTTATAGTCAATGCGGCCTTTATCATTCATATGTTGATGATGTTTTGGTTCAATATATATTGTTTAATGTGAATTGGGAAAGTGCTAAGGTGGATATAAGGAGTACATATGGTTACGTAGTGATTCTTCAAAGGAAGTGACATGTGAATCTATATGTTTCTTTCTTTCATAACTTAGCATACAAGTTAATCAACTTCTGATATCCTTTGGTCACTCGAAATTTGTATAGGTATCTACGAATCCAAAAGGAATCTCTTTGTCTAATCGTTGCAATCAATCTATAGACTCCAAGAAAAGTTTCTACAAGTAACCTCTAACCTTTCAAACATCTTTATTGGGGTCTCTCGCATGAAAGGAAATAGAGGACGGAGGGTTTTTGTTATAGTTAATAAACAGCTCAAAAGCAAGGGGCTCCCTCACAAAGGAAGTGAGAATATCAGCTGAACATAATACCATTGGTTGATCCCTCTTGCAAGGGTCATGAGGCTTGTGGGTCTCCTGTGTATGTTCCTCTTTTTTTTATTTTCTCTTTTCCGAATATATTTGAATCTTTGATGTCCAAAAGTGGACCCTGGAGTGAGTGACGATCATGTTAATGGCCATAGCTCTATAAGTCCCATTTAATTTATGTACAAATGCCAAGTTCCTTCTCTGTACGATACAGTAGAGAAATGTCTAGGAGTGGACATTCATCCAGGGCTTAAATTGGACGCCCACCTCTGGGCTCTCAATTCACTTAGCAGCTTATCCGATTAACCATGCTAGACCAAGCATATTGAAGTTCATTATCATTACGTAAGAGAGAAGCTGATGGGCAAGGATATTTAATTATCCTATGTGTCTATTAATCTTCAATGTGTAGATATGATAACTAAATCATTGGATGGTATCAAGCTACGCAGATTCAAAGGCATGATTGGATTACTATAAATCAAGGAGGACTCAAGACTCAAGCATACTAAGCTTGAGGGGGAGATGTTGGTGTATTTTATCCAAGCCTAGAGCTGGATCACTCATTAATGTAAAGCATTGCTTATGTATACTCTCAGTGAGATAGCCATACAAAAAAACTCTTGTAATACTTGAAAAGTAATTACATAAAAAGTAAAAGTCATTGGAAAATCTCATGGCCTAGCTAGACATGAATTACCAGCTAAGTTAGGAGTGATTGACTAGCTACGTGATTCCCCAACTTGTGGGAACTTTAAGGTACAATCCCTCCAAGATTTGAATTAAAAAATCTCTATATATACACCTATGTCTAGTCATGGATTAGAGTAGAGTTTAGAGCATCCTAAGGAGGTTGTGATCAAGCAGCAAAGCTATTAGTGAATCAAACATTGTGCTCGTCCTTCCCAAGCTTCATTTCCATTCATATCATGTACAATATGTGCAACATAGATTGATTTTCAAGCTACATCTTGGAGTTCTTATCATCTAGAGCTATAGATGGCTCCTAAAATGTCGGGATGACACATCTATATTGCTAGATCTATTTCTCTCAGTACGCTTGATTAAAATTCATCAAATTTGTTTCTTTAGGTTCATTATCTATCTAATTAGAGTTGTGGAAAATATCTTTGTTCAATTTTCACCAGGTTGTGATCCTTAAGTTAATTTCTAGACTGCAACTCATCCAAAAATAACAAGTTTTGCTTTATCAATTTTGCGTCAAGTAGTCTATCTTTATGAATCAATTTGGGATTGATGCTCCAAAGCCTAAGGATGGTTTATATGCGTCCTAAGCAAGCACAAGGTGTCTACTTATCATCCCTGAAGTTGTCTTGGCAAGTGTAGAGTAGGTTTCTACAACACTAGACACATCTTTAGAGTGTATCAACCATCTCTCCTCACAAGATGGATCTCGATATTCTCCATGATTTCAAGTCCTTTGTTTGGGATTTCACATCCTCTTTTGGAGATACAATTGTACGCATCGTTCATTAATAGTATTTTTTCAACTTCAATGATTTATTGAATCTCGATAAAGGCTAGATGTAGCACATGCAATAGCAGTGTCATGTCAATTCATGAACAAACCAAGAGTGCCCCTCTCTTTATGCGATAAAGAGGCCCTCAATATGCTTATATTTTATAGTAAATACGGCATTTATCATTCATATGTTGATGATGTTTTGGTTCAATATATATTGTTTAATGTGAATTGGGAAAGTGCTAAGGTGGATATAAGGAGTACATATGGCTATGTAGTGATTCTTCAAAGGAAGTGACATGTGAATCTATATGTTTCTTTCTTTCATAACTTAGCATACAAGTTAATCAACTTCTAGTATCCTTTGGTCACTCGAAATTTGTATAGCTATCTACGAATCCAAAAGTAATCTCTTTGTCTAATCGTTGCAATCAATCTATAGACTTGATTGATCATGATATCGTATGCAATGTTATTCCTAGCTGAATCCGCTTGAAGCCGAACTTCAAAGGTGAAGACAGCAGATTATTTAGTTCCTCATGCTTCTATCACGCCAAGCGCCTTTCAAAAAAAAATTATAGATGTTCCTCAAGTTTAGCTTATCATTCGTGTTGGTTATATAAATTTTATTACTTTATCATAAAAGTTCATTTTCATTCTAACTATTTTAAGAGTGGGCATAAACATAGAGCTCATTTGAAGGAATACCTTCCTATATTGAACTCATCACTCCAAGAAACGTTTCTACAAGTAACCTCTAACCTTTCAAACATCTTTATTGGGGTCTCTCGCATGAAAGGAAATAGAGGACGGAGGGTTTTTGTTCTAGATAATAAACAGCTTCAAAGCACGGGGCTCCATCACAAAGGAAGTGAGAATATCAGCTGAACATAATACCATTGGTTGATCCCTCTTGCAAGGGTCGCAAGACTTGTGGGTCTCCTGTGTATGTTCCTCTTTGTTTTATTTTCTCTTTTCCGAATATATTTGAATCTTTGATGTTCAAAAGTAGACCATGGAGTGAGTGACGATCATGTTAATGACCATAGCTCAACTACCCGCCTTCTCTGCAGTCAGGATCTTCCTTGCTTGGAGGGCCTCAAATGGAGGAATGGTAAGAAGCTATCCAGAATCCCCAACTTCAAAGAGGATTTAGATGTTCACCACACCCTTAACAAGCGATGGTGCCTTTCTTGGACCAAACTTCGGTGGGAGCTAAAATTCATGTCTATTTGGCACCCCCCTAATTGAGGCCAAAAAGTCCGTTCTCATGTGGCAGATCTTGCATAAAGGTATCTGGACCAATGCAAGGGCTAACAAAATCTGTGGTGTGCCGCCATGGTGTAAGCGTTGCCATCCGTGCATCGAAGATTTAGCTCACCTGTTCTTCGACTGCCCCAAGTCCCGTGTTATCTGGCATCACGTGACCCGAGTATTGAGACTCACGAGTCAAATCAACTGGCAACAAGTGATGTTGGGTGAGGCGATCGGCTGCTCATCGAGGCTGTGGAATGCCATCAGAGGTGAGGCTCTCTGGAAGATTTGGAGAGAGCGTTGTGCTGTCAATTTTGGCCAAACTCCTAAGGAATGGTCGATCAAGAAATCCTTGTTTCTCCTAGGTAAAAGAATCTCCCGAGTCAAGAGATCGCCACCGTTTAGACATCACTATATTTATCTCCTCGAAAACAACAAGTTGAAACCCAAATGGGTCTCACATGAGAGTGATGATAATTTTATCCACCTCATTTGTAATGCCCTGTAGCTTGCCATACTTCTCCCCTGCATTGTGGGATTTGGGGGGTCCCATGGACACTAGTGCCATTCACTTGTAACTTTTTCTCTTTATTATAATTAAAGTCCAGGAGATTAAGCTAAGGCCGAACTTCCTTTATTTAAAAAAAAAAAAATTTACGTACAAATGCCAAGTTTCTTCTCTGTACGATACAGCAGAGAAATGTCCAGGAGTCGACATTCATCCCATCGTTCTCTTCGCATACGGCGCGTATATGTGTGTGTGTGAGAGAGACAGACGTCATTTTCATGTACATGCGCATCTTCCTGTTGTACAGGCTAGTCCATACGCAAGGACAAATTGCCACCCTCCTCTCGGAATCTCGCAAGGATAAATTGCCACCCTCCTCTCGGAATGTCCAGGTGTCGACATTCATCCCATCGCTCTCTTCGCATACGGCGCGTATGTGTGTGTGTGTGAGTGTGAGAGAGAGAGAGACTTCATTTTCATGTACATGCGCATCTTCCTGTTGTACAGGCTAGTCCATACGCAAGGACAAATTGCCACCCTCCTCTCGGAATCGTGCATGAACCATGAAATCGTGCAGTGAGTGATATAAACGTGTGTTGACGTTGATCCCATCGCCTCGACATGTAAACACTGTGGAGAGATCGAAAGAGATCCAGGCAGACGGTACTTACCACGATACAAGTAGATGAGTTGTGATCGATATAAGGCAACTCTATCGCGACACAGAGCAGATTAGGGTGGATCGATTATGGGGCACCTAAGTGAGTGAAGCGGCGTGCACCCGGGACAACTCTTTCTCGCGCAGACAGTCTCTCTCTCTCTCCATCGCTCTCTCTCTCTCTCCATCTCTCTCTCTCTCTACACGCACAAGCATACAAACAAGGATGAACTATTGAGCCTAAACAGTAAGATTTCGGTAACAGTTATATGGCATAACCACAACCACCTAGTTATGAAGATGCACATCATCCCAATCATATGTGTAAATTGAAGAAGGCTCTATATGGTTTGAAGCAAGCTTCAAGAGCTTGGAATCACAGATTAGTTACCTACTTGCAAGACTAAGGATTCAAAGCTAGCAAAGGAAACACATCCTTATTCATGAAGAGGAATGGATCAGAGGTCATATAATGTGTATATGTAGATGACATCATAATTACAGGGACTGATGTCAATGGAATTAAACAGGTAAAGTCTGGAATGAAGGATGAATTCAAGATGAGTGATCTTGGACCTCTCACTTATTTTCTTGGACTTGTGTTTACAAATTCTGGTATCTACACCATTCAAAGGAGGTATGTACATGACATGCTTTCTAAGTTTAAAATGGAGAATAATAAGTGTGCAAGTACACCCATGGAGTTGAATCATAAGCTAAGTGCTTATGAGAGACAACCTATTGAAGATATCACAAGCTTTCAAAGCTTGGTAGGAAGCTTAAGCTATGCAAATCTCATAAGGGTGAACATATGCTATATGTTAGCATACTCAATCAATTATTGCAAAAACCAAGGTGGGCACATATGGAAGCAACCAAGAGAGCGCTCAAATATTTGAAGGGTACCATCAATGAAGGGCTTTCCTACCCCTTCACCTCCAAAATTGATCTCAAACTTTGCTGAGATTCACATTGGGCTGGATCAAAGGATGATAGGAAGAGTAAATCAAGCTATTTTCTTTTGTTGGATCAAAAATAATTTCATGGTCTTCAAAGAAGCAACCAAGTGTTGATCTATCATCTACTGAAACTAAATACAGAGAGTTGACAAATGCAACACAAGAAGCTATGTGGTTAAAATGTTTATACTCAGATTTGGGATTATATACCTTAACGCCTCACATCTTTGGTGATAATACAAACTCAATTCACTTAGTAGCTTATCCGATTAACCATGCTAGACCAAGCATATTGAAGTTCATTATCATTACGTAAGAGAGAAGCTGATGGGCAAGGATATTCAATTATCCTATGTGTCTATTAACCTTCAATGTGTAGATATGATAACTAAATCATTGGATGGTATCAAGCTACGCAGATTCAAAGGCATGATTGGATTACTAAAAATCAAGGAGGACTCAAGACTCAAGCATACTAAGCTTGAGGGGGAGATGTTGGTGTATTTTATCCAAGCTTAGAGCTTGATCACTCATTAATGTAAAGCATTGCTTATGTATACTCTGAGTGAGATAGCCATACAAACAAACTCTTGTAATACTTGAAAAGTAATTACATAAAAAGTAAAAGTCATTGGAAAATCTCATGGCCTAGCTAGACATGAATTACCAGCTAAGTTAGGAGTGATTGACTAGCTACGTGATTCCCCAACTTGTGGGCACTTTAAGGTACAATCCCTTCAAGATTTGAATTCAAAAGTCTCTATATATACACCTATGTCTAGTCATGGATTAGAGTAGAGTTTAGAGAATCCTAAGGAGGTTCTGATCAAGCACCAAAGCTATTAGTGAAGCAAACATTGTGCTCGTCCTTCCCAAGCTTCATTTCCATTCATATCATGTACAATATGTGCAACATAGATTGATTTTCAAGCTACATCTTGGAGTTCTTATCATCTAGAGCTATAGATGGCTCCTAAAATGTTGGGATGACACATCTATATTGCTAGATTTATTTCTCTCAGTACGCTTCATTAAAATTCATCAAATTTGTTTCTTTAGGTTCATTATCTATCTAATTAGAGTTGTGGAAAATATCTTTGTTCAATTTTAACCAGGTTGATCCTTAACTTAATTTCTAGACTGCAACTCATCCAAAAATAACAAGTTTTGCTTTATCAATTTTGCGTCAAGTAGTCTATCTTTATGAATCAATTTGGGATTGATGCTCCAAAGCCCTAGGATGGTTTATATGCGTCCTAAGCAAGCACAAGGTGTCTACTTATCATCCTTGAAGCTGTCTTGGCAAGTGTAGAGCAGGTTTCTACAACACTAGACACATCTTTAGAGTGTATCAACCATCTCTTCTCACAAGATGGATGTCGATATTCTCCATGATTTCAAGTCCTTTGTTTGGGATTTCACATCCTCTTTTGGAGATACCAATTGTACGCATCGTTCATTAATAGTATTTTTTCAACTTCAATGATTTATTGAATCTCGATAAAGCCTAGATGTAGCACATGCAATAGGAGTGTCATGTCAATTCATGAACAAACCAAGAGTGCCCCTCTCTTTATGCGATAAAGAGGCCCTCAATATGCTTATATTTTGTAGTAAATACGGCATTTATCATTCATATGTTGATGATGTTTTGGTTCAATATATATTGTTTAATGTGAATTGGGAAAGTGCTAAGGTGGATATAAGGAGTACATATGGCTATGTAGTGATTCTTCAAAGGAAGTGACATGTGAATCTATATGTTTCTTTCTTTCATAACTTAGCATACAAGTTAATCAACTTCTGATATCCTTTGGTCACTCGAAATTTGTATAGGTATCTACGAATCCAAAAGGAATCTCTTTGTCTAATCGTTGCAATCAATCTATAGACTTGATTGATCATGATATCGTATGCAATGTTATTCCTAGCTTTGGAAAGGAAGCACACAAGCTGAATCCGCTTGAAGCCGAACTTCAAAGGTGAAGACAGCAGATTATTTAGTTCCTCATGCTTCTATCACGCCAAGCGCCTTTCAAAGAAAAATTATAGATGTTCCTCAAGTTTAGCTTATCATTCGTGTTGGTTATATAAATTTTATTACTTTATCATAAAAGTTCATTTTCATTCTAACTATTTTAAGAGTGGGCATAAACATAGAGCTCTATTTGAAGGAATACCTTCCTATATTGAACTCATCACTCCAAGAAACGTTTCTACAAGTAACCTCTAACCTTTCAAACATCTTTATTGGGGTCTCTCGCATGAAAGGAAATAGAGGACGGAGGGTTTTTGTTAGAGATAATAAACAGCTTCAAAGCACGGGGCTCCCTCACAAAGGAAGTGAGAATATCAGCTGAACATAATACCATTAGTTGATCCCTCTTGCAAGGGTCGCGAGACTTGTGGGTCTGCTGTGTATGTTCCTCTTTGTTTTATTTTCTCTTTTCCGAAGATATTTGAATCTTTGATGTTCAAAACTAGACCATGGAGTGAGTGACGATCATGTTAATGACCATAGCTCGATAAGTCCCATTTAATTTTCGTACAAATGTCAAGTTCCTTCTCTGTACGATACAGCAGAGAAATGTCCAGGAGTCGACATTCATCCCATCGTTCTCTTCGCATACGGCGCGTATATGTGTGTGTGTGAGAGAGCGAGACGTCATTTTCATGTACATGCGCATCTTCCTGTTGTACAGGCTAGTCCATACGCAAGGACAAATTGCCACCCTCCTCTCGGAATCTCGCAAGGACAAATTGCCACCCTCCTCTCGGAATGTCCAGGAGTCGACATTCATCCCATCGCTCTCTTCGCATACGGCGCGTATGTGTGTGTGTAAGTGTGAGTGTGAGAGAGAGACGTCATTTTCATGTACATGCGCATCTTCCTGTTGTACAGGCTAGTCCATACGCAAGGACAAATTGCCACCCTCCTCTCGGAATCGTGCATGAACCATGAAATCGTGCAGTGAGTGATATAAACGTGTGTTGACGTTGATCCCATCGCCTCGACATGTAAACACTGTGGAGAGATCGAAAGAGATCCAGGCAGACGGTACTTACCACGATATAAGTAGATGAGTTGTGATCGATATAAGGCAACTCTATCGCGACACAGAGCAGATTAGGGTGGATCGATTATGGGGCACCTAAGTGAGTGAAGCGGCGTGCACCCGGGACAACTCTTTCTCGCGCAGAGTCTCTCTCTCTCTCTCTCTCTCTCTCTCTCTCTCTCTCTCTCTCTCTCTCCACGCACTAGCATGCAAACGAGGATGAACTATTGAGCCTAAGCAGTAAGATTTCGGTAACAGTAGCAACCCATTCATGCATGGCCTGTGTTCAGCGACAAAGCCGTAGAAGCTAAAGCGCGTACGATTAATCTCCACGCGATGCAGCTGTACTTTGAGCTCGAGGAGACGGAGAAGAACAAGAAGTGGAGTGGAGAGGTATAGAGAGACATGAGCGAAGAGTAAAAGGAAGAAAATACCGTAAAATTGAAGCGCAGCCCTGGGCCTCATGAAATTCGTGAACTTGACCTCATTTTAGGGAACAAAATTTCGGAACCAAAATGTGATACAGAGATTCATGGAACAAAATTTAGACCTCTCTTCGATGGTTTTCTTTTTCTATTTCATTTCATGACAGAGGGGGATGGGCAGAGAATGAAGAAACAGAGGGATATGCAAATAATGAAGAAAATGAGGAATCTTCTTTTCATGGTTTCTGTATTTCAACAAATATTTCTGTATTTAATCGAATATTTATTCATAGACAAATGTCTAAAGATTAAATTTTAGAAAAAAAAATATTTGTAAAGAACTTGGTCTAAGAAGAAGAATTAGTAATGCCGCATTCTATTGAAATTTACAACCCTTCTCTCATCCTTATGAAATTTATGATATATTTCCTATCAGGATTAGCATAAACGTTACATTTCTATAAGTTAAGGGACCTCTCCGGTCACACTTGCCTTCTTCCAAAATAGTTCACTGTCATGGAAGCACCATAAATTAGTTGAAATTACCATAAAACCTCCCTCGCTCAATTAAGAAAATAACACGATTTTCAAGGAAAACCCAAATCTCAAAAGCCAACATATGGTTATAATTAATGCCTTCTTATGAGCATAGCTAGTTTCCACTGTCAAAGGTTTAACGATCCTTTTGGATCTTGAAATAGGAAAAATCTTGAGACTTTACTATATTTTCTAAAGGCGAGAAAGTAAAACCAAGAGACTATTGCCCATTCACGAAAACCCCATACTTAAAGAGGAAAAATAGCGAAAATTATAATATTTCCCCATAATTTCATCCTTCTACAAAGAAATATAGGTGTGTTTTTAAATACAAATTTTATATATAGTTTGGAAACGTGTACTAGGACACTTGGAGAAGTTAATTCAAGAGAGCTAAGAGACTTGGGAAGATTAGAGGTGTTTTAGTACATGCAGCCCCTAAATCCATAAGCTATAAAGGAGAGATGTTGCGTGGGAGAAGATTGATTCTTCATCTCTAAAACACTAGATATTTGGATATCCATGAAAATTTGTTTGATAACCAAGTCTCAATCATGTTGGAGCTCGTGAAGGAGAAGGAGGAAATTCCATGTCATTTTTTGAGCCTATGAGGATGGAACGCCACTAGGATCAATACGCCCTCCAAGCTAATCACTAGCCCACACAAGCCACGCACACACGCACACAGAAAGAAACCTTCCTTTATGCCTTATCCTTGGTGTGTGGAACACATGATCTCCTCCTTGTTTTTTGAACGCTCATTCTATCCATTCGGGTTCGCATATGGGATATGTGCACTTTTATCTCAATCATGGATGTGAATTTAGCGTGAAGCCTTCTCTATTCCTACACTATGTGTGTGTGTCTTGTTACAAGGCCGACGGAGCGAGACAACCGCAACCACAGAAAAAGAACAAACAAGAATTTTGGCTGAAATGACGGAGATGCAGGAAATTACGCAAGAGTCGGTAAATGAAGGATGCGAAAGCAATAAAAAGTAGGATGAAGAGACAGAGAGAGAGAGAATGTTCGCCGCTCCGCTGGGCTGGTGGGAGCAGAGATTACTGTGTGAGACAGAGAGAGAGAACGTTTTGGATTGCTAGTTAACAGGAATTTACTCGAGAGAAACAGAGAGTTAGAGACGTCAAGAGAAAGCAAGAGTTCAACTGTTGTTTGTGTCACGATTGTTATTTTGTAAGTGCATAGCATTGAGTACTTCTTGAGAAGAAAGATTAATCGATAACTGCAAGAAACTGCGATACTATTCTCTGTAGTAGTGAATCTGATTAATATATTGGGATATACCTCTTTTTTGAGTATTCTGAATTAAGTGTTACGGTAGATGACGTTCAGTATACTATTATATCATTTTTTCGACGGTATGTATGCGCACTGTTGATAATAATTTTCTGGTATACACCATTGGTATAACGGATTGTGTGATTGAAGATGCATATGACAGCTTGGAAAGTGTAGTATCGTGAACCATTGAGTAATCTGTTGTGGTGTTGCAGTTCTGTGTACGACGTTTTATTCTGTTATAATCAGAATATAGAATAAGAGACGGTATATTCTGTTTACCTTTGTTGAGAGGACGAGGAAGATAACCACAACTTTGATGTTAGAACTTTTAAATAGTAAGAATGGTAGTATGGCAATGAACTGACACACTTGATCCGTGTTAAGAACGATTTTACTGTTGTGAATTGTCCGCAAATCTATTTTGGATATTGATGAAGGATTAGATAAGATGTGGAATGATTAGATGGGAAAATAGTACAGGGCCTCTATCTAATAGACCCCTACCACTCCCAAGAACCCGAGGACCTGATAATACTCTTCCGAAAGTTGGATAGAAAGTATTATCGTTTAACATTGGCGATCCTACTGGGGATGTGGCACTAAGATTGCCTGGTATTTTGTTCGAATTAAATTTTGTTGGATGGACAGTAGCAACAGAATCAGATTGTTGCAAGACTGTTCTGTTCGTAATACTATATGATTAGTACGGAAATGCTACATGCCGATTACTCGATCAGGTGAAAAGTATCCCAAGAATCACCAGTTAGGGGTATTAAGAACAACTCTGGGAGGTACTAGTGCAATTAGACCTGACCCAGTTGTCGAAAAAGTGACGAACGATAACACTGATTCCGGTGAGATTACGGTAGAACGTAGTACATCTCTAGAACTGTCTGGTATCACTACGGTGCAGACTGTCGAAAATACAGCAATTTTGGAATCTACCAAGACGCAGTTGGAATCTAGTATAAAAGTTTTCGGAATAGATTCAGATACGATTAGAAACACTTTAGGGAAGGAAATTAACACAGGCGAATCAACACTGTATCCAGTCACAATTTCGAATCCTTCCGGTGGAATTTCGGTAAGAAAAACACAGTTTTTCGGTGACGATTCAGCAGTTTCGGCTGAATCTTCCGCTCAACTATAACGTTTGGAAGCAAGTCCTCCTACTCTGGATATCAAGGAGGAAGGAAGACTATTTGAAACAGAAATTCGCAATATAGTAAGTAAGCTAATTGCACCGAAAATTGTGCCATTTGGTGAAACAAATTCCGGTAGTTCAGAAACTCAAAACAGAAATACAGAAGGAGTGTATAATACATTTACGATGAATGAACAACCGCAACGACAGTTAGGTCAACCCAGATCGACTCCAACGGGAGTAACATACACAAAGTTTAGTGGATTTCCAAGAGACGATCCAGATGCTCACGTACGCACCTTTGAAATCAGTTACGCTGTCCTCAACCATCCACCGGACCCGGCATACAAAGCATTTGTTTTTCAATCTACACTTGTGAATGAAGCAGCAAGATGGCTTACTGAATACGATATTAATCATTTCGGTACTTATGAAGCAGTACGAGACACTTTTTTGCAGCGATTCAGGCTGAAAAAGAATCCTGCAGAGATCTTTGAGTATTTACAGAACAACAGACAGAAACCAAATCAAACTGTACAAGAGTATGCTACCCTTTTCAGAACACATTTAAGACAGTTACCCCAGGCTCATGCTAATTTACCAGACGATGTTATTACACAGTGGTTTATCAATGGCTTACTTCCTCAACTTAGGCAAATCATGATTATAAGATGTGTAGGGGCCATGACCCTCGATGCAGTGATCGCAATGACCCTTAAGCTGGAAAACAAAGTTGGTGGATTTTCAGAGGATTTGGAATGGATAGAAACAAACAACCATGTGGTTGAAGATATAACTAAGCAAGTATACTGCACCACATGCAAGAATTCAGGACATACTAGTGCCCAGTGTGCGTTAAATCAGACCTATTGCGCCATCTGTAACATTGTTGGACATACCACTGAGAATTGTGCATACAATGCCAGAAGACAAGGAACAGCAACAGTTAATGCAATTATTCAGGAACAAGTGCAGCCAGCCAATCAATATGTACCCGCACATTTGAGAAACAATCAACAACAAGGTTATCGACATTATCGAGGACAGAGGAACAACAACTATAATACACCGCGCTGGCAGAATGGACCACCACCGGAAAATCATAATTTACCACCACCACGATGTCATTTCTGTGGACAATTGGGCCATATTAGAAGATTCTGTAGAGATGCAGCGGAATATGACCAAAGGAAAAAGGAACGTCAAAACCCAATGGCCAATGTGGTAACAATCACACCTGTAGAGACGCAGGCAGCAGCAGTTCAAACTCGTTCCGGTAAACAATTGCAACCAGCAGCAGAATTATTTGAACCAGGGATACGTGAACAACACAGAATGTATCATAAAGCTAGCCAGTGGACCACCGTAGAACCACCTGTTTTTCCAGAACCTACTCCAGTAATCCAGTCCCCGGATACGACACAAGCTCGTGCTGACAATACAGAAGCAGGTACATCATCTGCAGTAGAATTACCATCTTCAGACCAAGCTTCATCTTCAACAGTTAAGGAAGATGCAAATCAATTGCAACCAGCATGGGATATATTGTCAAAAGCATCCATCACACTGCCTTTCGGGCAATTACTGGCATTAGTACCAGGAATACGCCAACAATTTCAACAACAGTTTACTACAAAATCTGCTTGCATTCCGGCTACCGCAACAGTACAACCAGAGCCAGACTCTACGGTAGATCACTCAGTTCCTCTGATTACGGTATGGTTTCATAAACATCAAATCCCACAAGTTTTAATCGATGGGGGGTCTGGCGTGAATATTGCCACTACGTCACTTTGTAAGAAGTTAGGATGGACTAAGATAGAACCAGTTCAATTCTTTGTTAGGATGGCTGATCAATCTAGAGTTCATCCAGTAGGACTGGTCCGAGATATACCCATAACTGTGCAAGACACAACATTCAAGATGACTTTTGTTGTTCTAGAATTGCCGGAATCCACCCTAGATTACAATCTACTTTTCGGCCGTCCTTGGTTGAAACAAGCCAAGGTAATTCAAGACTGGTCAGCCCAGGAACTTATGTTCAAAGATAAAAATTGCAAATGTGTTGTAAAGTTAGATGCGATACAACCCTGTGAGTTACATGCTCGACCATATTTTGCCGAACAAGTCCATATGTTAGATGGGTTGTCTGATGACGAAGAAGAAGAATTTCTGAAGAATAATGTTGATTTAATGACATTAGGAACTATTGATCTACAGTCTGTGGTAGATACCTGGAATGCTTCAGTATGTACAGTAATACCCATTGCCGAAGAAACTAAGGAGGAAGATACCATTTCAATTCACGGTAATGAACTACAGCAACTTCTCGAACCATCAGCTAATACAGAGAAATATCAACAATTTTATGTTCCAGAAGACCAGTTAATTACTTATAATCTTGGAGATGAAGATCACCCTCGTCCTGTAAAGATAAAGCAAAACTTACCTGAAGCCTTTCAAGCAGATTTAATTCAGTTACTCCAAGAATTTACTGACGTCTTTGCATGGGATTACAAAGACATGAAGGGCTTGGATCCTCGTATTTATCAACATAGAGTTATGCTAAAACCAGAAGCAAAACCGATAAAGCAAACCAGCTACCGGATGAACCCACATTATGCATCACAGGTAAAGGCTGAACTTGATAGGTTATTAAAAGTTGGATTCATAGTACCAATAGAACATGCGGAATGGATTTCACCGATTGTGATTGTACCAAAGAAAAACAAGCAATTGAGAATCTGCGTAGACTATCGGAAATTAAATGCTGCAACAGTACCGGATCCTTTTCCGATTCCTTTTTTGGATACTATGCTTGACAAAGTAGCAGGTCATGAGATGTATTCATTTCTAGATGGGTACAGTGGATATAATCAAGTAAGAATCGCTGAAGAGGATATACCAAAAACTACATTTATTACAAATTGGGGTGTCTTTGCTTGTACAGTAATGTGGTTTGGATTGAGGAATGCACCAAGCACATTTCAAAGATGTATGCAGGAGATATTTTCTCCTTATCTCACCTCATTTATGCAAGTATACCTTGACGATTTTTCAATTTTCGGTAAGATGATCGCACATCTGGTACATTTACGATGTTGCTTTCAGAGATGTAGAGAATATAGATTGTGTTTAAACCCAAACAAATCTGTGTTTGCGGTTTCATGTGGTAAGTTACTTGGTCACATCATATCGGGACAGGGTATTCAAGTCGATCCTGATAAAATTTCAGCAGTATTAGAAGCTCCGGTGCCTAATACACCTAAGGAAGTAATGCGGTTTATGGGTCAAGTGAGATGGCATGGAAGGCATTTACGGTGGCTTGCTCATGTGGCAATACCACTGAACAAATTAATTTCCAAGACTCCACGGCAGTTCGAATGGACTCAGGAATGTCAGATAGCATTTGATCGACTGAAACAATTATTAACACAGGTTCCCATTTTACAGCCACCAGATTGGGATCACCCATTTCACGTATTTGTTGATGCATCTGATATAGCAATAGGAAGTGTACTGATGTACCAAACAGATAAATGGTTTAGACCAGTATACTATGCTAGCAGAAGATTAGCACCTGCAGAGAAGAACTACTCGGTAACTGAGAGGGAATGCTTAGGACTAGTGTATTCGGTAAAAAAATTCAGACATTATTTGCTGGGCCGAAAATTTACATTTCATGTCGATCGCGCTGCACTTGTTTACTTGGTTCGGCAGCAACATATAGGTGGCCGCCTAGCACGATGGGTCCTACTATTGCAGGAATTCGACTATGATGTCATTCATCGGCCAGGTAGTTCACATGTTTTAGCAGACTTTTTGTCACGCTTAGATTCAGGTGAACCTCCGGTTGGTATAAATGATACAACGCCAGCCATCTATACTTCAGAACCAACTATTGAGGAATTGTCAACCCAACCAGTACCAACTACGTATTATGATCAGTTATTGACCTTCCTTTCGGATGGATGTCTACCTTCTGAAGTCCCTACAGCTACACGCTGAAAAATTGCAGTTTTTAGTCGAAGGTTCCGGTTAGTTGCTGGAGAACTCTATTATGCAGATCATACAGGAACCTTACTCCGATGTATCCCTACACATGAAGTAAACTCAGTCATTAATCTGGCTCACTCAAGTCCAACAAGAGGACATTTTGCAGCAGACCTTACTCACCGAAAAATTCTGCAAAGTGGACTTTGGTGGCCAACTATGTACAGAGATGTATTGGAATTTATCAAAACTTGTGATAACTGTCAAAGAACTGGACAACCACTACAACGACATTACTTTCCACTTCATCCAGTACTTCCTTTAGAACCATTTCAGAAGTGGGGTCTAGATTTTATTGGTCCAATCACATTTCCCGCGGTATTCAGTAATAACCGGTATATATTGACTTGCACAGACTACGCAACCAGGTGGGCAGAAGCATGGCCTTTACGTTCGGCTACAGCAGTTGAAGTAGCAAAATGTCTATTATCAGATGTCTTTCCAAGATTTGGATTGCCACTAGAGCTTGTTTCAGATCAGGGCACCCATTTTATGAACAATTTGATGAAAGCATTAACACAGTCATTCCAGATCAGTCATAAATTCAGCTCACCATATTATCCTCGTGCAAATGGATTGGCAGAAAGTACCAACAAATCTTTGCTGAACATGCTTCAGAAATTGACTAGAGAAACACCGAAAAGATGGGATCAGTTGCTACCTGCAGTCTTATGGGCCTATCGCACAACATATAAGGTAACCACCGGCTTGACACCATTCAAATTAGCTTATGGACTAGAAGCAATAGCCCCGATGGAAGTTGTAATACCAAGTTTAAGAGTAGCAATTTCTCAGAAGCTTCTACCCGAAGAGTCATTGGTATTTCGGTTGGAAACACTTAGAGAATTAGATGAGCACCGATGGCTCAGTTTCTTAACTATGAAAGAAATCCAACTAAGACAGGCCAGGACACATGGCCGTAATTTAAAGACTCCAGTATTTTCGGTAGGACAACTTGTTCTTTTTTACAATGCGAAGTCCAACAGATCACCAGGAAAATTCAAGTTACGTTGGTTCGGTCCATTCAAGATTTCAGAACAAGTTGGTCCAGCTACTTTTCGATTGACTACATTGACTGGACAACCACTTCCAAAAGTGATAAACGATTCTAAGCTACGGCCGTATCAAGTAACGTCACAGCTGCGATAACAAGGGTACACAGGGTACCGCAAGTTCTTAATTTTCTTTCTGTCTTTTAGTTCCTTTTTGTTTTAATTTGGTATAATCAATAAAGTAAGTGTAATCGCCATATTTTAATATCTATTTATGTCAAGCCGACCGCTCCTTTTTCTCTCTTTACATGCATGCATACCAGATATAGACATTACTGCCCGTTTTGTGTAATTAGTACCGTTTAAAATATTCTTTGTATAAATCTCTTATATAACTCACTTAAACTCGCCGGATAGGTAATTTAGTATCTTGCGATCACGACTGTATTTTCTGAATACTCGTGTTTTGTGTCTTGTATCTGTGCGTAATGGAATCCCTGGCAAACTATACAGCTTTTGCTGATGGTATCCCTGCTGAAGTAGAAAATTACCTGCGTGTACGAGGATTGGGTAGTTTCGCCGAGCTGCCCTGGCACTCAGTAGAAGCTCACCCCTTCTTCGCACAGATCATTTCTGCTATCGCTCGAGTATCTCCCACCGAAAAACAATGGGTTTTCCTCTCCTTACCTTCTAGAACTGTAATCACATTCCAAGCTTTTGCTGAAGTATACCATTTGACTCCACAAGGCCGCGAGAATCTCCCCATGATTTCTGTAACCCGAATGGCAGAATTGTTCCCTCGTTATTCATCTAATGAATACGCCATTCTCTGCCGACCAGAACCCGAAAGAACTGCATTACAATTCCTAGTTGCTATACTCAATTTCCAGAAACGAACTTATGGTATCTCTCGACCATTTTATTCTACCATCGATATAGCTGCCCGAGAACCTGTTAACTTCGCGTCGTTTTTCTTTCAACGTATTCATAAGGAGTGCGTCTCAATCATGAAGCAAGTTAACAAAGGCAAAACTCCGAGGTCTCGACTTCCGCACATTCTGTCATTTCTGTTTCCAACTATAATGCAAGCACAACCACCACCAAGAGGACCAGTACTGTAGATTGAAGAATCAGCGCAACCTTTAGATGAAGACGAAGAAGATGAAGAAGAGATTAATCAGTTATTCAGAAGTAAACGAATCAGAATCAGTTCTTCTGAAAGTAACATTGCAGGTTCAGTCGGACAAGACGAAGAAGTACAACAGAAGGTCGATCAGCATCCAGGTGAAGCAATACAAAAGGAACCCAAACAACAGCAAGAAGTACAACACGACACAGAACAACAACACGAAAATAAAGAAGGGAAAGCCAGTAAACAAGACAAAGCAGTAGAGAATGAAGCTGATCAACAAGACAAGGAAGTAGAAACAGAGACCAAGCATCAAGATGAAGAGAGGTTCCATGATACAAATACGTCTATGCATCAGGAATCATCAGCGTATTCATTAGCGTCTGAGCACCAACAAACACAGAAGCAAACTGAAACTGAAGCAATTTCAACTGATAAAGTCTGTCAGCAGCAGCATCAAGAGAACCAACAAATCCATGAACAACAACCTACTAATGATGCACTGGATAAGCTCCTGAAGGCAGCAGAAACAACAGTTGCCGACACCGCAGCGAATGTACAACAGGATACAAATAAGGTAACAAGCTCTAACGCAGCTCGTCCCATTTTACCACTGGAAAATGAAGTACATCCCATCCAAGACCACCCCAACGATTTATCATCATCTTCCCCTAACTACTCGCCACCGAATTCTCAACAATTACTCACCGATACGTTTGCCCAACCACGACAATTTCTGCAAACACAATCTGTTCAGGTATTTTCTGAATTAGCATCGATCGGACAGTTTCTTATTAATCTCTCCCAACAATTACCTGCTCAGATAAGAGCTGATACAGACAATATCTACAAGGAGTTGCAGCATAAAGTAGAATTACTGGAAGCCGATATTACTCCTCTCCAAGAAGAATTATATATAGTAAAGGCAAAAAATCAGGCCCTACACGAACAGGTGAAACAGCTGCAAGAACGACTCAGTGACCAAGAAGACATAACAAAACAACGGGATGAAGCTCTGAAAACAATGAACAATCAAAAAGAATTGTTGATAGTAGCCGATGCAGAAATCAATAAGTTAACACAGAACTTCAAAGATGCAGAAGATGTTAGAGTAGCATTAGGCAACTTACTGGAAGAAACTAGATTACAGCTGGCCCAAAAAGATCAACAAAACCAAAAACAGCAAAGAGAACTGAAGCAAAAAGAATTCGAGTTGAATACTACAAAAGACAGTTTATCAACAGTTAACGACATACCGCATAAGTATCTCGTTGAAGAGCCTCAGAAACAAAAAAGATTAGCAGATACGAAAAGGGCAAGAGATGCATATCATAAAACGATCCAGTTCCTCAACCAACAGTTAGAAAGGCTCGACAATCAAGTACGCAACCAAAATGATTACATCCATCGAATGCAGCAACAAGTAACAGACATGAGGACAGCCAGAAATGCAGCATTGGCCAATGAATTTTATTTACAAGAAGCATTCTTACAAACCGAGGCTGAAAATTTACTTTCGGAAGCTATTATGCTCAATTCGGTGCGTACAGATGCCCAATTATTAGAACCCGACACCCTGAAAAATGTATTAGGAACTCTTAAGAAAAAGATTGCCCGTATCTTTCGATCAGCTAGAAGTATGTATTTAGAAGGTCTCACAGCAGAACTGTAAAATTCGGTCCTACAAATCCTGTGTTGTACTGATGATTTTTATTAAAAGTCACGATTTTTTGGTACATAATACTCTTCGCACATGTAAAAGACGTTCCAAGTCCAACATCGATCTACGGGATAAAATACAGAATGATGATTTTTGATGCTACAATTTCGGTAAGAAGTATGAAGTGTCATGTCCGCATGAAATATCATTATTCCAGCAAACGGCAGTTCAACTTCTAGTGCTTATAAAATGCAGCATAGTATTTTTCTGTATAGTATTCTGCGAGCTCTCGTACTAATTAACAAAACTTCTAGCATATTATTTTCCGCGAGTCTTACAACTATGTCTGAATCGGATATACTAAGATGGCGACTCAGGAAGCGCGCAATTGCACAGAACCGTGTTGTGACTACAACAGATACTACCTTACAGGATGATAAAGATGACTCAAGAACTTCGACAACATCACGGGGTCAGCATAACAACATATTATTTTCCACAGAATTCAAAATAGAGCTTGACATCCATTCTAGGAGAAATGAGAACTGGTTACGGAGGATCGGACTCCTCCAGTTTGCTAAGTTACCCTGGGAACAGTGGACAGGTAATGAAGATGCAGAGAATCAGTTACACAGCATGCGACAAACAAAAGGTCTCCTTATAAATCAGGTACAATTTTCACCACAATTAGTTTCGTCAGTATTTCAATTACCGTTGTATGAAGAGGCAAACTTTCCCAAATGTTCTTATAACGACCTGCGAAAAGAATTTGGTAAGGGCGAAGGTCGCAGACGCTATTTTATGATGAAGAATGCCACATATACTCGCCGTGAACAATTTAAATGGTACTTAGAAAGGCTCTGCTTTATAGTCAGATTTGATCTTATGTCTAGAGAAAATTTTTCGCCTCTAGTACAAGCGGAGACGGGAGGAAAAGTGAGCTGGGCTCACTGGTTGTACAATCATTTACACAAACAGTTTTTTGTTGGGGACAAACGCAGGTCCCAAAAATACACTCGTTTACCAGTGTATTTAGCTGCTATTTTTCAATTCATACAAGTTAGAAGACCAAATGTTGAAAAACACGGTATGCTCAGCTCAGAGCATAACTACACAAATGAACAAGATGAACCCGATACACTGTTAGACTCCTCTGAGGATGTATGCCCCACACACAGCACTGAACAGGCAAGGGTGTTTGGAACACCTTTTTCGTTGAATAACAAAAAGAAAGTTACAGCAGTCACCCCAACCAGTAAATTCGAAGAAGTTGAATACTAATGATTCTATTGCCGGAACCGGAAATCAGGTATATAGCATGCAGAAAAAATTACAGGAAGTCTCAGATTTTTTAATACAACAAGAACAGAAGCTACAACTGGGAAAAGATCAGGCATTGGCCAATATGAACCATTTTAATTCTTTGTTAACATCAAATCAACAATTGCAAAACGCACTGAAAGATAAAACAGAACTGCTGAGAGAAGTACAGAATGAACATAATCAACTGATAGTTACATTAGTTAATATTACCAAATCTATTAAGGAATTCCAACAGTACCAGGAAGCGGTGCAGAAACAGATACATGATGAAATGACCAATTTTTCGGCAATGAATGCCACTCTACAGAATGAAATTGAAGTCTTACGATCCAGAATACAAGTCTTGCAAGATTTAGAAAAACAGGTCTTAACTGGCGAAGGAATTAATCTGGATGCCACTTTGATGACAAAAATCGATATCGAAGCATTAAAACAAAAGTTGAGCACTCATGTACATAACAGTTGGAAGCTTTTTCGTCGCAGATGGTTGGCCATTACAATTCCAAAAATGGACAACATACGCTCAGGTTTTATCTCCCAACACGACCATGATTTGGTAGATATAATTAACCAACAGAAGCAACAGTTGGAACAACAAAAACAGAAAATAAATCAATTACAGAAAGAAATTCGGCAACAGAAATCTGGAAGAGGTAGTCCCAAAAAACAAACGCCCTCGATTGCAGATACTGATATCTTTGATAAGATTCAGGTCGATCTTGCGGGTTCGAGTCCACCGTGTGTGCCAGTGTTACAAGGCCGACGGAGCGAGACAACCGCAACCACAGAAAAAGAACAAACAAGAATTTTGGCTGAAATGACGGAGATGCAGGAAATTACGCAAGAGTCGGTAAATGAAGGATGCGAAAGCAATAAAAAGTAGGATGAAGAGACAGAGAGAGAGAGAACGTTCTGGATTGCTAGTTAACAGGAATTTACTCGAGAGAAACAGAGAGTTAGAGACGTCAAGAGAAAGCAAGAGTTCAACTGTTGTTTGTGTCACGATTGTTATTTTGTAAGTGCATAGCATTGAGTACTTCTTGAGAAGAAAGATTAATCGATAACTGCAAGAAACTGCGATACTATTCTCTGTAGTAGTGAATCTGATTAATATATTGGGATATACCTCTTTTTTGAGTATTCTGAATTAAGTGTTACGGTAGATGACGTTCAGTATACTATTATATCATTTTTTCGACGGTATGTATGCGCACTGTTGATAATAATTTTCTGGTATACACCATTGGTATAACGGATTGTGTGATTGAAGATGCATATGATAGCTTGGAAAGTGTAGTATCGTGAACCATTGAGTAATCTGTTGTGGTGTTGCAGTTCTGTGTACGACGTTTTATTCTGTTATAATCAGAATATAGAATAAGAGACGGTATATTCTATTTACCTTTGTTGAGAGGACGAGGAAGATAACCACAACTTTGATGTTAGAACTTTTAAATAGTAAGAATGGTAGTATGGCAATGAACTGACACACTTGATCCGTGTTAAGAACGATTTTACTGTTGTGAATTGTCCGCAAATCTATTTTGGATATTGATGAAGGATTAGATGAGATGTGGAATGATTAGATGGGAAAATAGTACAGGGCCTCTATCTAATAGACCCCTACCACTCCCAAGAACCCGAGGACCCGATAATACTCTTCCGAAAGTTGGATAGAACGTATTATCGTTTAACAGTCTGTGTGTGTGTGTTTGTTATTCTCGTCAGTATGTCTCTCTTTGCACCCTCATTGCATTGTTCTCTCTTCTGTAGCTCATGGCCACGTTTTTTGAGAAGACTCTTACATGCTTGCATGAAGGGAGTTGCAAGAAGATTGAAGTGCTCTAAGGATCTACATATAAGAGTTTCTATTCATTTTCTTATATGGATGAATTTAGAGGACAATAGAATGATGTGAATGACATTCATTTCTTGTGCATTTGAAATAGTGTATTTAGTTTTATTTTTGATAAAAATGTATGCATCACATTAGAGGAAAAACCTAAGAGTCGAACACGCTCTCAGCACGGTTTTGTATGAATGGTAGCATAATGAAACACAGGTATATAATAATATAATTTATTTATGCATCTTAAGATAGTTTCCTCATGCAGAAAGGAAAATTTTGAATTCCTATGTTTGAAAGTTAAAGTTGAAAAAAATCCCTAAGATTATCTACGAGAGATTAGTTTTCCTTTTCCGAATTCATGGGAAAGAACTAAACTATCTAAAACGTGAATGCATGCATGTAGTAAAACTATGTACAACCACATCGAAAGAAACCCAGTGATTACTTGAAGTGTCTTAGTTACATAAAATAATACCTTTGAAAAGATGAAAAGTGAATATTATTGGAAACTCATGATACAAAGAACATGACTACCTAGACATAAGGAATGTAGTATTTCCAATGAACATATTACGGTAATTATTTACTTGTTCTTAATAGTTTAAGAGTTTTTCAATGGGGGTATATTAATAAGATAACAACTTAAGAGAATTGGGTATCATTGTTGTGGAAAATGAAAATTGTTTCGTTATTAGTTATTCAATCCAAGAAGTGTAGGTGATTTTGGTGGAAATCATAGAATAGAATTCTCCCCTCTCATTGATGTACAAGGAAATTGAGGGAAAAACAAAGTAAGCAGAGCGCCAAACTTAACTGCTTGAAACTTAGATACTCTCAACCATGCAAGAATATCATTTCAAGTTCTTCCTACTACGTACTTGGAAAACATAGCTTTTAGTTTGACGAGTCATCAGAAAGTTAAATTTATTTTCAAGGCTTGAAATCATCTCATCGTAAGAACTTCAAAATAAAGCCCTAGAGAAGTCAATGAAGTTGAATCTAAAAAGGGATCTAGTGAATAATAAATGATAAACAATTAGTTTTTCATGATATGAAAGCATTTTTCATAATAATTGAAAGTTAATGCATGCCAATTCCATTGAATCTAACATCTAGAAGATCTTCCATATCTTTGGGATTAGAGAGAGAGAGAGAGAGAGATAATTTGGATGTAATGTGGTAATTCATACTTGAATGAGTCATGTTGCTATTGAATTTTTTGGGCAAAAATGCACTATCAAATGAATTACACAGTCAAAATAGTACGAAATACTGATATTTGAATAGATTGTTCATATGATCAAGATGATACCATGCATTGATCTCTAGGATCCATAGAAGATCGTCTCTAATGTAGAATATGTTTAGCAAAGAAAAAACACAAGACCATACAGAGGAATAACCAAACGAATATAATGCAGAAATAGATACACTATTTGGATTCCAAAATAAGATATATTATACTTAGGAGTCATCCAATCATGCACTAGTATCACAGTATCTTAGATGATACAACAAAGAATCACATAGTTACAATGCTATGTAGACACCATATAAATTCTCCAATGGACTATCCAAGACAATCGACTCTCTAATGACTTTTAAACTTATTATCATCTTTTCATGAATAGTATCTTACCTATCTTACCCTTGTAATTGACTATGATTACATTCTTAATGTGACAAAATCATTGATTCACTAGTTCTGGTGTCAGAATGAATGCTATAACACTTAGATTCTACCAATGCACTAATTGGGCCTACTAATCTTGAGGAAGATTACGAAATCCCAACTCTTATTTCTCAATAAAAGTATCAAACCACATTTAGTGTAACACAACTACGTAGTATCATAAACAATAGATAACGGACCATAGTCTTCTTGAACTATAGAGGAAGGGACGTGGTGACCAGACTAAGTTGCCAAAATCTCTAGTACCCATTTGGAGTTGAGCCTACATCAAAGTTTTCTTGAATCTTTGTCCGTGTCCTTAAAATATCCATCATGATATTTTTCTTTAGGATTTATTCATTGTCTCATAAAATATGGAACATAATGTACTTCTCTTGGAACTTTTTGAAATTGGATCCTTGTTGTATTCTTGACCATCCACGATCAACATTCATCTAACCATAGATGTCTAGTTCAAGAACATCTTCTAGTACATCGACTTTGAAAGTGATTCTCTTGGTGCTTCAAGAGAGGTTTCGTATTGATTGTTTCAAACAACCATCCTTGATGTTTTCCCTTGAGTGAACTACTCGATCAGCTCAATACTAAGCGGCATGGAAGCATGGAACTAGTTTCATACAAGCATGGAATTGGTTTCCTCGAGTGCTCTTGTTAATATGTCCCCCACATTCTCGCTGAATTGACAATAGATTATGTCCACCATTTAGAGTTTGAATAGATGAGGAAACAAGTGAAATTGGATCTTGATGTGCTTTGTGTGTGCAAAGCAAGCTCTTTATCATTGACATGGAAATCTATTTCTCTCACTATAGCTCCATTGGCTCTTTTCACCACGCATTTAGGCATCAAGCAACCCACATTAGCCACACTTTCATGCATGCAACAAAGAAAGCTACCTTGATTTCCGCTTTGGTAAAAAACTATGCCACCACATGTTGCCTCTTACTATACTAGGATAAAATTGATGAACGATTTAGAAACCATATCTAGAAACTATCTTTTAAGATTCCACATGCATGACCTACTGCTATTTAGAATATCTAGTAAAATTTTAGATGTATGACCTATAGGTAATGATAGAGCCTAGTGTACCTTTGACATATATCAACACTCTTATTCTCGCTATGCAATGGTTTGCTCTAGGTGGAATTGAGAACCTACTAAGCACCCTAAGTGTGAAAATGTTGAAAAATGGAGTGCTAGATTGTTTTCCAACTTTCTATAATCCTTCATTTGAACAATAAAAAAAAAATCCTTAGAGAACTTAGAATGGACCTCCTTGGGTGTGGTTGCAAGTGTACACTAAGTCGTGCCAAATGACTTAAAAATTTCTTCACCATAATTTTGATTTAGAATGAGAATGATCTTAATCTCTACGAGACTTCAATTCCCAAAGATGCATGAAAGAGACCCATGTTTTCATTTCACACTTGGGACTTAATCCATTTTTTGTACTCTCAATCATGTCATTCAATTGATTTATATTGAGAAAAAATAATCCACATATGTTATGATGATACTCATAATCAAAGAAATTCTGATCCACTAAACTTAATTAGATTTTTAGATTGTTAAAATCTATGTTTTCTCAAGCACTATGCTTTTTAAGCTTGCTCTTGCACATATAGAGACCTATTTAGCTGGCACACCTTCCCTTTTGACTCTTGGGCCTCAAACCCTAGTGGTTGCTCCATGTATACCTCCTCTTTTAGGACACCATTCGAGAACCCAGTTTCAAATCCATTTGGTACATACACCATTTACATATTGTAGTTTAGTTAAGACTTTAGAGATAGTAATCGATTTGGTTATCGGTGCATATGAATCTTCTAATTCAACTCCCCCCAACGACCTAAAAGTATATGCAATGATTCAAGCCTTAAACGTTTCAAGAATACCATCTGATCTCTACTTTATTTTCAAGACCCACTTAGTGCCTATTACTTTCTCGTTTGGTGGCCTATCATAATGATGCTCTAATATCTAAGAAAGAAACACATCCAAACATAGAAAAGTCATATGTAGTAACAAATGAAGTAAATTTATGAGAGTGAACACAATTGAGGAAATTATCTTATGATTGAAATGACAAATTCTAAATGTAATAAATAGCTTTCGGATGAGTATTAAGCTTCTCGACTACCCCCAAAAATCTCAATCTCAATCTCATTCTCCTTCTCAATCACACTCTCAGTCACAATCTTGTGATTATAAAGTGAATACCATAATCTTACAATTACACATTAAGAATAACAATTTGAATCACACTCTCAATCTCAAACACAATGTCATGTCATGTTCTTTTGAGCGTTGTTGAAGATGGAAAAAGGATTCTTGAATGATTTTGACTGTTACATCAAATAGCTAAATCTTGATCTTCCAAATTTGAATCCCCATCACTATCAAAGTTTTGTATCACTTGGCAAAATCATAAGTAGTTTTACTTTTAGCAAGAAAATATTTCAAAACCTTATCATCAAGTACATTGGTCAAGTGCTTTGATAAGAAACATAGTTCAAGAGAATTAGCAATGTCCCAATTTATGATAATACATGTTCAAAGCAGAGACAATTTTTTTTTGCACAAATCTACAAGTATGCTCACAACCCTTTATTAGCAAGAAGAACACGCACTACTATAACTCTCCATAGCTTTCAGTATTCTTCACTTTATAATCTTCTTTGAAAAGTTCAAAAGAGAGCATGTCATATTTGGTGATGATCAATTAAAGTGAGATTTTCCCATATCTTATGTGTTAATAGATATTTATCTAAATAGATTATGATGTAGATGTTTTTCCATTAACATGCGATTGTAAAGACGGATAAAATATTAATTTCACGTGAAAACACTCAAGACAGCTCTATGGTCAAGAATTTGATTTTGTCAAAACTGATTCTATCAAAATGGTTTTTTTTAATGCGGTATTTGTTTGATCCTTGCCTTCGTTCACAGTATATTATGGAAAAAATAATGCAAGTGTCTAAGCATCCCCACTTCACACCTCCAAGAAAGACACAAATGCGAAGCTTGAAACCTCTAGAAGGTATGCATCAGTACTATGTTTGGTATTATGAAAACTTTGATGCCTCAAATAGAAATCTCATCCCCGACCCATTAGTCATCTCCCTATGCGTGATGGATTAATCACTTTTTCTTGTATCCTGTACGGACAACAAAAGGAAGAATGGAAATGGCCAATCCTCACTATAGTATACACATAGTTAGCAATGTAACGATGAAGGTGGAGAAATTTGGATTCTTAATATTGAGATAAAAAAAGTAAGATCTTTCGGACATGTCCTTCTTTATCTACAAACAAGAAAATATTCAAAGATTTTGCAGAGAGAGAATGGGATAGAGGAAAGGGCTAAATAGGAAGACCTTGAGAAAGGGAACCAATTACCATCTCCATCATTATAGCGCTAGCAATAGTTTTATCAATAGAGTGAGAGCATGTAAAACTCTTCCCTTAGATTATGAGAGGTAAGTCCATATATATGATACACTGCATATGTAGGTTTAATTATGGGAATTCGTATATGATCCAAAAAGAGTTTCCACCAACACGACCATTGAGAATGACAAAAGAACATTTGAATGGACACATGTGTGGGAAGAGCATATAAAAACCAGTATGTATGCATTTATATAAATCAGGACTTAAACAAATGAGATTTTCCTTTGATGATTTGCATCAAGCCATCCATAGGTAGATCTTTTATGTGCATATATGAGCTTTCTTAATGTGAATATGGAGACAGTTGGAGCAAGTCTATGACAAACCTAAGTATTGGTTTGAGTCCCACAAAGTCATAGAAGAAGCCTTAAAATGAAGACAATGTAAAGTTCACTTGTGAACTACCTCTTGTAACTTTTGAAGACTTTACTTAATGTAAAAGTGAAAGAATCTTACGTGGTTGAGTCCACTTGATCAAAACGGGAAAGAGGAGCCATGAATTCGTGATTTGTGGTAGATAGAGAATCAAATCAATCACTAATTGATTGGAGAGTGATTGAGGGAAGTTAGCCTCCTAAGCTCGACTATAAATAGATGGCAGCTTTAGTCATGGTTAGAGATACCTATGTGAAGACCTCCCACAAAGTCATAGAAGAAGCCTTAAAATGAAGACAATGTAAAGTTCACTTGTGAACTACCTCTTGTAACTTTTGAAGACTTTACTTAATGTAAAAGTGAAAGAATCTTAAGTGGTTGAGTCCACTTGATCAAAACGAGAAAGAGGAACCAAAAATTCGTGATTTGTGGTATATAGAGAATCAAATCAATCACTAATTGATTGTAGAGTGATTGAGGGAAGTTAGCCTCCCAAGCTCAACTATAAATAGATGGCAGCTTTAGTCGTGGTTAGAGATACCTATGTGAAGACCTCCAAGGGCTGAGTTTTATGCCATATCAAGGTGTGATTACAAGGTGCACATATGTATCAGTAAGTCCATTGTATTGTAAAATCAAAATACTTTCATTTTGATGATCAGTTGAGTTCATATTTCCATGTTCTTGTTAAGTGTACTACTCACTTCCATATCCCTCAGTTTTCGTAGTCCCATTGCAGAGATGTTTTCTCTGAGCTTGGTGCATCATTTTTAGTGATTTAACTTGGTAAAGTTAGCTCTATAAGTCTAATATATGCACACCAATTTTAATTTCATTTCACTATTGCAATCTTCATTTATGTGCAGTTGAAGTCAACCCTGTCGGTTCATTTTCACCTCTCTGTCAGGTACCCGACTTTTTTACTCATCTTGTCAGAGGTGTTTCTCTGTGTGTACTTACTCAAATTAAATGATTTAATACTTTTTGGATTTAGCATAATATCTATTATAAGCATAAAAATTTTCATAATCATTGAATTCTTAAATATAGAGTTGTGTTCATTTTTCTGCTCACTAGTCTCATTACCCTAGCAGCCCGTGAAAATCGGGATGATGTCATCACTTGTTAAACATCGTTCTCAGTGTGTGGTTCATTATTTTTTATAAGATTACTCTTGAAAGTTAGCTATTTGAGCTAAATATACTTCCCCAGGAGGAATTAAGCTAATTGCTGCTGTGCTCAGAGAATTATGCAAAACACTGGACAAGTGTATGAACCAAAAAGAACCTCTGAGCTAACTCCAACTTATTTGTTTTGATCTATCTTTTTGAGAGTGATCTTCCAAGGTACATAGGGTGTCTAATACATCCATTGGCAAGATAAAAGGGCCCACCATATATTCCTAGGGTTCATTTGGCTGGTGTAGATCAAGGATTTTGCAACACCTCTTCATCTTCAAGCACATACCTATCCATCTCTTCACAGAGACTATGCGTACCTATTGCAAAATATATATCTTTGATTTGGTGCCAGGTTCAATCATATTGCATATCTTCACATGTCCATCCTCTTGCATGTCAGTGATCGAATATTGTGACATGACGGCCATATAAGCAGAATGTAGCTGAGGTATAGAGTCTAAGAACTAGTCCTTTGTCATGGAATGTGGAGTGACCAACGGATTGTCTCCCATCGTGCTCTACAACAAAAAACTCAAATAATTAGCATACGATAATAATTGTAATATAGAAAAATAGTAGTGTAAAAAAGACCATAGCAAAAAAAATAAACACAAATTTGTACGTACAAGTGTTTGCTTTAGAAATCATCTATTCTAGCATCCTCTTGGAGATCTCATGTAGAGAGAATATCTATCTCTACATTGGTGACTTCTACATCTCTTGGTATGCTAGCTCCTACTTGATCATCATTCTCGAACAACATATTGTATATTACTTCATCATGTATCTCATCTTCTTCAAAGACCTCTTCTTCTCGGAAAATGATCTCTTCCTCATTGACTACCAAATGATTCTTATAGTCCACTATAGATGGAATTTCCTTTACATCTATGTTCTCACAATTTTTTTGGCTACGTGGGGAGACTTGTAAAACAAAATAGTCACTCTACTTCTTTCGAATCTGGCACAAAGAAAACCTGCTCATAGTGTTTGAGAAGTACAAATGTATGTCTCTCATTTGTCCATAGCTTTGTGGAGTCTACTTGCAGCAAACCACTCTTATCTTGCCTCATTGTTGGGTTTCTTCCATAAATGACTATTTTGAACCATTTCACATCAAGCAAAAAGTAATCAAGCTTCAAGATATCTTGGATCACTCCACAATAATCGAGCTCGCCTTCTTGAGCATTTTCATCTCTTGCACTAGCTTTACTTTTTTGAAAAAATTTCACCATCATCCCACTATCAAAAGTAGACCTATTTTTGTTCATTCATGCGATCTGAAAGTTTCATCCATGAGACCACAATGCACGGTATTTAGAATACTCCCAATCACACCCTTTTGTGAGTTCCTCCTCTTCTTTAGAGATATCTTCATCCGGTGCCTTTGCTTGTGAAACTGCTATATCTAGCCATCTGTTCATTGGAAAGGGTGGAAGAGGCCGATGAATTTCTGGAAGAGGGAATAAGCGAGTGGAATGACTCTTTTGAAACTGAGCTCTTTCCTTTGTGTTTGTCTCCTTAGAAAGCTCATACCTCTCTAACCTCTTGTGCATACACTTAGAGTTCATGCTGCAAAACTTCATTGCCTCTTGTTTGAAACCTGCATCCATCTTCACTTGTTGCTCTTCCATCTTGTGAACCACCCAACTAGCTCTTGGTAGAAACATTGTTCCATTGGGCTTGGTAATTGTCTACAACTCTTGCATACAACATTGCTCTTCCAATTCGCCCCTTTGAGCTTTGCTTTATTTCTTTCTAGTCAAAGTCTTCTAGAGAATCTCTCCCACATTCTTGAAAATATGCATCGGGTCTACCAAATGATTGATCAGTAACTCACTCCAATAAGGGAGTTCATGAAAGATCGACAATCATTTCATGCTAGGAACTAGTGTTTCTACATCCCACAATTGCTTCTAATTGCTTGCTTTCATTTGCCATTACACTTGACAGCTAGTTTTCCCTTCATGTCAAACATTTCCATCAGCCAAATATCTATGATGTCCTTCATAGACAATTTTTTGAAGTGCTTTGGAGTAGCGTGCTTTGAGTCATGGTTCCAATAGGGACCAATCATGGTAACCCCAAATCGATAAACCTGAACATTCACCATAACCTGGCAAGTCATGCATCATCCACATAAGTATGCCTTGCAGTCACACATCCCCTCTTTTAATAGGTTGAGACATGTCGCACACAGTAAACCCATCCCATAACGTTTGCATCTCTTCCATAAGTTGTGCAAGATATACATCCATGCTTTTTACCTTATACTTACCTGGCACAATGACATCAAATAACAAATGGGCCCTTTTGGTGGCGAGCCATGGTGGGATGTTAAAGTTGACCAAACATATAGGCCATGTGCTTCATGAAGAGCTGCATAAACCAAATGTATATACTCCATTGATAGCTAGGCGTAGATGATAGTTCTAGGTCTCACTAGAAAACTTTAATCACTTACTATCTATGTGCTTCCAAGCATTACAGTTAGCAGGCACTCACATTACACCATCTGTAGACCTGCTCTTTACATGTCATGGCAATAATTTAGCTATGAATTTGCATCTAAACATGCTCTTCATTCTTGGAATGATAGAAAAGTGGCAAAGAACCTTTACGGGGACTTCTTTATCCAAAAGGTCTTCTCTAAAGTTGTTCACTCCACACTTTGGACATATGTGGAGATGCTCATACTCGTTCTAAAAGACAATGCAATCATTCAACAAGCATGAGTCTTGGTATAGTTTGTTGCAATGGATTGTAAACATTTTTTTGCATCTTCACGTGTTGGAGGCATGTCATTTCCATCTGAGAGAAATGTATCTTTAAGAAGCTTGCAATACGTAATTAGATTGATATTATTAAATAAAGTTATGTTGATATTGCAATGAAAATTTATTTCAAATCCATTTACCTAAACAATTCAGAGACACTACTATGTGACATCCATAAATGGATTGAAGATTGAGCATCTCAAGCAATGCATGTAGTATAGATATCTTTGTTGTAGAGTACAGTGGTAAACGAGCTATACTTCCTATGTTCTGGTATTCTTCCTCAGCTTTTGACCGTGGAAATTGAATTGTGTCCATGAAACCCGCACATTTATACATACACACACATACATGCACATTTTTACACACACATACACATGCATGCAATTACACACATATAATGAATACACATAGACACATACACATACTCACATACACATACACATACATAATCATATGTACATACACATAGACTCATATAATCATATTTGCATGCATATACACATATACACATGCATATACACACACACACAACACATGCATACGCACATATAGATACACATACATACACACATGCATACGCACATATAGAAACACATACATACACACATGCATACTGATATATCTATATGTATCTCTCTCTCTCTCTCTCTCTCTCTCTATATATATATATATATATATATATATATATATATATATATATATATATATATATATACACACACACACACTTAGATATCTATATATAAATAAATAAATAAAAAAATCTTATTTCAAAAATCCTAATTCAAAAACACTAATTTTGATATTAGGGTTTTAAAACCCCTGATTTAGAAACTCTAATTTAGCCTTTTAGCCATATGATTGAAGTATATGTACACATTGCATCTATTCCTCCAACATCCTACTAGAGAGATGTCTGTCCTCCCAACCTTATGCCTCTATATATAGCTACTCAAATCAATGAGGATCATAATATAAATAAAGATATATACAAGTCATGTAGATACACATACATAAATATAAAATGGATTAGATACATTATGCATCACACATACATGCCTAAATGCACACATAAATACATATGCATGCATACATATTTACATGTACACATTTACACATAGACACATATACATATATACATGTACACATCACATATACATGCCTACATGCACAAATGTATACTTATACATGCATACACATTTATACACACTTGCATATATTACATGAATACATGAATATTTTATACAAATGCATACGCATATATACACATATGCATACTAACACATGTACACATATATCAAACATATGCACACACATACATATATATGCATACTAACACATGTATACATATAATACACATGAATACACACACATATGCATACATACATGATAAAAATTTGCTCCTTGAAGATAAAGCTATACATATAATATTTAGGCATACCCCCGAGCTTCATGTTCTAACATAAAAGAACATGATTTCATCTCTCTAGTAGGATTCATTGTTATTCAAGTTGAATAAAGAATCTATTATCTGATATCCATTGAGAAGCTTCAAGTTATTGATCGATAACTAGAGTAGAATTTACTATCTAATAATTTTGGTAAGACATCAATATAGTCTCATCTTCATTATCCTTATTGGTTTCATTTATTTCTATTATTAAATGTGTGTTCTCATGAGTCACATCATCTATTGATGTATTAATATCGATTTCTAGTAATTCATCTTCCTCACCAGTAGAATCAGCATGTAGAGTATTATCCTCTTCATCAAAAAGATTAGTATCATTATCATGTATAATGATTCTAATTTCTCTTTCAGATGTTGAATTACTACCTTTCGTAATGTGGAATTACTACCTTTATACTCATCTTGAAACCAATCAACCTTCAAAATGACCTATCAAAATGTATAAAATAGAAACCCATTATTAGGTGCTTAAAAAAATAACTAACTCTATCATAAAAAATATAAACTTTTTTCTATCTATTTGAATGTACGGAATGAAATTTCGTAGATACCAACAATACTTCCTACGTAACCAAGTTCGCCATCTATAAGGTTCATGTCTTTTGAGCTAGCACGTGATAGTTGCTTGAAAGAAGCAACAATACGAGAATCCTCTGTTTTACGTAAAGAATCAATGGCTTTGATTCTAATGTGTTGTCCAAAAGCCCACATATTAGTGAACATTTGAGCTTGCAAAAGAAATTAAATTAGTAAATAGAAACTAATATACATATATGAAGAAAACATAATATTTTTAAAATAAAATTACCTTTCGTTCAGAGCCTATCATTAACTCTATCTGCTCATCTAAGATTTCTTCATTGTTTGCGTTGGGGTGTTGCAAACGACTATATACCCAATCCGTGAAAGAAGATATATTTGTACTCCCATTATTATCAAGATTATGTCTATATCTTTTGTTTCTTTGCCTTTAAATTCAAAGATTTTGAAGTTCTTGTTCGTACTCGCTAAGGAATGCTTGAATGCATTCGCTATTATATGCTACAAAAGTAGAAATATCATTTTTTTCTTGAAATGTAAATAAAAATGGAACTCCCTTACCTGATAATACCTCATCTATTATTTTTGAAGAAGACTCGTTGGTTCATCCACGTGGAGCTTCTTCATGAACTCTTTCAAGGTACTCACTAACGTAATACATGCACTCTTCAAGCATCCCACCCTTTGCCATAGATCCTTCTGGTTTCGATCGTTGTCGCACATAACCTTTTAATATTCCCATAAATCGCTCGACCCAAAACATCCATCGAGTGTTGACAACACCTACAATCTCTATTTCATCTACAAGATGGACTAATAAATGAACCTAAATATCAAAAAATGAAGTAGGACGCTCTTTTTCCATCAAACATAGTAGCTCTTTGCATTCACATTTTTTTGTGGGATTGCGTTTTTGTCAATCTCTTTTGATATAATCCACGTATACATATCATGAAAAAAATATAATGAAGTTAATTCAAAATAAAAGATATCCAATATTCATACATATTAAATATAAAAGTATCATAATTACCTTATAAGCAATCCAAGATGATAGATCACATCTCGTACTCCTTTCGTTGTACATCCATCAATAACCAAAGGTAAAATATGTTTCAAAAAGTTATGCCAGTCATGGGTCTTTAACCGAGATAAGCTCTTATCATCCATAGTAAAGTTGTTTTGAAAAGATGCTCCATATCATGTAGGATTCCTAATCAATTGAATCCTATTGCTGATAGTCTGTATCTCTTTTGTTGTAAGTACCCAAGGAGCAGGTGCATAAGTCGTTTCCTCTCGGTGTCTATCAAAAAATGGCTATAAATTTGGTTTTAAGTTTTGATCTTTCCAATCATTCCTTGATGCTATGGTATCTTTTAGTCCAACAAGATGTTGCCATGGTGAATAAGCAATATTCTTGAATATATGCATAGTATCAAGAAGATGACATACTTTTAACTCTTTCCATTACTCCAAAGAATACCATATTGATATGTTCTCTGTGAGTGCCAATTTTCCTTTACCTCTCTTCACATACTCATTATCTTTGTCATCACTAAAGATTTCTGATTTTGGATCTATGAGAGGTCCATCTGTCCATTTCTTATACCAATCCATAGGTGTCATAGGTTTTGGACACTGACCTGTTTCAAGCTTTCCATTAAAATGTATCACTTCTCTTTTGGATCTTAATGGATGATGATCAGGCAAGAATCGTCGATGCCGAAGATAAATATTTTTGTTGCGATTCTTACTATAGATTGATCTCAACCAATCACCACAATATGGACAAGCTTTATAACCCTTAGTAGATATTCCTACATCATGAAAACGATAAAAATATAATTAGATTAAATCACATTTATTTATATGCACATTGAAAAAGAAAAATTATATCAATACCTGAACAAACACCATATCCTAGAAAATTGTGAATAGTCCAAGCCACAATACCACGAACTATAATATGTATTTCATTGATGCTTTTCGATACATCAGTGACATTAATATCTCTCCATAACTCTTGGAGATCGTCAATGAGAGGAGCAAGATATATATTGATAGCTTTAACTTGTCTTTTCTGTGGGATTAAAAGTGAAAGCAATAAATATTCCTTTTTAATTCTAAGATATAGCAGAAGATTGTAGTTTATCACTACCACTGGCCATGTTGAGCATTTACTAGATTTCATGGAGAATGGATTAACCCCATCTGATGCAACTCCTGACTTTAGATTGTATGGATTTTGTAGAATCAATATGCTGAAAAGCAACACTATCATGAGGAATTCTGATTATTCCATCAGTACTTTTATGATCATGTCCCCATGTCAAAATCTTTGATAATTTGGGGCTTTGAAACATGTCTAATCCGTGGAGCCAATGGAAAATATCTCAATACCTTTTTTGGGATTTTACCTTCTTCGTCCTTATATCGAGGAGATTGACATTTGGGACATGTCAAAGAGTCTGCATATTCACCTCTATATAAAATACAATCGTTAGGACATGCATGTATACATTGATAATCTATACCAAGATTGTGATTATCTTCTTCATTTTATCATGTGAGGTAGGAAGAATATTTTGACTTGGGAAAACCTTTTCAGATAATAACCTATAAGTTCATCAAAAAAGATATATTAAAAAATTATATAAATAAACACACACACACATATATACACACACACACACATATACACACACACACACACACACACACACACATATATATATATATATATATATATATATATATATATATATATATATATATATATATATATATATATATATATATATATATATATATATATATATATATATATATATATATATATATATATGCATATAGTTTTTTATACGTGTATGCTTATGTGTATGTGTATGTGGATATGTATATGCATGTGCATGCGTATACATATGTGTATGTGTATATGTATATATGTATGTATATGTGTTTTATAGGTGTATATGTATGTATATATACGTATGCGTATGTGTATGCATATATGTATATGTATGTGTGTATACATGTGTATGTATGTATGTATGTATGTATGTATGTATGTATGTATGTGTATATAGGTATGAATGTGTATGTATGTATGTATATTTATGTATGCATGTGTAGCTTTGTATATTTGATTTCATTTTTAATTGTTTTTTTGTATATTGTGGTTTGCAGATTTTCATATCTAGACCATTGAATTGTCTGGCGGTTTCCCAGTTTATAGTCAATCTACTACCTGTCTTGCTAAGCTGTTTACAAATAATAAGTATCACTTAGCTATGAAGGTATAAAGTCATATGTAAAATGGGAGGATCAAATTTATCGCAAATATTTTGAAAGATGCATGAATAGGTTTAAAGGATGGGCGGACAAAAAGTGTCCACTCAATGCAAGTTCTTGTTCTTACCTTATCTAAAGTAAGAATAGAAACCAACATTGAATGGACACTTTTTTCCGCCCATCCTTTAGAATTATTTTTCCATTCTTCAAAATATTTGAGATAAATTTGCTCCTCCCATTTTACATATGACTTAATACCTGCATAGCTAGCTGATACTTAATATTTGTATGCAAAAGAGTTAGCAGCATAGGTATTAGGTCGACGAAAATAGGAGAAGCATATGTGTTAAGAAGATTCTAAAGGTTGGATGGACAATTCTAAAGGCTAGATGGACAAAACATCTTCACTCGATACAGGTATGTATAATTTGACCTTACCCTCATAACATGTGTATGTGTGTATATGTGTGTCTATGTTTATATGTGTGTATACATTCATGTATATTATGTGTATGTTTATATATAGATAGAAAAATGAAAATTATACCTTAATAGTGTTGAAACAGATACATTACTCCATCCACAATGATTTTGAAGATTGAGAATAAGTAAGCTCGCACTTTGTCGTGTCAAATGACTTCCTTCATATACATACTTTAGACATTCCTCTCGAAGATATTTCTCATTTTTAGAAATATCAATGCTCTCACTATCATTTTGATACCAATCCTCAATAGAATCTGCCATGCCATCATCTTCATCATTGTCACACAAATCTTGTATTTTATCTTCTTTTGAATATAGATCTTTCAACCTTGCATATTCCATAGGATCACTTTTGCTAGCCTCCTCATAGAAGCTTCTGATAAATGAGGTCTTACTGGCAATTGTGAATGGGTGTGGAGGAATATCATCAATATCATATGTTGGAATCTACACATATAACTAAAATTCATTAGTGTTCCACAAATGAGTAAAAAATAAACTTTAAACATAAAATTAATGTAAAAGTTATTAAATATGGATAGAAAATTTTCATTCTCTCTAGCTAAAAGGTGCTCTTGGAGGTCTATGGCATCCATAATTCACTAATAGTTCATCACCAGCATGTAATGTAGTAAAAGCATTGACAACTATGTATCTTGATACATCTCTACTCATGTATGGTGATTCATGACTATTTTCACGCTCCTCAAATATGCAATTAGTCCTTGAACTATTATGTAACCCTCGACTACTATTTATTAAACTTGCTATATTTCCATGCATGTAAGGTCTTCCATCAATATATAATCTTTCATTTTCTGCATGTAAAATCCTTCTACTAGTAAGGGATGTTGCGTTCAAGCATATTCCACAAGTACTCATGCTTTGAACGTTACATGAAAGTAGATGCCAATCTCCCCATCCATATATAGGACTACAAAATGACATAAGAGTGACTTGAGAGTTCAGAGGCACATACAAATCCTCTACAATAAAGAGACCATGACCAACATTAGTAATAGTGGATGGAGCAATCATATAGCGATTACCCCAAAAGTTGAAAACCTCTCCATCTAGAGGAAGTGGTCCTCTATTCCATCCTCCATATCTTCTTCTATCATATGTTTGTACTAGAGAATGATCACAAGCTGGCAATGGATAATCTCCAGTCGTTTCAATCTCTAAACTAGGAGGTAAAGCATTTCTAGAAACCTCTGCTTGTAATTGATGAACAACAAGTCCATGACGTGTACGAGGTATATTATTATTATGAGAAAAATTATCATCATCCTGATCATCGAGCAAGTATTCCTATATATCAACAGTAATTTGATTTTGTAGATGGCTTTCAAATAAAATAATGACATTAATTTATACAAGAAATACATACCCAAGCATTATCATGTTGACCAGGTGAAGGTGCATGCTCAAAAGTACCATACTCTGCCTCATGTTCAATACATTCCAATCGTGGTCTACGACATGTGCCATAACAAGAGCTACACCAACATATAATATGCTCTTGATAGCAAAATTCATCATAATTCCTATCAGAGGACACATGTGAAGTCGTTGCATGGGTAGGAGGTGGCGGAGTACCCTCTAATTGATCAGAATCTGATTATAATAAGAAACAAAAAAATATATAAGTTATGTATCCATCAAATATATTTAAAAGTAAATGTTTGATATACTTATAGTATATAGTCATTGCACGCTGAGAAGACGGTGGTGGAGTTCCATCTGATTGATCAGAATCTACAAATAATGGTATTCGATATTAATAATCTAATTATTTACATACATAAACATTCACATATACATATTTACACATACACACATATTCACATATACACATTTACACATACACACATATTCACATATATAGAAATATACATTATTGTGGGATAAATGCATGTATTTTGTATGAATGAGTGTATACGCATGCATGTGTGTGTATGTATATATGTGGATATGTATATGTGTGTTTATGTTTTATGTATGCATATATGTATGTGTATATGTTTGCATGTATATGTGTATGTGGGTATGTGTATGTGTATGTGTGTGTATATATGTGTATGTATTCTGATTTTTTTTCTGTTTGAGATTAAATTAATAAGAGATATTGTATGGTGGAAAAAAATAAGAGGCGACCTAACATACCACCTGAGACACGGTAGTTTTTTCGTAGATAGCTACGTCTTCAGGGGTCGTTTCCTCAGCATAAGGTACACAAATGAATAGTTTATATTTATAATTTTCATATATTTTAGTAATTTTTTACATTTAATTTATGTATTTCTTTTTTCTTAAATAAACAGGGTGCTGCATAGAAGAGAGTTGAGTCCAACCACACATCACACCTAGGCCAAATGGGCCATCATGGTTTTGTAGCTAAATTTGTAAGTATATGTGTTATTGTGAGTGTACTTTTTATTTTAGTTAAAATGCAAGAAACTAATCTTTTTTATTTGTTTCAAGGCAGCGAAAGGATTATGTCTGATATCATAAGAAACATGAGATTGAGTATGCTACACATTGTGGATATCGACGTTTGAGGGAATATATGCGAGATCATCCGGATGCCTTTGTGAGTATTATTACATTTTATATAATTATTTTATTTTTATGAATCGTTTAATTGTTTTACTTATTTATGTTTGTTATGTGTAATACAGGAGTATTATGGAGAGGCACATATGGATGAGGTGGAGAGACAAACACGAGAGGGACGATCTCGATCTTCAGAGGGTGATCATGCTGATGAGGGTGAGGATGATCAAGATGATCATGATGTTGATGATGATCATGATGATCATGATGATGATGATTAGGATTCTTGATTATAACATTGGATTATATGTATTTACATTGATATATATATATATATATATATATATATATATATATATATATATATATATATATATATATATATATATATATATATATATATATATATATATATATATATATATATATATTTCATTTCAGTTATGTTTTGAATTGTGTGTATGGTATTAAGTAATGAAAATTTTTGTTCTATTGATTGTTATTATTGTTTATATTAAGCATGTGTTTTAGTACTTTAATTATATAATTCATTCATATTTGTGTACGTAAGTGTATATGTATGTGTGTGTGTGTATATGTATGTATGTGCATGTGTATGTGTGTGTATATGTATGTGCATGTGCATGTGTAAGTGTATATGTGTGTATATGAGTATGTGCATGTGCATGTGTATGTGTGTGTATATGTATGTACATGTATATGTGTAACTCTATGTGTATATGTGTGTATGTGTATGTATATGTGTATATGTATATATGTGCATGTGTGTGTGCATGTGTATATATGTGTATGTGTGTATATATACATATGTGCATATGTATGTGTATGTTACATGTGTATATGTATGAAACATGCATGTGCGTGTGGATGCATTTCCATTTGCATCCATGTGCATGCATGTGAATGTGCATGCATGTGAACGTGCATATACATGCATTTAAGTATATCTTAATGTGTGTATGTGTATATATATATATATATATATATATATATATATATATATATATATATATATATATATATATATATATATATATATATATATATATATATATATATATATATATATATATATATATATATATATATATATATATGTGTGTGTGTGTGTGTGTGTGTGTGTGTGTGTATGCAATAATGCATGCATGTAAGTCTTTTTATGTGGTTGTAGAAATGTTTGTGCTTATGCATGTGTATGTGTGTGTATGTGTAAGTGCATGTGCACATGTATCTCTGTGTATATATGTGTGTGTATGTGCATGTGTATATGTGTATATGTGTGAACGTGCATCTTCATCATGTACAAGTGTATATGTGCATATCAATAAGTGTGAGTATGCTATCTAATGAAAATAACACAATTCAAAAGATATACAAAGAATGGAAATTGTACTTACAATAGTTAGCCATACTTTTTGCTTGGTTAGCTTCTTGAATAACCTGTAATAAAGAGAGAGAGAAGAGAGAGAGAGAGAGAGAGATAGAGAGGGAGTTCAAAGATAGAAAGACATAGAAAGAGAGAAATAGAGATAGAGAAAGACAATAAGATAGAGTTGAGGCAAAACAACAATTTTGCATATACTTGTTTCAGCTCGTAAGCGCAATGCAATTGCGAACATTGGAGAGCTCTTCAATCAGATGCATGAAAATGCTAATCGAAGAGCCTCCAATATTTTAATTTCTTTCTGCTAACAGACCATCGTGTAAGCAATGGTAACATGTCGTAAAAGCCACTAGAATTGGCATCGCATAAGCGACATTTACTAGCATCGGTTATGTGATACAAAAAGTGTCGCTTATGTGATGCTTTCTTAAACCATCATGTTAGCGACGCTCTATGCAAGCGTCGCACACCCCGTTGTGCCACACATCGAGAAAAACATTTTTTGGCTTGTTTTTTAATCAAGAGTCTACGGTCGATGCTCCTTGCAATGCATTTTGCAATTTTATAATGACGAAATTGTGTCACCTTAACCGTCGCTTTGTGCCCGTATTTTTTGTAGTGATTCTGGCTTTATTTCATCTCTCTCTCTCTTTCTCTCTCTCTCTCTATCTCTCTCTCTGTCCCTATTTCTAATAGAGAACAAAACAATCACTTTACATCAATGTAATTCTTCAGATTGCTATCTTCAAAGCCCAACAACATTGTCTCTCATCAAACTGGGAGGAAGCGATGCCAAAACGCTCCTACAAAACCAAAGAAAAGAGAATTTAAAAAAGAGAAAACATAGAGAAACAGAAAGGATGAGACTATGCGCATCAGTTACGAAAATCAGAGATCAAAATTGAGAGAGAAAGAGAGATGTGTGTGTGTGGAGAGAGAGAGAGAGACTGAGAGAGAGAGAGAGAGATCTTTGTTCTGTGTGTGTGCACATTACAATCACAATGTGGGTGGACAAGCACAATTTACATGTGCACAAAAACTCGACACTAGCAGTACGCTGTTCAAAAGTGTAGCAAATATCGACTTTTTGCTCTCGAGTTGATCTATGTTAAAAAAGATTCTATCGGTATAGATGTCGCTATAGGTGTAGCTATAGGCACCGGTATAAGCATCAGTATCTCCATTAAACTACTGATGCACATACCAATGCCTATATCGATGCCTATACCGATGTCTATACTTATGCTTATACTGGTTAAATTGTGGCACATATATCAGAAACAATATTCTATCGGCTATATCGACAGTCAAGTGATCATCCATATGATTTACACAGTCTTTCTAGGCATTTCCAATGGTCATACCAATGTAGAGGTGTGACCATCGATATGCCTCTCATATGTTGTAGTGTTATCAAATCTATGCGCATGCATAGCTCTATGAATTCCCTGATTTGTATCACTTGAGAAATCCCGATACCCCAAAGAAAACATATTAAGGATTGGATAAGCATAGTCTTAGATAGGAAGGCTCACCATATCTTCCTCACACAATACCATTCTTGCATGCTAAACTCTTTGTTTCTAGCAATTTTCTTTTTTGAAATGGTTCTTGTGATAGGACCTTTTGATTTTAGTTCCATAACTTTAGCACTTCTTGCCCTTTTGTTTCTCGTTGTTTATATCTAACACATGTTGTACTTCGACACTTTAGTGTCCTTCGACACTTTAGAACCCTAAAAAAGAGACATTATTTAAGGGATTTTTTTAGATTACTAGAAAGAACCATTTATAAATGTAACTATGCAACATGTTAGCATAAAGGTTGAATATTTTTATAAAAATATCGTTTTAATCAAATGGTATAAAAATTAATAGTTATTCACTAATTTTATGATGCTAATTTTAGCATTGGCATAGAAATTAGAGTGATGTAATGTGGTGCTCATTTTCTATTAAAATCATGAACTCACAATTTTCATTGGTGTAAATGCAATAAAATCTCTTAATTTATATATTTCAACATGTTTATATTAATAATTAGAGATTTGTAATGATGTTTACTAGGTTTGTGGCATAAAATTAATCTCATATGTGGTATGAAAGTGTTAGCATCTATGATTCTTTTAGCACAGTGATGGTATGAATATGCATCATTTTTAGTATCAAAATACTCTTTGATATTATTACAAGTAGAAATAGTTTTTTTTGACAACCTTAGGAGTCAAATTTCTTTGTCTTTTCTTCACGTTAAACAATACCACTATTTTTCTATGCTACGAATTGGCCATTTTATGAGGAAATATTACATGTTACATGATTTAAGTTAATATGCTAGTTTTTTCTATATAAAATAGTTTATAATGTTTATACAATCATTTTGATTGATGATATATACCTTATATCATTGAGGAAACCTAGTTTTATAGGATGGTTTTATTCTCGACAGAGCTGAATATGGCTACTCAATGAAATATTGAGATTTTTAGTGGTATGTGAGATACATACAAAACTTATTTGTTCAAATATATGTAGCATATCTTTATGATACTATGTGATCATTCTTGGAATAAAAACACCAGCCATTTTAGTGCCTTTATGAATCAATATCATATATAAGGATCCTAAAGTGTATAACTATATAATGAGCTCTCTATATTGTAGTAATTGTTTTATTACAAAAATCATTTTTTTAGCTCCCAAGACTTGTCTTGAATGATTATATGACAATCAATTAACATTAGAAAAAGGATTCCAATGGGAGGAAAATTCTTTTTATGGAGATATTTCTTTCTTCTCATATATAAGACTATAGAAAAACAGTTTTTTATACCATATTGAATCATCTCTATATTTTGAGTTATCAAAAAAGGTTTTATATATATATATATATATATATATTTAGAGAGAGAGAGAGAGAACGTCTAGGTATAGGTATTTATGAGGCTTAAAGGCTTTTAGAAAATTTTATTTGATTAGTATGTGTGATATTATTTTATTTGTTAGAAAAAAGGAATAGTGTCATGTTTCGGTACAATACTACTATTTGTTTATATATTTAGGTTGTGATATGTGTGAACACTCTAGGATCGCCGGGGCACTTTTTTCCCTCTTTAGGAGGTTTTCTTCCTCGGCTTGTATATATGCCTATTGCCCTAAACTGCTACTTTTCTTTGTACATTCTTTAGTATTACATTTAGTATTGTGTGTCGTGTTCCAAGCTTCTTCTTCCTCCTTGTGCTGTTCCTGTGCCTCCGTAGATGTCTAACTCCAACCATTGGTATTAGAGCAGGTCATTGCTTCATCTAAGGCGTCCTGGACACCTCTCTGGTCGCAGTCTCAGAATCGTAGGAATTTTGGTGAGCATACTCAGCGTGTTTCTAAGATCAAAACTAGTTCTCTCTGTGGTGCTAAAATCATGATCTGAGCTCGTTTCAGCCTCTGAACGCACTATCGTAGTGCTTGTGCAGGCTATTTGGTCTTTTTGTGACAAAGGTATATACCTGTTTCTGTTCACCAGTATAAGCATCTCGAAGTCTACTACAGGTTTAGAAGAACTCGTCTGGGCAGTTCTGTTCAATGTTTTGAGATATAGTCAATTTTTTGCATCAAGGTATTTCAGTTACCGGTCATGGCTGAAAGCAGTGATGTATTTTGTATGTTGGCTCTTGAGGATAAGTTGGATGGTACCAACTACCCATTGTGGGCTTATATGATGTGACATGTATTGTTTGTAAAAGAACTGTGGAACATTGTGCAGGTCGTTGAAAAATGTCCTATCACACCTGCACCTATTACAATAGGAATGAGGATACACTTACCACATTGTACCAAGCTAGGAATGAGGCTCGTGTTGCCTACCTCCGAAAATAGTTGGAGAGTGAGCACATGAATGAAGGTGATTCTATGGACATATTTCTAACAAAGATCAAAGACTTGAAGGAACAATTGATTTCTGTTGATGAGGTTATACCAGACAGCTCACTGGTCTTGGTGATTCATATCAGAGTTTTGCTTCTACTCTTCAGTTGATGATGAAAGGCAATCCAAATGCCTTGTCTTTTGAGGAGTTAGTCTCTATTCTGTTGCAAGAGGATCAGCCCAGGTAGAACAGGTTGCATGTTGCAGATCAAGATTTCCTGGCTAGTCAGAAGGGCAAAGGAAAATGGAGCTCTTTAACTAGTAAGCAGAAATCTACTAATGCTACAGAATCGAAGAGGGAAGAAAAAGATGAAAAGAAATCAGAAAAGTAGAAATTTTTTTGCAAGTACCGTAAAGGAAATCATCATATCCTAAAGAACTTACCAAAACCGGCTGCTAAAGAAGAAAAAAAGGAAAGAGGCTGGAATGGTTGTTGTGTAGGCCTCTACACCAAAAACAGAGTTTGCTAATCTTGTGCCGGAAGAAGAATGGGAGTTTACTACTGTTTGTAGTTTTGACCCATCTTCTCGTGAGCAGTGCATGTCTACAATAGACTTAGATGTTTGGTACTTTGACAGTGAGGTGACCAAACATATTACCTCGTAGTGCAGTTTTTTCTCTTCACTCGAGCTTGCCCCTATAGGGAATACTGTTACAAGTGCCAACAACTGCTCTTATCCTGTTATAGGGGTTGGTAAGATCATTTTGACTACTGCTGATGGTAGTTCTATGCAATCTAAATATGATGCTATAATGAAGAATGGTACTTGGTTTTTATGTGACTTGCCTTCTGGCAAGAAGGCCATTGGCACTAAGTGGGTATACAAGCTGAAGCATAAACCTGATGGTACAATTCATAGGTATAAGGCTAGGCTTGTTGCAAAGCGTTATGTGCAGGAAACAGGCATTGATTTTGATGAAACCTTTGCACCTACATGCAGTTTGACTACTGTTCGGAGCATCTGTGCACTTGCAGCTCATCGTGGTTGGAATGTACATCAGTTGGACATTAAAACTGCATTTTTGAATGGTGACTTGCATGAAGAAGTGTATGTTTTTCAGCCCCATGGCTTTTTGTAGAAAGGACATTAAAATGAGGTGTGCAGGTTAAAAAAGGCATTATATGGTTTAAAGCAAGCACCACGTGCTTGGTATGAGAAGATACATGCCTATCTGATTGCACATGGTTTTGAGAACAGTCCAACTGAAAGCACCTTAATGTTAAGCGTGCTAATGATGTACTTCTGATCATTGTGGTTTATGTTGATGACATGCTGCTCATTGGTCCTTATGAGAGGCATATTGCTGATTTTAAGGCTGATTTGCACGCCTCATTTGAGATGTCTGATTTGGGGCATTTGCATCACTATTTGGGCATTCACTTTATGCACGTTGATGGTGGAATGGCTTTGTGCCAAAGGAAATATATTGACACATTATTACAGCATTTTGGCCTTGAACACTGTAAACCTATTACCACTCCTATGGAAACAGGTTTACGACTGAGTCTTCATGATGTTGAAGATGCATTTGATGCTGTTGTTAATCAACAAGTTGTTGGATGCTTGATTTATTTATGCATTACTCGACCAAATATTCACTTTGTTGTCTCAGAGATGAGCAGGTTTATGCATTGCCCAAGAGTCAATCATTGGTAGGTGGTTAAGCGCATCTTTTACTACTTGAGTGGTACCCAGCTACTTGGTTTGTTTTATCCCAAGGGGGGATCACTACCGCCAGATTTGCATGCTTTTTGTGACTCTGATTGGGCTAGTTGCTATGACACTCGTGTGTCCACTATTGGCTTTTGCTTCATGCTTGGTAGCTCATGTATATCTTGGTTGAGCAAGAAGCAGCCTATTGTGGCCACTTCCAATTGTGAGGCTGAGTATAGGGCACTTTCACAGTGACTGTTGAGTGTGTGTGGCTCAGATGCCTTATGGCTGATTTGGGTGTTGGTCACTCTTCTTCCACCACCATCTACACTGACAGTCAGAGCGCATTGGTAGTTCCGAGGAACCCTGTGTTCCATGCTTGCACTAAGCACATTGAGGTGCATCATCATTATGTCAGAGAGTGGTTTTCATGAAGGCTTTGCCTAGGCAGAAGTTTGAAGCTTTCCGCAAAGCTTTGGGCTTACTTCCTTTTGTGGAGTGATTTCCACATAGCCTGGCACTTCCTTATACATGAGTGCCAGCTCCTTGTTCACTGCATCACTCCCAGGGGGTATGTGTTGATATATTTAGGTAGTGATGTGTGTGAACACTCTAGGATCGTCGGGGCACTTTTTTGCCTCTTTAGGAGGTTTCTTCCCTTGGCTTGTATATATTCCTATTGCCCTAAACGGCTACTTATCTTTGTACATTCTCTAGTAAAACATTTATTATTGTGTGTTGTGCTCCAAGCTTCTTCTTCCTCCTTGTGATGTTCGCGTGCTTCCGTAGACGTCTAACTCCAACACTATTAACAATGTTCATGTCTACATTATTTTCAATTGATTGGTTAGTTTTTCTTTTCATGTTTTCATAAGTTCACTATTTCCCACATTTTTGTTTTATGAATTACCTTTAATTTCAGGGTTTCACACTATATATGATAGATTCAGATGCATGCACATGGAAGCACACACATCACATGCACATACACATCAATATGTCACATGCACATACATATTGATAATCTGGTGCACACATGTAGTGGACTCAAAAGACACACACACACACATTCCCATACACACAATAACACAATCATACTCAAACAACATAGCATTAAATAATCCACAATTCGAAATCAATGTCTCTCTCTATCACCCATTCACTTTGAGCTCTCCATGCGTTGCAAAACTTTCTTCTAACACGGGCACAAGTATCCAAGTGTGATTAATAGGACATCTTCATTAAAGGAAAGAGTTGAGATTGAAGATTGACTATGGAAAAGGCAATGGTAACCTCTATGTTCTTTATATACCCATGGAATCCTAGATTATTGGTTCTGACAAGGAAAAACACATTCTCGTCTATGTATATAATTCATCATTGCACATATCATCACTTACTTGAGAATCAGAATTTGGTTTACAATTAAACCTCAAAGAAATGATCAAATATGCCTCAACATCGTTAAGGCATTTAGGTTCTACGTATTATAAGGATCACTACAATCCCCCCCCCCCCACTCTTGAAGATCTCTCTCCTCATAGTTGGAAGAAACTGTGGCTACAAATCTAAACTATTTGAGAAACTAGCTCTTTAAAGGAAGATTGTATGTAAAACTAGTTTTATAAAAGATTTGGATCAGAAGTTTCCATGTCTGTCATAATAAAGTCCGGACCCTTATCTTCTTCGTTTGCTTTATCAATTGTTAGTGGACAAATATGTGACCTAGTTGTGCTTTCCTTAGTTTACTCCTAGGTCATTTGGTTAATATATTCATCATCACCCTAGATCAATTCCACTATGATACCAAGTATAAAAACATTAGAATCCTAAGTTTAGAATCAATCAAGAACAATAGAAGAGAGAATATCTTGCACAAGATAGGAAAAAATTTGATGTAATAAAGTAGAAAATATCTGACAAAGAGAAAGAGAAAATATTGTATTATAGATCCGAACTGCATACAATAACTTATGCAAATACCTTCATGATGAAGCCTCAACCTCCCAACCACCTCGAAGCTATTTAAATATCATTCAAACTCACACTGTCAATCACCCTTTAACTCATCGTCACAATTTCAATCACATTCACAAGGAAAATCTCTTGTTTCTAGCCTATTCTCCCACCATGTAGTGATGTATTGAAATAGATTTGATAAGCCTTGATGAAGGAAGTAGATGATCCACCAAAATTAGGAAAAGTCACCTCTTTGAGAGTGGAATGCAAGAAATTTATAAGAAGCATGCACTTAATGAGTGTGTTGCTTTTCTTCTACTTTTTATAGGTCTCATAGCTAAAGAAGGCAACAAAAAAATAAGTTACATGCTTTTTATGAAAGGTTTGCATGCAACACTTAGAGGTGCATGTTTTGCTAAATTTAGTGGGTCATATACTTCCTTCATCATGGACAATCAACTTTTCTTTGAAAGATTGATGCATTATAAAAGAAGTGGACACAAACAGAAGATTATCTACGTGATTATGATTCAGATTCAGACTATGAGTGACAATTTGATTGAGATAGTTAGTGTGAATAAGATTGCAATAGCTCTAGTGATGATTGGAAGGTTGAGTATTTTCCACAAAGATATGTTCAATAAGCTTTTGTATTCGATTTAATAAGATTTAGATTCAGATAGTGAGTAAGAGTGCAATTGAGAGTGCAAGTGTGAATCATATTGCAAAAGCTTTTGCATAACAAACAGGATTTTATGCTAACTAGATGCTTCTAAAATTATCACAATAAATGATGATAGGATTTTTCACTTCCACACCTAAATTTGCATGTAGCATCTCCAATCATAACACTTTGTATGCTCCCATTGATGAACCTCTATTCCCTACCTCTATACTTGGTAAAGCAACAGTGTGTTGCTTCTGTTGGAGTTAGACGTCTGCGGAAGCACGTGAACAACACAAGGAAGAAGAAGAAGCTTGGAGCACAACACAAAATACTGAATGTATTACTAGAGAATGTAGAAAGATAAGTAGCCCAATAGGGCAATAGGCATATACACAAGCCGAGGGAAAAAAACCTCCTAAAGAGGGAAAAAAGTGCCCTAGTGGTCCTACTATGTTCACACACATCACCACCTAAATATATCAACAAATCCCCCCAGGGAGTGGTGCGGTGAACAAGGAGCTGGCACTCATGTATAAGGAAATTCCAAGCTATGTGGATATCACTCCACAAAAGGAAGTACGACCAAAGCTTTGCGGAAAGCTTCAAACTTCTCCCTAGGTAGGCCTTCGTAAAAAGGTCTTCAATGTTCTCCTGCGTGGGCACATATGCCAAGCTGATCTCCCTAGTAGAGAACCTCTCCCTGACATAGTGATAATGCACCTCAATGTGCTTAGTGCGAGCATGGAACACAGGGTTCCTCGCAACTGCCAATGCGCTCTCACTATCAATGAAAATGGTGGTGGCAGAAGTCTAACCAATACCGAAATCAGCCATAAGGCATCTGAGCCACACACACTCAACAGTAGTTGTGAAAGCTACCCTATACTCAGCCTCACAACTAGAAGTGGCCACAATATGCTGCTTCTTGCTCAACCAAGATATACATGAGCTACCAAGCATGAAGCAAAAGCCATAAGTGGACACTCAAGTGTCATAGCAACCAGTCGAGTTTGAGTCAAAAAAAGCATGCAAATCTCGCAATAGTGATCCCCCCTTGGGATAAAACAACCCAAGTAGCTGAGTACCACTGAAGTAGCAAAAGATGCGCTTAACTGCCTGCCAATGCTTGACTTTCTCATCTGTGAGATAACAAACTGAATATCTCGCCAAGTAATGCATAAACTTGCTCATCTGTGAGATAGCAAACTGAATATCTGGCCGAGTAATGCATAAGTAAATCAAGCATCCAACAGCTTGCTGATAGAGAACAACATCAAATGCATCTCCAGCATCATGAAGACTCAATCCTAAACCTATCTCCATAGGAGTGGCAATGGGCTTACAGTCTTCAAGGCCAAAACGCTGCAATAATGTGTCAATATATTTTGTTTGACACAAAGCCATTCCACCATCAACCTGCATAAATTGAATGCCCAAATAGTGATGCAAATGCCCCAAATTAGACATCTCAAATGAGGCATGCAAATCAGCCTTAAAATCAGCAATATGCTTCTCAATAGGACCAGTGAGCAGCATGTCGTCAACATAGACAATAATGGTCAGAAGCACATCATTAGCAAACTTAACATATAAGGTGCTTTCAGTTGGATTGTTCTCAAAACCATGTGCAATCAGATAGGCATGTATCTTCTCATACGAAGCATGTGGTGCTTGCTTTAAACCATATAATCCCTTCTTTAACGTGTACACCTTGTTTTCATGCCCTTTCTGCACAAAGCCACGGGGTTGAAAAACATACACTTCTTCATGCAAGTCACCATTCAGAAATGCAGTTTTAATGTCCAACTAATGTATATTCCAACCATGATGGGCTGTAAGTGCACAAATGCTCCAAACAGTAGTCATACGGCATGTAGGTGCAAAGGTCTCATCAAAATCAATGCCTCTTTCTTGGGCATAACCCTTTGCAACAAGTCTAGCCTTATACCTGTCAACTGTACCATCAGGTTTACGCTTCAGCGTGTATACCCACTTAGTGCCAAAGGCCTTCTTGCCAGGAGGCAAGTCACATAAAGACCAAGTACCATTCTTCATTATTGCATCATATTTAGATTGCATAGCAGCCATCCAATTTTCTGAATTTTGTGCTTCATCAAACGAAATAGGCTCATTCTCATCATAGAGACTAGATGTAGTCATAGCATAGCAATCTGATGCAAAAGAGGCACTGTGAGAGCCTAATCGAGTACGATATGAGAGAGGTGCATTTAGTTTGCTCTCACCCAAGGTCTGCACTAGCCATTTGGCATAGTTCTTGCCTGGTCAATATCAGCTCTCTCATCAATAAGTGCATCATGTACATCTGCATCAGAAATGGAATTATCTGCAACATCACATGAAACCTCCAAAGGCTGAGAAGTTGCCTCATTAGGACCAGCACTAGAGTGTCCACCTGTAAAAAGAGGCAGCAAAGTATCATACATGTCTTTTTTTGAGCTAACAAATGTCTCCTTAGTACATGAAAGCAATGACTGAATAGCATCTTCCACAAAAACACCATCATGGCTAACCAGAATGTGTTTAGTTTGTGGATGATACAGACGATAGCCTTTACTTTCAGAACTGTACCCAAGAAAAATACATTTTACTACTTTATCATCCAAATTACTACGATGTTGTTCAAGCACTAATGCATATGCCAAACAACCAAAAATACGGAGTTGAGCAATGGATGACTTGCGGTCATGCCAAGTCTCATATGGAGTGATAGACTGCAGCGCTTTAGTGGAACACCTATTCAATACATATGCTACACACGTGACAGCCTGAAGCTAGAAACTATGTGGTAAAGCCTGACTCTTGATCATACACCTCGCCATCTCCATGAGTGACCTGTTCTTTTGTTCAGTGATGAAAGTCATGAAGTAAAGATAATTCCCAAAAGAAGGTGTCTACATAGGACCACAAACATCACTATCTACAAGCTGCAATTTCTGAGTAGCCCAAATTGAACCATCTTTTGGAAAGGACGAACGCTGCATTTTGCCCAAAATACAGCCTTCACAAACATGTTTTCTTGGTGCCTCCAGTTTCGGCAAAGAGGATACCATTTTCAGATTTCTACAGGTGTAGCAAACTAGCAAAATTCGGATGACCAAAGCGTGCATGCCAAAGATTTGCATCTGACATAGCCTGAGAATCATTTACTACACATGCCAAATGATTTACACATCTTTCATAGTCTATGATCTTATACAACCCACCACCTAGAATCACAGAAGCAATAATCACATCGCCATTTGACAGATCATGAACTGTACACCTGTCATCAACAAATTTCATAACCAAGCCAATCTTGGCTAATGCAGAAACTGATAACAGGTTCTTCTTGATCCTTAGCACAAATAAAGTATCTAATAAAGTGAAAGAACTACCATCAGTAGTAGTCAAAATGATCTTACCAACTCCCATAATAGCATAAGAGGAGTTGTTAGCGCATGTGTGTACCTAAGTTAAGAAGTCTTAGGGACTTGTGCCAAAGAGACTAAATCTCATCTGCCACACAAGTGCATATAGTGGGGAATTGACACATGGTTATTTGTCAATCCGATGAACTGACCTAACCAAGCGTATGAGGACTTGTGCTCACGTGATGGAAAATGAAGTGGTTCAGCTCACATGCATGAGAAAAGACTAACCTACCTCTCCAACTCACTTAACAACCGAAAGTTTCTGTCGCGATACCACTTACAACAGATCTCACTAAATCAAGGATTTCTCCCAGCTCTAAACTCCGAATATGGCCAATAGTGGGTTCATTTCGAAGCTCTCAATGAGACGCATGTATTGGAGGGGTCAATTCAGACAACCGTGCTTCAAGTTATGACCAAAACAGTGAATGGCAGGAAGCACACACACTCACTCCACAACTCATACTAGCTCACACACACACACTATAGTAGCTCAAAAATAGTGGGGAGTGGTAGACAACAGTCCTACACACACATTCCAAGCATTACACACACACCAAAGATCATAGAGAAGGTAGAAATCTGCAAGAAAGAAGCAAATTCGAAGTTCTCAAGCTCTTCTTCTTCACAATGGCAAAAAGTCTCTACAAAGAGTCACAAAGTAACTTATATACATGTGTCCTAAAAAAGGTCCTTTCACACAAGTGACTGGCACTTTATTAACTAATCTCTATTTTCCTACTATTTTACAAGAAATATATTACAATGATTTGGGATTATGCATCTAGAGGACTCCTCTAGTGCATTTACATGGCTTGAGGGAATTTCCTAAGTCTTTGAAGAAGAAAAAAAATATGCCCATGAATTTGAAAATTTTGGGGCTCCTCTTTCGTGCCTCTTTGCTCTGCAACATTCTCCCCTCTTTGTCTCTGTTGTCCCTTGACAGGCTTTTGCTTCTCATTTGTAGCTCATTTAAGACTACTGAGTACACGCACCTAGTGGTCGAAGGAGCGACAAGGACTGTCAGGCAATTTGTTATTTTATCCGAGGTATGTGCTTTGCTTCTGTTATCCCCTTGGTATTCTGTACATCACAAATTTGGTTGCTACATTAAGTCGTGCAGCCTCGCACGCCATCAGTGGCTAAGAACGTGGTATTCTTAGTCACACGCTTCATCTTTTTGGTCATTGCCTCTTTCTAACTTTTGATCTTCTAATTTGTCTTTGTCTTCACACATCTGACCTATTGTATTGCTTTGAGCCTGTTTATTTTCTGCCATCGCACACTATCAGTGGGAGGATTATTACCTCCCAAGTATTGTCTTGCACATCTTCAATACTTCCTAGCCGTGGTCCGTCCTTCCCATGAAATGTCTTGGTTGTTATTGTTCTTTAACTCCATTCCTCACGACCTGGGTGTTTGGCATTGTTGCTTGATGCGTGCCCCTACGGGGCTTTGGGCAGAGGGTGGTTCTTTTGCTTTATAATCTTCATTCTTTACTGAGCAGTTTTGGTCTTTGATTTTCTTCTTCTTCTCTTCTTGCTTGATTCCCCTTCCACACGTGCCTCCTCCTAAACTCTATCATCCTCAATAGGCTTTTGTGGCGATGTGAGTACGTTTGTATGGCGGCTTGCTCTCGTTGATTAAGCAAATTGGCGTGACATATCATGAACTCTTTCCACTGGTTTGACTTCACTCCATCCTTTGGTGCTTGTCGATGATCCGCAAAGAAGCTTGTTTCATAAGCCACCAGTCTTGCATTAATATTTGAAGTCATCTTTACAAAAATTTCTGAATCAATTTCAAAGAAGCCAGTAAAAAATGCTTCTTCAAATGTTTGCATATACGTGCTTGGCAAAAACATGAGCCCTGAGTAAAATGCCATAAGAGTTAATCGGCTTTGGATAGTGGAAAGATAAAAAATAAGTGCTTCGGATCCCTGTGTAATGCCAATGAATTTTCAAAAGGGATATTTGGCATGTTGGAAAACTTTAATAACTGTAAGTAGCATGCTGAAAATCTTATGAGTCATTTTGACTGCTAAATCCGGTACAGTGGCATATCGAGCAATCCGAAATTCCATGGTTTTCACCATGTATTCTTTTGTTGGTAGGTAATTATGCAGTGGAATTGGTAATAGTGGATAATTGAGCCATTGATTATTTATGGTACCCTGGTGCCCTCCTTCCAAAAAATGTGACCAGGATCGTGTGAGTGGTACTAGACAAAAACATGGGTTTACCTGAATGGCATATGGCGATGCTTCCCATTGTACCCATAGTGTAGGGTTCATTTCCAAAAGTTTTCACCTCCATATAGGGTCAAGTTATATATAGGAGGTGTGGGGTTTCTTCTCTTGAGGTATCTGTGACGAAGCTCATTAGTCCTTATGGTACTGTTGTGTTGATATAATGTTTCCTCGTTCTTGTCTATCTCTTTAATGGCCGATTGTCTGACCTTCTTGGGAATCCAAATTAGTTGCCATGCTTTTTGAGCTTCAATCAAAGGCCTAGGGAGCCATACTTGCAAAAGTCGTTTTGGTTTGGATTTCGTTGAAGAAGAATTCTTGCCCACCTTCTCCTCTTTATGAGCTGGTGTTGCAATCTCCCATTCCTTCACTCGGTCCTTGCGCACCCATTTGAAGTGGACCTTTCCTGAATGCGAGTAGTTGATGGTGGTCTTCCAAGTTGGTGATCCTTCTTTCATGTGAGAAACTCTAAGAGTGTTGATCTCCTTGGGTTCTTTCTGTTCATCACTTAAATAGGAAGAATCCACTTCTTCCGTGGATATTTTAGGTTTGAAATTTCTTCTTCTTTTGAAATTGCTTCTGAGAGATTGGGGCTAGAGTCATTTTCTACATGCTCTTCTTTGAGTTCTTCCACACTTGCGATGACTTCCGGTCTCTGTGAGGGTTTCTCCCCTAATAGACTAAAAATTTCCTTGTGCTTGATCTTGGCTAAAATGTATCCTTGCGCTAGGTGGATGCTTACTTCATTCTCAATGATCTAGTCTTGCCCTAGTATTAGATTCGCTATGAGATCCTCATCTTTACACACTAAGACTAGTTGTTCCATGGAGGAATTTCCTAGGTGGAGGGATACAGTAGTTTCTCCAATGCATTCTATGAATTGACCTCTGATACCTATCATATGAGTTCGTGGGTGTCATAATCATTTGAAGATCTCAGATGACCGTATTTCATATGCAACTGAGTCCTACTCCTGAGTCTATCAAGGCATCTATCAACCGGTACTTTGTTGTTCCAATTCCTAGGTTTAAATAAGGCTGAGACATGTCAACATTAGTCGTGTCAGACTTATGGACCTGGTAATTAGCCATGGGGATAGGCTCTTCTCCTTGGAGATACCTTTTGCCTCATTGCCTAATCCATTCTTTCCATTTCTTAATATGTTCCAAGGCTTCTTGCCGTGCCTCCTCTCTAGTCCACTCTTCCTCTTTCTTCCTATTTTGCGCACCTACGAGACGTGCTAACATTTGATCCATTTATGGCTCCATAAATCGTTTCACTCTACATCCACTTATGTAGTTAGGAAGAATATCTCCATCCAGAGTAGCTAGATTAACTGCTCCACTCGTCGAGATCCTATTAATGATTAGAGGTCCATATCCGTGTTTTTGTAATTTCTTGGCATGTTGCTTCAAGGTGTAGACTAGGACCAAGTTTCCTTCTTTTGGTCCCTCGTCTTTTATGTGTGCATCATAATATGCCTTTTGTCTTCGCTTAGTCGCATAAATACCTGCTACCGCTTGTATTCTAGTTTCATGTAGCTTCTCAATTTGGTCTAGTTGCTCGGATAAGTCATGCCCTGTCCATTCATATTGTTGGGCTACTATGAAAGTGGGTATCCAAAAATCAATTGGCAGAATTGTGTTATGTCTATAAACTACATTGAATGGGGTAGTTCCAATGGCAGTCTTGTACGTGACTCGGAAATTGCATGATGCAATTGTTTGTCCCAGTCAGACCTCCCATTATTGACAATCTTTTTCAATACTGTGCATAACACCTTATTGGAATTTTCTGCTTGACCATTGGCTTAGGGGTGGTATGGGGCTGATTTTTTATGGATCACTAAAAACTCATTCATTAAAGACTCTATTACTTCATTAATGAAGTGCGTTCCTCGGTCATTCACAAACTCAATTGGTAATCCGAAACGAGTGAATATATGCTCAAAAAGAAACTTAACAGTGGTTTGAGCATCGTTTATTCTAGTACCTTTGCCTCTACCCAATTTGTCAAATAATCGGTGGCTACTATGATATATTCGGCATGAGACCCTTTGGCTAGTGGATTAATGGGTCCAATGAAATCTATACCCCATTTGGAAAAGGCTTTTGCCCAAACCATAGGTCTCGACGGCATGTCATCTGTCCGAATTTGATATTTAGCCCTTTTGCATGTCTCAGAACTTCATACATAGGTTTTTGCATCCATATATAGAGTTGGCCACCATAAGCCCACAAAGAGGATCATTTTCATGGTTCTCTCAACTGAGAAATGACCTCTTGCCGCACCTGCATGTGCCATATCTAATATGGGTAAATATTCTCCTTCATGCACACATAGTCGTAATTGGTTGTCTTTTCCTCTCCTAAACAAGTGTCTTCCAATGAGTACATAATCCTTGCTCATTTCCTCTAGGGATCATTTTCTTGCCAAGATAATTCCTTCCTCATGTTCTCTTGTCTTTATGAATTTTACCAATGTTTTGCTCCAATTGGGTGCTATTGTTGAGAAAGGTATGGATGTATGATCCTCGAGGATAGTCTCCTAGCATTCTGTGCAGTTACTCACATAGTCATGGACATCCTTAGGCATGTCAAGCCTGTATCAGGCTAATCCTTTTAATTCCCTAATAGTTCCATGAGTTCCTTTGTGTGTCCTCCATTTGTTCACATGAGCTTGTTCAATCAGCGTCCTTTGCTCGTCCTCCTCAACACATCTTAGTAATACGCCATTGGGTTCCTTATAGTAAACACTTCCCGCAATAATGTGCAAATTCCTTGACTTTAGAATTTCCTTTTTACTCTCTTTACTGATTGAGTGTTGTGGGCCATGAGTGAGTATCGGAATTAGTTTCTCTGCCCACTTTGGACACACTTCCAGATTAAACAAATAAGTGTCTGGCAATTTGTCTGGTACTCCACTTGGTGGTTCTCCGTGTGTTAACCTAGAGAGGTGATCTGCTCTTACATGGGTATTTCCCTTTTTCACTATTAGTTCGAAGTCGAACTCCATCAATAGTAAAAACTATCTTAACAGTCTTCCTGTGTTACAGGCTTATTGACTAAGTACAATAATGCCTGATGGTCTATGAAGAACTTGAACTTGTTGGCTAAGAGATAGTGTCTAAATTTTTTCACTACATAGACCATTCCTAATCCCTCTCGCTCCATAGTTGTATAGTTCCTCTCAGCTTGATTTAGTTGTCTACTTGCATAGGCAATTCGGTGATCTAACTTTCCTTCATCTGCCGGCTGAGCTAAGATGCATCCTATTGCGTAATTTGAAGCATCCACATGAATATGAAAAGCCTTGTTCCAATTTGGTGTCTTCAAAATTGGGGTGGTGCTTAGCCGCTTCTTTAACTCATTGAATGCCTTCTCACATTCCTCTGTCCATGTGAATTGAGCCAAAAGTCCATACAAGGGTTTGACAATTATGGCATACATGTGGATAAATCGACGGTAGTATCCACAATGTCCCATAAACGCTTGCACTTCTTTTGCATTCTTCGGTCTAGGAAGCTCCAAAATGACCCTAATCTTGTCTTCATCTGTGGATATTCCATTTCTAGAGACTATGTGTCCTAAGATGTTCCCTTGTCTTACCATAAAGGCACACTTCTCAGGGTTCAGGCAGACTCTATATTGTCGGCATTTATTAAATATCTTCTGCAATTCAGGAATGTGGGCTTGCCTTTGATTTGAATATGTACATCGGTCATCTATATACACTTCCATGCTCTTCTTTAGGAATTCTTTGAAAACATGACACATCAATCATTAGAAAGTAGCAGGCGCGTTAGTGAGTCCAAAAGGCATCACTCGGAAAGCATAGACTCCCCATTCAGTCCCGAATGCGGTCTTATGTTGATCCTCAGTAGCAATAGCTACTTGGTTGTATCCAGAGAATCCGTCTAAGAAGCTATAGACTTCTTTTCCTGCAACTCTTTCCAATAGATGGTCAGTGATGGGTAAAGGGTAGCTATCGTGAATCGTGGCTGCATTCACTTTTTTCAGGTTAATGCATACTCTGAGTTTTCCATTCTTCTTGGGCACAACCACTAGTGGTGATACCCACTCGGTGTGTTCTATTTCATATATGAATCCAGCTGCTAGTAGTTTGTTTATTTCTTCTTTAATTTTAGCAGCATAGACCTCATTGTATGTATAAGGGCATTGTTTAGATGGTTTTGCCTCCGCCGTCATTGGTATTCTATGAGAGCAAATCGAGGGTTCCACACCCTTGAGATCCTTATATGTCCACGCGAATACATCTCGATATTCTCGGATCAATTGTATTAATTCTTCTTCCTCCTCAGTTGACACATCTTTATCTATGTATGTACATCTTTCTTCTCCATCTTCCACTATTACTATGATCTTTTTTGTTTGTTCTTTGTTATTGTGTGCTTCTCGTTCTCTAGCCTCTCTCTTAGGCGAATGGCTATCTTTCTCTCCTCTACTTCGTATCTTTTAAAATGCTCCAGAACCTCAAAAAGGTCAGGTTTTGGTCTGATTTTACTCACGCCTTCCTCTTTTTTCTGTACTATGGGGGTTGCTTCTATTGCTAACACTTTGGTCATTCCATACTTGTCTTTGGTTCGAATAGCTTCTAGGTAACATTCTTCAAAGTCAAACTCCGGTTTCATCTCTATGCTCTCGTATTCTTCTTTCCATTCCTTTTCCAATATTTCCCCTGATTCTACTTCTTGAGGGACAACCAAGTACAAATTTACGTCATAGCCTTCTTCATCCACACATTCATTCATCATCAAAACTTCTTCATTTACACATACATCCAAGGTAGTTAAGATTTCCATCCATCCATGCAGTTCAAAGGTTTCGTCGGGAAAGATGTGAGGCATATACCTTGGGTCCCCTACAGGTCGGTAGTTAGGATATCCTATTGGCCACAGCTGCCTTTTATTGTCCTCCTTCTTGGCTTCTTTACACATCGATAACATACTTCCATGATTGATCGCTTGATCCAGTGCTATGAATAGATAGGTCATCTTCCTCCTTGTTTATGGGATTCCACTGTAGTGGGGATACATCTCTATATGAAAATGTATGCAATTTTATCTTCGTGGTATTTCCTTGATGTTGCAGGTATAATGAATCTCGTTCCCAGTCTTGCACTATCTGCATTTGTCTCATGAAAAGTCGTCCTAATATCATTTCATAATTGTTAGCCTTTTCAAATTTACAGATGGCTGATGTGTGTTCAAATTCAACTCCACAGGTGGTTAATTTCATCTTTTCTAATATTCCTAAGGGTTTTTCCACATGACCGTCTTCTAATTGGAGCTTCATGCGTGTGGGTCCTAAGGCAGGCTTTCCCCATTTCTCCCAAATTTCCTTGGTGGCAATTCCTACTCCTGCTCCTGTGTCTAGTATAGCCTTGGTAATGTACCCATTGTAAGTGATAGGTAGACATGTATTGCCTTCGTCTCCTTCACTAAATTCTCCCACCTTATCTATTGGGATTTGTATCCTTGATGGGTTTTCTTTTCCCTTTTTTTCCTTTTCGTCCTTCTCCTCTCCTAATTCCAGTTGACCTGCTAATTGTTGCCATAATTGTAGTTTAACACGGAGTAGTTCTTCCAAAGTCAGTTTGCATTGTACTTTTGTCCTTTTAAGTTTTGTTAGATTGTGTGAATTCTGATATGAGCTTCCTTTTCCTTTTCCCTACACTGTGGGTGCTCGGATTATCATAGATTCCTTTTCGTATTCTCCCATGTAATTTGGTAGGGTTGAAATGCTCTGACCTTCTTCTCTATTTCGGTCTAGTCTTGATACTTCCTCATATACTTATTCCATGTTGGGATTTGGTTGATAAACGTCCACATCTAATTCCTCAAAGGGAGGCTTAGTCACTCCATTCCTCTTCCATTGTTCTTCTTGTATTCTATTCCATAATTCTTTTGGCCAGTCAGCCTCTAAATCAAGTATTGTTGACATAGGTTCGTCCTAGGTTTTCAGTCGCTCACATTTGTCATCCTTCTCTTTAGAATCTTTATCCTTGGCTTTAACACACTCCTTGTATTGCTCCTCTGCTACCCTTGTCTCTGGAAGGGTTGGGATAGTCTTTTCTAGGGTTGCTTGTGCTACCTCTATAAGTTTCCTACATATAGCAAGCCTCTCTTTTTCTAATTCTCCTTGTGGGTAAAGCTTTTCGTGTTGTTCCACATTTGGTCCGTCCTTAATTCTAGCTTGCTATGCTTTTAACCACATGTCTAAGTCGTCTAGTTTTGGGTCAGCTAGAATTGATCCTGGTTTCTCTACTTCTCGGATAAGCGGTGGAATAGGAACTTCTTCCTGAATCTCTGGTTCTTTATGCTCCTTACTGCTTCTTGAGTGTTTCTTATTATCTTGACTTTTGTTTTTCATCCATTTTTCTTTGAGCTTCTCTCTTCTTTCCTTCCATTTTTGCGCTTTTATGTTTTGGGTATTCTCAAGTGGGTCCTCTGAATCTTCCACTATTTGAATTTTGGGGTTTACGGTTCTATTGTTTTCTTGTTCTCAATCCGGTTGTTTTCGTGTTCCTTCATTTGAGCTCCTGTAATGGCCTTTAAGGGCACGGTGTATTCTTTATCACCTCCAGGTGCTCCTATCACTTCAATTACATTAATAGGTGTGGTGTCTTGGGCTTTCGTGGGATTCTTTGGGCAGTCTCTGAAAAGATGTTCCTTCCCACAATCATTGCAATACCCTTCCCAAGTTCTAGGAGGTGGTGGATTGTAAGGACAAGTACATTCTCTAATAAAATGATCTCTTCTGCACCTATAACATGGTCCTCTCGGCACTGGAGGTCTAATGGATGGTCTCCCAGGTGGGGGTGCCTTGGGTGTAGTGTACATTAAAGTAGCCACCTACGTTCCATAGGCCTGGTCATAGACTTCATATCCATGGTATGATGGGTCGTATGTTGGTTCATACTCAAACATATTGGTTTCATAGGGATATTAATCTCCTTGGGATAGCTCGTATCTAGGGTTTGCTGATTCTACACTGGTCATCGTTGAAGTTGGTACTATGGCTCTTTCCAAGTTTTCTTCTGGTTGGACGTACTCCACAGGTACCACATGTTGAGGCTGCGATAGTTGTGGTCCTAACACCGGTTGAGGTTGTGGATGTTGTGCTTGCTCGTATGGTCTCGATGCTCCTGGTGGTGTTGGGTAGGGATTGTACCTAGGCATATCTCTGCCTGGCTCTCTAAGTAGATATCCATATGGACGATACTGAGGTGGTTGTAGAGGTCGTGCTTGCCTATTGAATGGGTAGTTTTCCGTGGTGTGATTAGTGTATTTTTGTTCTATGTGATAGTACAAGGCAGTTCCAGGGTAATGTTGTCTATTGTAGGGGTACGTTTGAGGTACTCCGGCTCCCCCTTGGACGCACAAGTGAGTGAGGTGATCTCCTCCACATAGACTACACCTTCGTAACATAGGCACTCTTAAGGCTGGGTGTTGATAATTTCTCTATCCTTGGACTCCTAATTTCTTTTCCACTAGCTCCGCTAATTCCTCCACATTATTGAAATTGGAAGTAACCGTACTCTGAGAGTCTTTTGATTTAGTCGGGCTGGACGTGGTCTTCAGATCATCTGCTAGGATGTCCTCTAAGTCAATACATTCCTGTAGGCATTCACTCAATGTCTGTAGCCTCTTTACGTATACTAGTGTTCTTAGAGTTCCATTAGTTAGTCCATCCAAAAACAATGATATCATTTTTTGTTGCATGGGACTCTCTGCTATCGGAGATCTATCTACATACTGGTTGAATCTTCGCACAGCTGTTTTCACGGTTTCATTAGGGTTCTGTTTGAAACTATGGATTAAATACACAGAATTGTGTTTAATCTCTGTCTTAGTGAATTCCCCAATGAATTCTTGAAAGAATTAATCCATATCTCTAAATTGGTTGGGGTCTAATGGATGGAACCAAGTTAGAGCCGTTCCCGTGAGAGTGAGTCCGAAAGACTCATACTGCACGAAGAAGTTGTCTACTTGTTCCACCCTTAAAACTTGTTTAAGTTCAACAATGTGATCAAAAGGTTCTTTTAATCCATCATAATGATTCCTCACACATTTGGCCACCTCAATATGTCTCAATCATCTCATTGGTTCTGGCTGCCTGGGCATTACATGGAAGGCGGGAACCACTGGTCTAACTGGGGGTATTCCTGGCTGCACTCCTATAGGTGTTTGTGGCCTAACTGGTGTTTGGTATTGATTTCCTACTCCTCCGTGGGTCTGATTGTGTGGTTGAACTCCCGGAGTAGCGAATTGTACGTGAGCACGATTCGGAACACTTCGTTGGCTAGTTTGTCCTGAAATTGTGTTCTCTACCTCCTATTGTTTTCCAAGGGGTTCTAAGAGGTGGTTGCCTGCTCCCTTTGAGGGAATACAGGCAATCCCATGTATTTCAGTCGAGCCCTGTCTATGGCATCTACCAACCAATACCTTCTCTGGTTCTTATCTAGGTATGTTATTCTACTCTCATCTTCCAGATCCTTTAGCTCATAAAATGTGATCGGGCTGTCTTCTCTTCCTTGAGTCGGTGAGTCATTTTGAAGTAATAAGTCCAACCATGGATCAAATAGACTTCCAGTAGGTAGTCGTCTTGAGGTATCAAGTCCCCTCTCAAGACTCGCGTCACTTGGGACTTGCCTGTAGGGGTCGTCACTAACTCCTCAGGGTTTGTTCTCGCTGAGTTTTCTTGTCCCACTAACTCTCCCCTCTCATTGATCAAATCAGGGTATTCAGTCACTATATAGATGTGACCTAGCTTGTCCATGTATGCTCCTCCTTCATATTTAACAACCGGTCTGGGCACAATTGTTGCATCCATGGAAGTCACCATCCTAGCCATAGATCTATTTAAACCATCTAGGTAGATGGGGATCTCCTGGGCATCAGTAGAAACGTATTGTAAAGAAGTGCGATACTCTCCTTCTACCGTGGTCATGAAGTTTCTTCTGGGAGTGGGACCGTGCATGTCTTCTGAAGTCATGGGTGTCTCTTGCTCTGAGTCACTAGAGGTGTCTGAATAGACTGAGCGGTGACTGAGCTCAGCGGCACTTCCAATGGAAGATATGACACTTCTCTGGCTACTTAGCACCCTTCCTGACCTGAAGTTCATTCACTCTCCTCGGGCTCTCTAGGTCTCTAAAACTCTCCCTAAGTGGCTCCTCAAATGCCTCAAATTTTCCTTTGAAAATGCTCCAAAAGTTTTGGGTGATACCACTTTTGGCGATATTGCACCAGGCAATACTGCTCGTCAGACGATACGATACCACTTCTCTAGACAATACAATACTATGGCAACAGAAGATACGATACCGCTATTGGACACGATACGATATTGGATGCAGTGGCGATACGATACCTCAAATCTGGACGATACGATACCAAATCCAATCACGACACGATACCTATGGAGTCCACGATGCAATACCAGAAAACTTGGGCGATACGATAATTATGCACTGGGCGATATGATACCAGGAATTCTGGCGATACGATACTAAAATTGGGACGATACGATACTAGGATCTACACGATACGATACTAGGATCTACACGATACGATACCACTTTTTGGATGATACGATACCAAAAAGGGTGACGATATGATACTGGAATTCCCCACGATACGATACCTGAGTAATGCACGATACGATACTAGAAGTCATGCGATACGATACTACAAAACCGCATGATATGATACCAATGCAAGTTGCATACGATACCACCAACTTGCACGATATGATACTAAAATGGTATCACAATACGATACTGGGAAGAGAGACGATACGATACCAAAAGTGGACCACGATACGATACCACTTTGGTAAAGTGCGATCGCGATACCAACTAGGCGATAGGATACCACATGTGGTATCGCGATACCAAGCCTAGTAATTGACGAAACGATTCTTTGGCGAGTATCGCGATACAAGGGAATTTTTGGTATCGCGATACCAAAAATTCAACCGATCGTGATACTCAAGCCGAAATACCTCCAAATTCAAAAAATCTTTTTCCCCCTTGCTCTTCTCTCACCCCTCTTCACTCCTAGCCTACCGTGTTACTCAAAGAAATTCAAAAAACACTCTGTCCCGCCCCGCGATACCAGATGCATGTTTGATCACGTGTGAGTGCACTTCTATTGTGTTTTTGCTATTGGAATCTTATGGGAGCTTACCTCTGTGATGTCCTGCTTATGCCTTGAGCTCACTAGCTAGATTTGATGGCCTGGAGAGCACGATACTACACAGATGATACACATCCCTGCCTGGAGATGATACCACTTTCTGAGAAAATGAGAAATGAGCTAAAATTTTTTGGTTTTTATACTTTTTGGTGATTGAAACTTAACTACACTAATTTGGAAAATTTTTTTGGAATTTTTCTTGGTGATCTTGGCTTAATCCTACTCCATTTCTCTTCCTAACCTAACCCTAACTCTTTCTTCTCTCGCTCTCTACTAACCCTAAACCTAAAAACTCATTACAGAGACCTCCGAGATGTGAAGTAACAAGTGCTGAAGCGGTTGACTACTTGCCACTGAACGAATTCACTTCTACAAGTACGATTTCATCACTCTCGAGCTATTACCATCACGAAGGCACTTGGTTGAGTTGTTCTCCGAAAATGGCACCGAAAACGTGTGTACCTGAGTCAAGAAGTCTTAGGGACTTGTGCCAAAGAGACTAAATCTCATTTGCCACACAAGTGCATATAGTTGGGAATTGACACACGCTTATTTGTCAATCCAATGAACCAACCTAACCAAGCGTATGAGGACTTGTGCTCACGTGATGGAAAAGTGTCTGTCGCGATACCACTTACAACAGTTTTCACTAAATCTAGAATTTCTCCTATCTCCGAACTCCAAATATGGCAAACAGTGGGTTTGTTTCAAAGCCTCTCGACAAGACGCATCTATTGGAGGTAGTTTCACTTGATTCTGACAACCGTGATTCAAGTTATGACCAAAATAGGGAATGGCAGGAAGCACACACATTCACTCCACAACTCGTACTAGCTCACACACACACACACACTACAGTAGCTCAAAAACAGTGGGGAGGGGTAGACAAAGCATTATACACACACACACACACCAAAGATCATAGAGAAGGTAGAAATCTGCAAGAAAGAAGCAAATTTGAAATCCTCAAGCTCTTCTTCTTCACAATGGCAAAAAGTCTCTACAAAGAGTCACAAAGTGACTTATATACATGTGCCCTAAAAATGGTCCTTTCACACAAGTGACCGGCACTTTATTAACTAATCTCTATTTTCCTACTATTTTACAAGAAATATATTACAATGATTTGGGATTATGCATCTAGAGGACTCCTCTAGTGCATTTACATGGCTTGAGGGAATTTTCTAAGACTTTGAAGAAGAAAAAAAATATGCCCATTAATTTGAAAATTTTGGGGCTCCTCTTTTGTGCCTCTTTGCTCTGCACCAGCATGTAACAGTATTCCCTGTATGGGCAGGCTCGAGTGAAGAGAAGAAACTGTGCTGCGAGGCAATATGTTTGGTTGCCCTACTGTCAAAATACCAAACATCTAAGTCTACTGCAGACATGCAGTGCTCATGAGAAGATGGGTCAAAACTGTAGATAGTAGTAAATGCCCATTCTTCTTCCTACACAGGATTGGCAGACTCTGTTTTTGGTGTAGAGGCCTCTGCAACAACCATTCCGGCCTCTTTCTTCTTTGGCTCTTTAGCAACCAGTTTTGGACAGTTCTTTATGATATGATCATTCCCTTTATAGTACTTACAAAACACTTTCTGCTTTTTTGATTTCTTCTCATCTTTACCTTCCTTCTTCGAATATGCAGAGTTAGCAGATTTGTGCTTACTACTTGAAGAGCTCCATTTTCCTTTGCCCTTCTCACTAACAAGGAAAGCTTGATCTGCAACTCGCATAATGGACCTGTTCTGCCTAGACTAATCTTCTTGCAACAGAATAGAGAATAACTCCTCAAATGATAAGGCATTTGGATTGCCTTTCATCATGAACTGAAGAGTAGAAGCAAAACTCTGAGATGAATCAAGAAGACCATTCAGAATGGTATGCACAAGTGAGCTATGTGGTATAACCTCATCAGCAGAAATCAACTGTTCCTTCAAGTCTTTGATCTTCGTTAGGAAACTATCCATAGAATCATCTTCATTCATGTGCTCACTCTGCAACTGTTTTCGGAGGTAAGCAACACGAGCCTCATTCCTAGCTTGGTACAATGTGGTAAGTGTATCCCAAGCGCCTTAGCTCTTCTGCAAGAGCGAATGTGAGGAGTAATGGCTCGTTTGATAGACAAACCTATCAATGCATGTGCCTAGGCATCTGTGCCATCCTAGCGAATCTCGTCTATAGTAGATGCAGCAAAAACTGCAACACGAAGAGGAATATGTAGAATATCATCATCTTTGATACCTACATCAACTTCAGTGCCTGCAATTGTAATAGTTGCAGGTGTGGTAGGACGTTTTTTGACACCCTCCACAATGTTCCATAGTCCTTTTGCAACCAACACATGTCACATCATATAAGCCCATGACGGGTAGTTGGTACCATCCAACTTATCCTCAACAACCAACATATGGAATACATCACTGCTTTCAGCCACGGTCGGTTACTAAAATACCTTGATGCAAAAAATTGACTGTATCTCAAAAAGTTGAAGAGAACTGCCCATATGAATTCCACTAGACCTGTAGTAGACTTTGAGATGCTTATACTGGTGAAGAGAAACTGGTATATATCTTTGGCACAAAAAGACGAAATAGTGTGCACAAGAGCTGCGATAGTGCGTTCGGAGGCCGAAATTCATATCTCGTCCATTGGATGTACCTAGAAATGAGTGGTTGCGATCTATTCTTTTGAATTTTGGGCCACTTTCCATTGCATCCATTGGATATTTGCGTGATCTAGTGGCTCTAAAGCTTTAATATTGAGAGGATCCCAAAGTACTTTTGTAGCCATTAGATCTTTAAGACATCAAATGGAGGAGGATCATTTCTGCCACATTACTATGCCAATTTTTTTGTCCTTTTGTGCCAATCCACAAGCTCCCCTAGCTCATTGAATTCCCCTTATTTTGGCCTTTAGTGACAGGGGCACTTGGATCCATCTTCTCCGTTCATCAAGAATCTATCTAACGGTCAATAATGCCCATGACTTTTCACTTTGTGGGAGAACTTTTGTCCTTATGTGACAGACACACAAAGCTTGATCTACGTCGTCCATTCAATCTAATCCAAGGGACAAGAATGCAGATGAATCCATTTGGATTGAGCACATATCTTAGAAGAAATATTTTATTGCCAAAACCACTGGTGGTTTTTTTGTGACCTTAATCCCTAATTTTGTTAACTTTAATCCCTATAAATTAGGGATCCTTACAAGGCCCATGCAGGCTTCCTTTTTTCCCCTAATGATGAAGCGACGACTTGCTCTGATACCAATTGTTGGAGTTAGACGTCTGTACAAGCACGCAAACAGCACAAGGAAGAAGAAGAAGCTTGGATCACAACACACAATACTGAATGTATTACTAGAGAATGTACAAAGATAAGTAGCCCATTAGGGCACTAGGCATATATCAACAACTTCTTACTACATGATGCATCTCCACTCCCAAGTGAGAATAGATATCCATGTGTAGATATTCTATCTGGAATACTACTATCCTAATCTGCATCATTGCATCCATGAGCCTACAATTCTACACAAGCTTCATAAAACATTGCATAATCCAAAGTAGCACTCACATAATGTAGAGTGCATGGCAGAGCATCTAAATGTTGTTTTCTAGGGACTTGCATAAATTAATTTTGAAGTCCTATAGAGACATATCAAACTTCCCACTATTTTTGTGTAGATAATAGCATTTTCCAATGCTTCACCTGATGTAGTATCCAACTTCAAATTTATATCTAATGGCATATAACTTGGCTTACAATCAACCATATCATACTTTTGTAGCATACTCAAGGCATATTGCCTTTGTGACATGCCCATAAATAGCACAACACACCAAGATCTTTCATTTTAGAATCTTGCATAAGGATTTGCTTTAGTTCTTTAATTCTTTCTTCATTATCATCACCTACAATCAATTCATCAACATAAATAGCTACAATAATGATGCCATCATCAGCCTTCCTTACGTATATTGAGTGATCTAGATCACACATAGAAAATCCAATGGTGGTCAAACAATTTGAAATCCTTGCATGGCAAGCACGAGTGGCTTGTCCAATCCTATGCAAAGCCATTTGAAACCTGGAAACATATTTTGGGTTCTTTGAATCCTCATATCCTTGTGGTTTCTCCATGAAATACTTCTTCATGCCATTCACCATGTAAGAAAAGCATTCTTCACCCCCATCTGATGCAAAATCCATCCTTCTGATGTAGCCCGTGCAAGAAGTGCTCTATCAGAAGCCCTCTAAGCTACATGGCTAAACATTTCTTCATACTAAATTTCATATGCCTATGCATATTCTTTTGCTACCAGTTGTGCTTTGCACCTGCTCATGCCGCCATCACCATTGTCCTTCAACTTGTTAACCCACTTGAAGCCAATGGGATATATGTAAGTTTATTGTTGGAGTTAGACATTTGCGGAAGCACACGAACAACACAAGGAAGAAGAAGAAGCTTGGAGCAAAACATACAATAGTGAATGTATTAGTAGAGAATGTACAAAAATAAGCAGCCCATTAGGGAAATAGGCGTATATACAAGCCGAGGGAAAAAAACCTCCTAAAGAGGGAAAAAAGTGCCCCGACGGTCCTAGAGTGTTCACACACATCACTACCTAAATATATCAACAAATCCCCCCTGGGAGTGATGCGGTGAACAAGTAGCTGGCACTCATGTATAAGGAAGTGCCAAGCTATGTGGAAATCACTCTACAAAAGGAAGTAAGCCCAAAGCTTTGTGGAAAGCTTCAAACTTCTCCCTAGGCAGAGCCTTCATGAAAAGGTCTACAATGTTCTCCTGCGTGGGCACATATGTCAAGCTGATCTCCCCAGCAGAGAACCTCTCCCTGACATAATGATAATGCACCTCAATGTGCTTAGTGAGAGCATGGAACACAGGGTTCCTCACAACTGCCAATGCACTGTGACTGTCAGTGAAGATGGTGGTGGCATCTGAGCCACACATGGTCAATAGTAGCTATGAAAGCTGCCCTATACTCAGCCTCACAATTGGAAGTGGCCACAGTAAGTTGCTTCTTGCTCAACCAAGATATACATGAGCTACCAAGCATGAAGCAAAAGCCACTAGTGGACACAGGAGTATCATAGAAACCAGCCAATCAGAGTAAAAAAAGCATGCAAATCTGGCGGTAGTGATCCCACCTTGGGATAAAACAACCCAAGTAGTCGAGTACCACTCAAGTAGCCAAAGATGCGCTTAATCGCTTGCCAATGCTTGACTCCTGGGCAATGCATAAACCTGCTCATCTATGAGATAGCAAAGTAAATATTTGGCCGAGTAATGCATAAGTAAATCAAGCATCCAACAGCCTGATGATAGAGAACAACATGAAATGCATCTCCAGCATCATGTAGACTCAATCGTAAACCTGTCGACATAGGAGTGGCAATAGGCTTACACTCTTCAAGGCCAAAATGCTGCAATAATGTGTCAATATATTTCATTTGACACAATGCCATTCCACCATCAACTTGCATAAATTGAATGCTCAAATAGTGATGCAAATGCCCCAAATCAGACATCTCAAATGAGGCATGCAAATCAGCCTTGAAATCAGCAGTATCCTTCTCAATAGGAATAGAATGGTCACAAGCATATACAAGAATGGTCAGAAGCAAATCATTAGCACGCTTAACATATAAGGTGCTTTCAATTGGAGTGTTCTCAAAACCATGTGCAATCAGATAGGCATGTATCTTCTCATACCAAGCACATGGTGCTTGCTTTAAACCATATAATACCTTCTTTAACCTACACACTTGGTTTTCATGTCCTTTCTGCACAAAGCCACAGTGCTGAAAAACATACACTTCTTCCTGTAAGTCACCATTCAGAAATGTTGTTTTAATGTCGAGCTGATGTACATTCCAACCGTGATGGGCTGCAAGTGCACAAACGCCGCGAACAGTAGTCATACGGCATATAGATGCAAATGTCTCATCAAAATCAATGCCTCTTTCCTGTGCATAACCCCTTGCAACAAGCCTAGCCTTATACCTGTCAATTGTACCATCAGGCTTACGCTTCAGCTTGTATACCCACTTAGTGCCAATGGCCTTCTTGCCAAGAGGCAAGTCACATAAAGACCAAGTACCATTCTTCATTATTCCATCATATTCAGATTGCATAGCAGCCATCCAATTTTTTGAAGTTTGTGCTTCATCGAACGAAACGGGCTCATTCTCATCACAGAGACTAGACGCAACCATAGCATAGCAATCTAATGCAAAAGAGGCACTATGAGAGCGTGAACGAGTACGATACGACAGAGGTGCATTTAATTTACTATCACACAAGGTTTGCACCAGCCATTTTGGCATAGTTCTTGCCTGCTCAATATCAGCTCTCTCATCAATAAGTGCATCATGTACATCTGCATCAGAAATGGAGTTATCTGCATCATCACATGAAAACTCAAAAGGCTGAGAAGTTGCCTCATTGGGACCAGCACTAGACTGTCCACGTGTAAAAGAGGCAACAAAGTATCATACATGTCTTTGGAGCTAACAGATGTCTCCTTAGTACATGAAAGCAATGGCTGAATAGCATCTTCCATAGAAATAACATCACGGCTAACCAGAATGCATTTAGTCTCTGGATGATACAGACGATAGCCTTTACTTTCAGAACTGTACCCAACAAAAATACATTTTACTGCTTTATCATCTAATTTTCTACGATGTTATTCAGGAACTAATGCATATGCCAAATAACTAAAAACACGCAGATGAGCAACAAGTCGTTTGCGGTCATGCCAAGCCTCATATGGAGTGATAGACTGCAGCACTTTAGTGGGACACCTGTTGAGTACATATGCGGCACACATGAGAGCCTCAAGCCAGAAACTATGTGGTAAAGCCTGACTCTTGACCATACATCTCGCCATCTCCATGAGTGACCTGTTCTTTTGTTCAACAACTCCATTTTGTTGAGGTGTATACGACATTGTACACTGGTGTTTTATCCCATGTTCAGCGAGAAATGGATTAAAATCAGAAGACATATACTCCTCCCCTAGATCTCAACCGAGGGTGCCCATTTTACATGCTGACAGATTTTCAGCCAGAACCAAAAAATGATGAAGCACATGAACACTTTGGACTTTGCCTTCAATGGATATATCCATGCATGCCTGGAAAAATCATTGATGAAAGTCACGAAGTAAAGATAATTCCCAAAAGAAGGTTTTTGCATAGGACCACATACATCACTATGTACAAGCTTCAATTTTTGAGTAGCCCGCACTGAACCATCTTTTGGAAAGGATGAATGCTGCATTTCGCCCAAAACACAACTTTCACAAAAATGTTTTCCAGGTGCCTCAAGTTTGGGCAAAGAGGACACCACTTTAGATTTCTGTAGGCATAGCAAACTAGCAAAATTCAAATGACCAAAGCGTGCATGCCAAAGCTTTGCATTCGACATAGCCTGAGAATCATTTAGTACACATGCCAAATCATTTACAGATCTTTCATAGTCTATGAGCTTATATAGCCCATGACATAAAATGCCAGAGGCAATAATCACATCGCCATTTAACAAATCATGAACTGTACACCTGTCATCAATAAATTTCACAGCCAAGCCAATCTTGGCTGATGCAGAGACTGATAACAAATTCTTCTTGATCCCTGGCACAAATAAAGCATCTGACAAAGTGAAAGAGCTACCATCAGCAGTAGTCAAAATGATCTTATCAACTCCCATAACATGATAAGAGGAGTTATTGGCGCATGTAATAGTATTTCTTGTAGGGGCAGGCTCGAGATAAGAGAAGAAACTACGCTACGAGGTAATATGTTCGGTCGCCCCACTGTTAAAGTACCAAACATCTGAGTCTACTACAGACATGCAGTGCTCATGAGAAGATGGTCAAAACTGCAAACAGTAGTAAACACCGATTCTTCTTCCTGCACAAGATTAGCAGACTCCGTTTTTGGTGTAGAGGCTTCTGCAACAACCATTCCAGCCTCTTTTGCAGCCAGTTTTGGACAATTCTTTATGATATGATCATTCCCTTTACAGTACTTACAAAAGAATTTCTGCTTTTCTGATTTTTTCTCATCTTTGTCTTGGTTCTTCAAATGTGCAACATTTGGAGATTTCTGCTTACTAGTAGAAGAGCTCCATTTTCCTTTGCCCTTCCGACTAGCCAGGAAAGCTTAATCTGCAACATTCATAATGGACCTATTTTGCCTGGATTGATCTTCCTGCAACAGAACAGAGACTAAATCCTCAAATGACAAGGCATTTGGATTGCCTTTCATCATCAACCGAAGAGTAGAAGCAAAACTTTGATATGAATCAGGAAGACCATTCAGAACGGTCTCCACAAGTGAGCTATCTTGTGTAACCTCATCAGCAGAAATCAACTATTCCTTCAAGTCTTTGATCTTTGTTAGGAAACTATCCATAGAGTCACCTTCATTCATGTGCTCACTCTCCAACTATTTTCATAGGTAAGCAACACGAGCCTCATTCCTGGCTTGGGACATTGTGGTAAGTGTATCCCAAGCATCCTTAGCTGTTTTGCAAGAGCCAATATGAGGAATAATGGCATGTTTGACAGACAAAGCTATCAATGCATGTGACTAGGCATCTCTACCATCCCAACAAATCTGCTCTACATTAGGTGCAGCAGAAACTACAGTAGGAACATGAATATGCAGAATACCATCATCTTCGACTTCTTTTGGATCAGCTTCAATACCTACAGTTGTAATAGTTGCAGGGGTGATAGGACGTTTTTCGACAGCTTGCACAATGTTCCACAGTCCTTTTGCAAACAACACATGTCGCATCATATAAGCCCATAACGGGTAGTTGGTACCATCCAACTTATCCTCAACAGCCAACATACGGAATACATCACTGCTTTGAGCCATGGTCGGTGACTGAAATACCTTGATGCAAAAAATTGATATCTAAAAAAATTGAACAGAACTGCCCAGATGAATTCTGCTAAACCTATAGCTGACTTTGAGATGCTTATACTGGCCAATAAAAACTGGTATATACCTTCGGCACAAAAAGATGAAATAGCCTGCACAAGCGTTGCGAGTCTGTTCCGGGGCCAAAACGAGCTCAGATCACGATTTTGGGACCACAAAACGAAGCTGTTTTGATCTTTGAAACACCCTGAGTATGCTCACCAAATTTCATGCAAATCTGAGACTGCAAACAGAGGAGTGTCGACGATGCCCTAGATGAAGCGACGACCTACTCTAATACCAATTGTTGGAGTTAGACGTCGAAGCATGCGATTAGCACAAGGAACAAGAAGAAGCTTGGAGCACAACACACAATAGTGAATGTATTACTAGATAATGTACAAAGATTAGTAGCCCATTAGGGCAATAAGCGTATATACAAGCCGGGGGAAAAAAACCTCATAAAGAGGGAAAAAAGCGCCGCGGCGGTCCTAGAGTGTTCACACACATCACTACCTAAATATATCAACATTTATCTCAATCTTGCATGTGAAATTAGGGTGAAGCCTTTTTTATTTCTACAATATGTGTGTGTGAGTGTTTGTTTCTCTAGCTCATGGCCACGTTTTCTAAGATTCCTTTGAGGGGAATCAATGTGGCCTCAAGATTATATATCCTAAACTCCATGAAGTTTTAGTAGCGCAAAAAGGGAATATATGAGCATCTTTTTCAAGAATCTCTTTTGTCACATGCGATATGGAACAAAGCCTAAAGTGTCAAGATGATGGATCTTTTCAGGAGCATAGAACCCTCAGTTCAAGGAGAGATATAAAGTCTTGTCATTATGGAGATATATTTCATGTTTCGAGTCCTTTATTTCTTCTATGTCTTGGTGAACATTATAAGCATTTGAGGATATATATAATGCTTATACATTTTGAGGCTCGATTATATACATGCACAAGTCAAGAACAATCTTACATGCTTGCATGAAAGGACTTGCATGAAGATTGAATTGCTCTAAGAGTATTTCAGATTCTTATATGCTTGAATTTATAGGACAAAAGAATGATGTGCATGAAATTCATTTATATGCATTGGAAATAGTGAGTATTTAATTTTATTTTTTGATAAATTTGTATGTATCACATTAGAGGAAAAACCTTAGAGTTCTACATGCTCTCAGCAAGGTTTTGTATCCGTGGTAGGAAAATGAAACACATGTATATCATAATAAAATTCATTTATGCATCTTCAGATACTTTCCTCTTACACAAAGGAAATATTTGAATTTCTATGATTTGAAAGTTATAGTTGAAAATAACAACTAAGAGTATCTATGAGAGTTTATTTTTCATTTTCCAAATTCATGGGAAAGAACTAAATTATCTAAAACATGAATGCATGCATGTAATAAAACTATGCACAACCTTGGAAAAGATGAAAACTTAAGATTATTGGAAATTCATGATACAAAAAACAAAAGTACCTAGACATAAGGAATGGAGTATATACGATTATTATTTTATGGCAATTATTTATTTATTCTTAATAGTTTATGAGAGTTTCAAAGAGGATACCTTAAGGAGATAACAAGCAAAAATCATTGGATATCATTGTTGTGGAAAATAAAAACTGTTACGTTACTAGTTATTCAATCCAAGAAATGTAGGTGTTTTTGGTGGAAAACATAGTGGAGTTCTCCCCTCTCATTGACGTACTAGGAAATTGAGGCAAAAACAAAGTAAGCATAATGCAAACTTAACTGCTTGAAACTTTCCAAGATGGAGAGTCTGTACAAACATGCTAGAATATCATTTCACGTACTTTTTATACGTACAGGAAGACATAACTTTTCTTTTGAAGAGTGATCACAAACCTAAATTTATTTTCAAGGCTTGAAATCATCTCATCGTGAGAGGTTCAAACTAAAGCCCTCGAGAAGTCAATGAAACTGAAAATAAAGAGGGATCTAATGAAGATTAAATGATAAACAACTAGTTTTCATGAGATGAAAGCATTTTCCATATTAATTGAAAGTTCATGTATGCCTATTCCATTGAATCTAATATCTAGAAGGTCGTCCATACCTTTCGGATTAGAGAGAGAAAAAGGTACATTGGATGCAATGTGGTACGTCATACTTGAATGACTCGTATTGCTACTGAATTTGCAAGAGGAAAACTAGTTATCAAATGACTTACAAAGTCAAAATAGTAGGAAATACGGATCCTTGAACAAATTGTTCATATGATCAAGATGATAGCATACATTGATCTCTAGGATCCACAAAAGATCACATCAAAGATAGGGGCAAAAAATATGATAAAACAAAAGACCATGCAAAGGAATAACATAGACATTCGATTGCCTTGGTCATTCCTCTCTTATTTGAATTAGAATGAACTTGCGATTCAAATCATTTTATAGCTATCTGCCATACCGTGAGAAGGGCCTCCCTTTCGATGTGACGGCATGTTAGTCTCTATCATCTCCATCCTTGTTTGAAGATTCTTCATCTTCCACTAGAGGGATGACACTTGGTTTTACATTCACGTGTACTTTCCATGCTTCTAAACCATACATTCTATAAGCATTCTACTATTTGCTATCTTGTTCTTAATATGATTTGATATAGGCACATAACATGCACTTCCAAACATCCTAAAATTGGGCATTGAAGGCTCATTAACGGAGTTGGGTTATTGCAGTGTCATACCAAGAATTTCTTTCCTGAAACCATGATTGAGAATGTAGGTTTTTGTATTCATACCCTCATCCTAGATTGAATTTGATAGATCTCTTTCTCTTAGCATATAAAAATCCATTTCCATAATGTTGATATTTTGTTGTTTGGAGAAACCTTTCTCTTATGGAGAATGTACTGTTGTTAGCTAGCACAGAATGCACTTCCATTTATAAAAGTGGTCAGAAAACGTTGAGGTGAACTCAGTTCATTATCTATTCAAATCTTCTTCTTCTTCATCCGTCTTTCATTATCCAACACAATAGACATTCAAATATACCAAAATCTTGAGCCTTATCATGGATAAAACACACCCATTTATTTCTACTAAAGTCATTGAAAATCAACAAAAAATCGTGAGATCCACCCAAGACTATCAAGACAAAGGAGATAAGGGAGACAGATATCACACACTCTCACACACAAAATAGTGCCATCACGTATTCTCGTGTTTTCAAGAGTCCTGCATACAATTGAATCCAATGGAAGTATATCTCGTTGGAGAGAAATAGAATCCCTTGCTTAGACGTGGTAGAAGCTCCCCTCTTCCTCCATGACACACAAGTGAATACAAACCTCTTGTTTTTCCATGGTTAAGATCTTACACAACCTTTAGTATCGGATCAAGAATGGATATGCAACCACACATTAGAATTAAACCTCAACAAGGGACTTCCACATTTAGGTTCTAATCACTACCTCATAGTAGAACTTCAAGACCCTATTTCTCATTACCCTTATTCTCTTGAGACTCCACATGCTATATGTGTGCATGCTTTGTTTTGTATAATTCCTCATCATCTTGTGAACAACTCATGCAAGTTTTGGAGACCCTTTCTTTTGAAAAGTAAAGAGCATTCATGATGGATAAGGCTCATACTATCAAGAAGGTGGGAGAGTGTAACAAAATTCAATCAAACTCAAACAGAAATGAGACTTCAACACTCCAAAAAGATCAATTCCCACCATAGATGAAGTAGAATTTGGTGAAGAAAGTCAAGTCATAGTGTCCCCAATCAATAAGTAAACTTTGCTCAGATCAAGGACCCGATTTTCAAATTTCAACGATATGATGTATTAAAGATACACAAAGTTTGGGCATCTAAGAAGCTTCACAAGGAATTCCCTAATGCTTTGAGAATTAGGGTTTCCAAATCTTTCTCTTAGTATCAACATTCAAATTTAACACTCCTAGGGATTTCCCATCCCATTAAACTGATGCAATATCCTAAGAGTAGAAGATACCTTGAATATCTTTCTCAACTAATTCACTAGTCATTTGAAAATGGGTGCCTAAATAGCCCCATGAAAAGATTCTTACCACCAATAAACTTGAGCTTAATCATGTAAAAATTTCACACCCGTCTCTAAACCTATTTTGGATCATAGCAATTGTCACATGAATGATTCCAATTATGATTGTAAATATTTATGGAAGAATAGCACTATTCATAATCCTTATAAAATAAGCCATAATGGTTGTAAAATCTAGATGATCTTCTCTTAGACCATCGAAGACTCTAATGATTATTTGCATCTCTAGTGTATGCATATACGTTGGTCGAGAGACATGCATCAAGTACAATTTGAGTCTATTTTTAGTGAGCACATAAAGCGCTAGGTCTTGTGAATGCATGCCAATATTGGAATGGGACCAAGGTATCACCATACTCTAATCTTGTGTCTCCTACCATATTAACATGTGCTCTTCTCCTTTTACTGGGACTCAAGCAAAATCACTCTGGAAGTATTCGGAACCAACTAGACACCTAGCAACATTCACAATATTCTAGTAGAAAAAGGTTTTCTATGACCACTACCAAAATTCGTAGAGGAGAAAGGAGATATCGTGATAGATAACGCAATATTTAAACTGATAGAAAAAGTAGAAAACAAGCTGCATTGGTTCTAGGGATTTGTGGGACCCTTGGAAAATGCACCATATATGGAAGGAAAAAGTAGAATTTGATCACAAATGACGAAGATTTGAATTCTTCTCACAAGAACTTGAAGGCCCATATCACTCCATTAAGTTACATTCCATTTGAAAAAAGGCAAGATTAGATGCACATCTCAATGCCCCATTCCTTTAGGTTCATTTTCCTTGTTGTTACACTATGATCCACATGTTACAACAAGGACTCAAAAGGGGGACACTACACACCTTTGCAATGGAATCACTTACAAAAGGAGAACCTCTAAAGGAAGTTTGTCTCACTCATAGATTAGTTAGAAAAGTATTTCATATGAAAGAAACCCATATTCCCCTAAAAAATTAACCATTATTTTAAGACAAAATGAAAAAAGTGAAATTTCCAAGGTCTCAGAGATGTTGAAAATCACACTAGGTCTGTCCACTACTATACAACTATGCATGCAACATTTTTCTTTCTCTTGACATGATCAATCTACCCAACCATACAAGACATGGTTTGGCTTTTATTTAGCCAATGAGAAGGACATGATGTTGGATGTGTCCCATTGGACCAACCAGATTTATGCAACTAATCTTCGATGGATCACAAACAAAGTGTTGAATAGATGCTACACAATTACTACAATTGGTTACATGTGTCTAGCATAAAAGGTACCTATTGAGTGTGTTTTGATAGTAGTATATTTTATGGCATTGAAAAGGAGTTTATCATCCACTACACACCTCCACAAGGACATTAGACGTCCCATTCTATGTTTCCAACATTTCTAGTTCACACTAGCGCATTTGCATTTAGTTCATCCATAGAGGATTGTTCCATCCTTCACTACTAAATTGTCCAGATTAGAGGCTCAAGGTGACAAAAAAGAGAAAGAATCACAACAATAAGAAAGTTATAGAAAGAGTAGTGAGTTGTTAACAAAAGAGTTATTCAAGCAATAAAAGAATAAGGCAACATGCCGAAGGAGACCTCATGATACCTTGCTCCATCAAGAGAGGAAAAAAAAATATTTAAGAAGCTGGGTGGAACCTTGGATTTGAACATACCGTTCAATAATGATTATCAAAAGTCTTCATCACTATAATTACACCTCCACTTAAGGACAGATGTGACCACAACATTCCATAGCTATTGCAACACACTAATTTACACTAACTATTCACAATTACTACCTCCCAACAACTCATGGCAAAGAAATGGATATATCATCACCCACTTCCACTCCCGCTATCCTTACTTTCCATATTTGAAACCCTCCTCCTTGTTGGGAAAGATGGATGGAGACCTCTTGAAATGAGTTGGTACTACTAATCTCTGCTTTGTACTAGCCCTATTTTACTTCAAAGTTGATTTGTAGGCCCTTTTAGCTTTCCAATGACACTAAATAAGTGCCTATGTACTTTGAAGATGATGCTTCAAACACCATGATCAAAATAGATAAGTTTGCAACTAGTTAGTGACCAAACATTTACTATTTTGGTCTTGATACTTGTTGGATGTTTCTCTCATTACTCACAGTGCAATAGCAATTAGAAAAATTACTTTTGAGGGTATCTTATTAGCTTGAAGCGCTAATGATTCCAAGTGGAGTTACTTAAAATGATAGACTATACTTTGAGCAATCACTTTAACAAGTAGAAGCTTACTCTCGACTTTTTAGGAACTCTGCAGAGAATGACCAATGACCACTTCGAGATGATTTTCTCCCCATTCGCTGAATGAAACTTCTTCAAACTTTGATAGCTTGTAATAGACTTTGAGCTTCTTCCAATGAGCTATAGAAAATTAAAAATGATGGAGACTGCGATATGAGCAAGACAAGTTCACTGTTCTGAGTGACAATGACAGAGATGAATGTAGATGTAATCATCAATGTAATGTATTACGTAACAATGTTGTACATGATCATTGCCATGAATATGATGCACAATGATAATGATAGGAGTAGGCTATAGTGTGAGCCTCTCACTTACATCAAATGATCAACACTAAGCTCAGTAATGGGGGGCACAATGGCCGCGAGATTTCAAGTGACTTTTATTGTGATTCTCTTCAAATTTGAATTTTGAAATTCAAATGCACTTCCACATAAAAGTTCTTCCTCTAAACAAGGAGATATTCCCTCAAGGAAACCTGTACCATAAATTTCTCCTAGTTCCACAAGTATAGTGGATTTACAAGATCCCTTTAAGTCAAATGACTTTTACAAAAGTTTAATGGTGAAAAACCATAAGCAATAGTTCAGGTGCTTCTTCATCAATTGCACATAGCTTCTTAGAATGCCTTGCCAAGTGTGAAGGCTTGGCATTTGCTCCAACAACTCCCCCTCAAGCCAAACATCTTGGCTTGGTCTTTCTTCATCAATCATCTTGAATGTCGTGCAATCCAATCATAGCTTTAAACCTAAAAAGTTTAGTACCATCAAGTGCTTTGGTTAATAAATCTTCACATTGCATATTAGTGGATAAATATGCAAGTTGAATCTCCTTGCTCAATAACTTCTCTCTCACATAGTGATCGTGAACCTCTATATGCTTGGTCCTAGCATGATAGATAGGATTCGCTAGAAGATGTAAAGAACTAGTATTGTCACCAAAAATTATTGGTGAGTTAGAATGTAATCCCAAATCTGCATATAGCAATCTGATCCATATGGCTTCTTGAGTAGCATTGGCTAATCCTCTATATTTTGCGTCTGTTGAAGATAAAGCAACAGTAGGTTGCTTCTTGGAAGACCATGAAATGGGCTCATCACCTACAAAAGAAAGATAACTTGAGGTGGTCCTCTTGTCATCCTTACAAGCTGCCCAATCTGCATCTGATGGTTAATATCCAAATCTGAAATATATGGAAAGTATAAAACTTGACTTTGAGTAACCTTGAGATACTTCAAAATTTCCTTGGAGCTTCCAAGTGAGGTGCTCTAGGTAACATCTCTAGAAACAAGAAATTGTTTGGTTAGAGGATTCCACAACCTGTAGCTTGAAAGCTCAAAACACTTCTGATCTTTCCTTCAAAACATATAATGTTATCCATCTTGTAGCATCATCAATGGAAAGATTATAATACCTTGAGCCACTGATAGATCCTTCTTTTGTTGGTCCCCATACATCTATATGAATGAGCTCAAGTACTCCATCATGTTTGAATCCTTTCTTCTGAAATGGTAACATGTGTGCTTTACCCATTTGACAAGCTTCACATTTATAAACCATATGTTGACTGTACACATTTGGTAATCCAAGTACAAACTGATTTTCAACCATAGATTTAGTTCCTCTTTCATTGAAATGACCTAATCTCTTGTGCCAGAGATCAAGTTCTGTAATCACTTCTTCACCATGTGTGAGCAAAGCTTGACCAATGCTCCCTTGCACTCTTGAAGCAAAGAGTCTACCTTCTTTCTTACCAGAGACAATCTGACTATATCCATTCTCTAGATCTTCAACAAATAATCCTTCATTTGTAAACCTGACTTGAAAACCTTTTTCAACTATCTGTCCCACACTAATTGTTGGAGTTAGATGTCTACAAAAGCACAAGGAAGAAGAAGAAGCTTGGAGCACAACACACAAGACTGAATGTATTACTAGAGAATGTACAAAGATAAGTAGCCCATTAGGACAATAGGCATATAAACAAGCCGGGGGAAGAAAACCTCCTAAAGAGGGAAAAAAGTGCCCCGGTAGTCCTAGTGTGTTCACACACATCACTACCTAAATATATCAACAAATCCCCCCTGGGAGTGATGCGGTGAACAAGGAGCTGGCACTCATGTATAAGGAAGTGCCAAGCTATGTGGAAATCACTCCACAAAAGGAAGTAAGCCCAAAGCTTTGCAGAATGCTTCAAACTTCTCCCTAGGCAGAGCCTTTGTGAGAAGGTCTGCAATGTTCTCTTGCATGGGCACATATGCCAAGCTTATCTCCCCCGCAGAGACCCTCTCCTTGACATAGTCATAATGCACCTCAATGTGCTTAGTGCAAGCATGGAACATAGGGTTCCTCGCAACTGCCAATGCGCTCTAACTGTCAGTGAAGATGGTGGTGGCAGAAGACTGGCCAACACCCAAATCAGCCATAAGGCGTCTGAGCCACACACACTCTACAGTCCCTGTGAAAGCTGCCCTATACTCAACCTCACAACTGGAAGTGGCCATAGTAGGCTGCTTTTTGCTCAACCAAGATATACATGAGCTACCAAGCATGAAGAAAAAACCACTAGTGGACACACGAGTGTCATAGCAACCAGCCCAATCTGAGTCAAAGAAAGCATTCAAATCTAGTGGTAGTGATCCCCCCTTGGGATAAAACAACCTAAGTATCCGAGTACCACTCAAGTAGCAAAAAATGCGCTTAACCGCCTTCCAATGCATGACTCTTGGGCAATGCATAAACCTGCTCATCTGTGAGACAGCAAACTGAATATCTGGCCGAGTAATGCATAAGTAAATCAAGCATCCAACAGCCTGATGATAGAGAACAACATCAAATGCATCTCTAGCATTGAGAAGACTCAATCGCAAACCTGTCTCCATAAGAGTGGCAATAGGCTTACAGTCTTCAAGGCCAAAACACTGCAATAATGTGTCAATATATTTTGTTTGACACAAAGCCATTCCACCATCAACTTGCATAAACTGAATGCCCAAATAGTGATGCAAATGCCCCAAATCAGACATCTCAAATGAGGCATGCAAATCAACCTTGAAATCAGCAATATGCTTCTCAATAGGACCAGTAAGCAGCATGTCATCAACATAGACAACAATGATCAGAAGCACATCATTAGCACACTTAACATATAAGGTGCTTTCAATTGGACTGTAATCGTAACAAGGTGCAACCAGATAGGCATGTATCTTCTCATACCAAGCATGTGGTGCTTGCTTTAAACCATATAATGCCTTCTTTAACCTGCACACCTGGTTTTCATGCCCTTTCTGCACAAAGCCGCGGGGCTGAAAAACATACACTTCTTCATGAAAGTCACCATTCAGAAATGCTATTTTAATGTCCAACTGATGTACATTCCAACCATGATGGGCTGCAAGTGCACAAATGCTCAGAACAATGGTCATACGGCATGTACATGCAAAGGTCTCATCAAAATCAATGCCTCTTTCCTGCGCATAACCCTTTGCAACAAGCCTAGCGTTATACCTGTCAACTGTACCATCAGGTTTACGCTTCAGTTTGTATACCCACTTTGCCAATGGCCTTCTTGCTAGGAGGCAAGTCACATAAAGACCATGTACCATTCTTCATTATAGCATCATATTCAGATTGCATAGCACCCATCCAATTTTCTGAATTCTTTCCTTCATCAAAAAAAACAGGCTCATTCTCATCACAGAGACTAGACGCAGCCATAGCATAGCAATCTGATGCAAAGGAGGCACTATGAGAGCTTGAACAAGTACGATATGACAAAGGTGCATCTAATTTGCTATCACACAAAGTCTGCACAAGCCATTTTGGCATAGTTTTTGCCTTCTCAATATCAGCTCTCTCATCAACAAGTGCATCATGTAAATCTGCATCAGAAATGGAATGATCTGGATCATCATATGAAACCTGCAAAGGCTGACAAGTTTCCTCATTAGGACCAGCACTAGACTGTCCACCTGTAAAAAGAGGCATCAAAGTACCATACATGTCGTTGGAGCTAACAGATGTCTCCTTAGTACATGAAAGCAATGGTTGAATAGCATCTTCCACAAAGACAACGTCATGGCTAAACAGAATGCGTTTAGTCTGTGGATGATACAGACGATAGCCTTTACTTTTATAACTGTACCCAACAAAAATACATTTTACTGCTTTATCATCTAATTTTCTACGATGTTGTTCAGGCAGTAGTGCATATGCCAAACAACCAAAAACACGCAGATGAGCAACAGTTGGCTTGCGGTTATGCCAAGCCTCATATGGAGTGATAGACTACAACGCTTTAGTGGGACACTTATTCAGTACATATGCTGCACACATGAGAGCCTCAAGCCAGAAACTATGTGGTAAAGCCTGACTTTTGACCATGCACCTCGCCATCTCCATGAGTGACCTGTTCTTTTGTTCAGCAACTCCATTCTGTTGAGGTGTATACGGTAGTGTACACTGGTGTTTTATCCCACGTTCAACCAAAAATGCATTAAAATCAGAAGACATATATTCCCCCCCTTGATCAGAACGGAGGGTGCCCATTTTACATGCTGATAGATTTTCAGCCAAAACCAAAAACTGTTTAAAGCACATGAACACTTCGGACTTTGCTTTGAGTGGATATACCCATGCATGCCTGGAAAAATCATCAATGAAAGTCACGAAGTAAAGGTAATTTCCAAAAGAGGGTGTCTGCATAGGACCATAGACATCACTATGTACAAGCTGCAATTTTTGTGTAGCCCAAACTGAACCATCTTTTGGAAAGGAGGAACGCTGCATTTTGCCCAAAATACAGCCTTCACAAACATGTTTACCAGGTGCCTCCAGTTTGGGCAAAGAGGACACCATTTCAGATTTCTGCAGGCGTAGCAAACTAGCAAAAATGAGATGACCAAAGTGTGCATGCCAAAGCTTTGCATCTGACATAGCCTGAGAATCATGAACTACACATGCCGAATCATTAACAGATCTTTCATAGTCTATGAGCTTATACAACCCACGACATAAAATGCCAGAAGCAATAATAACATCACCATTTGAGAGATCATGAATTGAACATCTGTCATCAAGAAATTTCACAACCGAGCCAATCTTGGCTAATGCAGAAACTGATAACAAATTCTTCTTGATCCTTGGCACAGATAAAGCATCTGACAAAGTGAAAGAACTACCATCAACAGTAGTCAGAATGATCTTACCAACTCCCATGACAGAATAAGAGGAGTTGTTGGCACATGTAACAGCATTCCCTGTAGGGGAAGGCTCGAGTGAAGAGAAGAAACTGCGCTGTGAGGTAATATGTTTGGTCGCCCCACTGTCAAAGTACCAAACATATGAGTCTATTGTAGACATGCACTGCTCATGAGAAGATGGGTCAAAACTGCAAACAGAAGTAAACGCCCATTCTTCTTCCTACACAAGATTAGCAGACTCTGTTTTTGGTGTAGAGGCTTCTGCAACAACCATTCCAACCTCTTTCTTCTTTGCCTCTTTTGTAGCAAGTTTTGGACAGTTCTTTATGATATGCTCATTCCCTTTACAATACTTACAAAACAATTTTTGCTTTTCTGATTTTTTTCTCATCTTTGTCTTGGTTCTTTGAATGTGCAGCATTTGCAGATTTTTGCTTACTAGTAGAAGAGCTCCATTTTCCTTTGCCCTTCTGACTGGCCAGGAAAGCTTGATCTGCAACACGCATAATGGACCTGTTCTGCCTAGACTGATCTTCCTGCAACAGAACAGAAACTAACTCCTCAAATGATCAGGCGTTTGGATTGCCATTCATCATTAATCATAGAGTAGAAGCGAAACTCTGATATGAATCAAAAAGACCATTTAGAACGGTATGCACAAGTGAGCTAGCTGGTATAACCTCATCAGCAGAAATCAACCGTTCCTTCAAGTCTTTGATCTTTTTCAAAAAACTGTCCATAGAATCACCTTCATTCATGTGCTCACTCTCCAACTGTTTTAGGAGGTAAGCAACACGAGCCTCATTCCTAGTGTGGCACAATGTGGTAAGTGTATCCCAAGCATCCTTTGTTGTTCTGCAAGAGCGAATATGAAAAATAATGGCACGTTTGACAGACAAAGCTATCAATGCATGTGCCTGGGCCTCTCTGCCATCCCAATGAATCTGCTCTGTAGTAGGTGCAAAAGAAATAGAAGCACGAATAGGAATCTGCGGAATATCATCTTCGACACCATCTTCGTCAGCTCCAACACATGTATTTGTAGTACCTGTCGTTACAGGTGTAACAAGACATCTTTCAACACCCTGCACAATGTTCCACAATCCTTTTGGAATGAATACATGTCGCATCATATAAGCCCATAATGGGTAGTTGGTACCATCCAACTTATCCTTAATAGCCAACATACGGAATACATCATTTCTTTCATCCATGACCGGTGACTAAAATACCTTGATGCAAAAAATTGACTGTATCTCAAAAAGTTGAACAGAACTGCCTAGAAAAATTCTGCCAGACCTGTAGCAGACTTTGAGACGCTTAAACTAGCACCGAAACTAGTTCAGATCACGATTTTGGCCCCATAGAACGAAGCTGTTTTGATCTCAGAAACACGTAGAGTATGCCCACCAAAATTTGTGCAATTTTGAGACTACAAACGGAGGAGTGTTGACGGTGCCCTAGATGAAACGAGGACCTGCTCTAATACCAATTGTTGGAGTTAGATGTTTGCAGAAGCACACGAACAGCACAAGGAAGGAGAAGAAGCTTGGAGCACAACACACAAGACTAAATGTATTACTAGAGAATGTACAAAGATAAGTAGCCCATTAGGGCAATAGGCGTATATACAAGCCGGGGGAAAAAAACCTCCTAAAGAGGGAAAAAAGTGCCCCAATGGTCCTAGTGTGTTCACACACATCACTACCTCGTATGTGTATGTGTATATCTTTGTGTGTGTAATGTGGGTGTATCTATATGTGTATGTATGTATACATGTGTATATGCAAGTATCTATATGTCTATGTGTATGTGTATGTTTATGTGTATGTGTGTATGCATAAATGTGTATATGTGTGTGTATGTGTGTGTATATGGATGCATGTATATGTATGTGTATTATTATATATGTATGTATATGTGTGTGTATGTATATGTAGGAATTTACATGAGTGTATGTATGTGTGTATATGTGTATGTGGGTGTGTATATGTGTATGCATGTATGTTATTCATATGCATGTGCATTATTTATGCATATGTATGTATGTGTGTGTATGTGTGTGTATGTTTCTGTGTTTATATGTGTGTGTATGTATCTATGTGTGTATATGTATATGTGTGTGTATGTGTGTGTATGCACATGTATGTATAGTATGTGTATGTGTGTGTATATATATGTGTGGATAGGTGTGTATGTGTGTGTATACATGGATGTATGTATGTGGGTGTATGTGTATGTGTATGTGTATGTGTATGTATGCATATGTATGTATAATGTGTGTATGTGTGTTTTTCTATCTATATATGCGTGTACGTTTGTTTATATCCATGTGTATATGTGTGTATGTGTGTATGTGTGTCTCTCTATGTGTGTATATGTGTATGTGTGTGTCTCTATGTGTGTATGTGTGTCTCTATGTGTGTGTGTACGTGCATATGTGTGTATGTATATGAATATTTGTGTGTGCATCTATACATATGTGTGTATGTATGTGTGTGTATGCATGAGTGTCTATGTATGTGCATGGGTGTGTATGTATGTGTGTAAGCATATGTGTATATGCATGTGTATGTATGCATGTGAGTGTATGTGTGTGTCTATATGTATGTATGTATATGTGCAAGTATCTATATGTGTATGTGTGTGTAAGCATATGTGTGTGTACGTGTATGTGTGTATATGTGTCTATGTATGTGTGAATATATTGATATGTGTGTATGTATGTGTGTGTATATGTGTCTATGTATATGTGTATATGTATGTATGTGTGTATATATGTGTTTGTATGTGTCTGTGAATATGTGTATATATGTATGTATATGTGTGTGTATATGTGTATGTCTATATGTGTGTATGTATATGTGTGTATATGTGTGTGTATATGTCTATATGGACATGTGTGTGTGTGTGTGTATATGTGTATATATAAGTATATGTGTGTGTATATGTGTATATATATGTGTGTATATAAGTGAATGTATATGTGTGTATGAGTGTGGATTTGTGTATGTGTATATATGTCGATGTATATGTGTGTATAATTGTGTATATATGTGTGTATGTGTGTGTATATGTGTGTATGTTTGTGTATATGTGTGTATGTATGTGTTTGTATATGTGTATATGTCTATGTGTATGTTTGTGTATATGTGTATATGTGTATATGTGTATATGTATGTGTGTATATGTGTGTATGTATGTGTGTGTATATGTGTGTATGTATGTGTGTGTATATGTGTGTATTGATCTATTTCTTTGTTTTGTTTCCTTGGATGTTGTTTATGCGATGCTTTTTCAAAAAAGTGATGTATAAGTGATAATAGCCGCTTTTTTTTTGGATCGGAGGTGCCGTTACACCCCAGTTATTCTTGTAGTGCATGCCGCACTTATGGGACATAGATGATCCTTGTTTTAGGCGCAACATTCAAGCTTGAATACTTCATGTGGCATAAAATCTATCTTCGTTATTTGAACACGACCTGTAAAAATTGGAAGGCAATAATGAGCGTTCAACATGTAGCTTTATAGGATTAACAGTATGAAGTGAGTAAATACCCTACATGGATTGATAATCATGCTTATTGCCCTAGCCATCTGATCCCTATCTATTGGACACTCACACTCGTAGTCTCTTGTTGTTTGACAGCAGCCACACTATGTAGAAATATTCATGTAGTAGGAAGTCGGCTCCAGCATCCGTAATTTATGTCGTAAATTGCTTCACGATTCACGCCATGGCTCCGTTTTGTTAGAGTCATTTTATATGTAGATGTACAAGAGCAAGATTTGTAGTGTCAATGTTGATCCGACTGTCTTCTTTACATACGCGTAGTGCAACACAGAGAGAGAGAGACAAAGATGTCATGTACATGCACATCTTTATGAAGTGCAGAGTGTACATATATTAGTGTACATATATTAGAGACTACAATATATTAGTGTACATATATATTAGAGAGAGGTGATGATAGAAATTCCATCTCAAACTATTTCTTCTACATCATTTAAATATCGCCTGCTCTGTACGCTTTCTTTATTTCAAAATATATGACTTATGTAAGCCAAAATTAAGGCCGCTTTCATAGTGCCGGTGGAACTCATAAGAAAAATGAATGTTTTCCACCCGATAACGCCAAGAACAGGTATGTGGCGCTGGTGAGAAATTGGGAGAGAGGACTCTCGACGTTAAGAGCACATTTTTGTACCTCCGCCTTACGTGGAGCTAATGCTAATGCAAAGCAAAAGGTGCGGATGAATTTTTAGATTACATCAACTCGATTTAACTCAAGTGGATTCTTCTAGAAGGCTCTAGGTCTCTTTGGGCAAAATACCCTCCCCATGTCCCGGATTGAACCCAAGACCTCCTCCTTCACATCCTTGAGACTTAACCACTAAGCTAAGTGGGTCACTTGTTCGCAAGAGCACAAGACCTCCTAGTAAGTCTAAGCTCGAGATCTTTGGTCATACACACGGATAACCAAACGGTGTCCGATTTTAGATCTGTCTGAATCGATCGGACCCCTAGATCATAAACTTACTTTATTACATTCTTTCCCCCTTGGAAAGAATTTTTGTCCTAAAAAATAGAGCTATATATCTACTGTAGGAAACCCCTGAGCCTCATGTTCTAAAACTCGAAGAACATGGTCATGTTCTAAAATTGGAAGAACATGTCTCATCTCTGTGGTGGTATCCCTGTCTAAAATTCAAAAACACTGTCTCGCTTTGCACTTTGATAAACTGATCAAAGTTCAAAATAGTGAGTGAATAATAAGGGTGCACCTTTATATTAGAACATCATCATTCCTTGGTCCTATCATATATTATGAATTTATGTGTATTTTGGGAAGAGTTCATGAATCAATTAAGATCCTCTACTTGGAATGTTTGCCTTCCCAAAAATAAATTTATCTCAAACATGGTAGGAGAATGATCTCATGTGGAATAGAAGGCTTGACTATTTCATTTTAGTGTTTCTATTTGGTGGACTACCTCAAAGAGGAGGATTACAAAAAGATGTGCTATCTTGAGCAGGTCACGCTGGGATTTTGAACCCGTCACCTCATGAGTGAGAGAGGATGTCTTAACCAAGAGAACAATCACGTGACATTGGAGATCGATCTCAGATGCTAGTTATATTGTGTACTACACCACAACAGATCTTGAAGCCAGAAGCTAAAAGTAGTTTACACCTGTTCACAGGGCAGGATTTGAACTCGTGATATGTAGGAAACGTGCACTTTATCTGTCCACCTCACCTACGCATGATCGTGATCAAGCTACGGGAGCTCTTAATGTTATTTTGATAACTGTTGGGGCTGCAGAAGCTATAGCAATAGAAAAAAAGATATGTTCTACTACGAAGTCAATGAGATTCGATCAACTATCCTCATCGGAGACACATGATCCTCTAAACCAACAAGTCAAAGCAGATCTGGCGCTAAGATCTCACGGCTATAGACTCAGGTTCTATCGATTAGCTACAACAAGCCACAAGATCTCACGGTTGAAGATTGAGGTGCTAAAAGTTTAATATATAACAAGCCACAAGATTTGAACTTGGATCTGTTTATAGTTGGAGCATCATGGGAGAATGATATATATAAAAGTATCATACATATTTTGGCATTGCTTTAGTAGAAGCAAAAATATAAGTCCGGTATCATTGCACTTCCAAATTTGGCGAGGAGCATATGGATTTGCATGTAGGCACATGCATTTGCATGAATGAATGGGATGCTATTTGCAAGTAGATATGAAAATGTACTCTCTTAGTATTTAGCTTACTTTATAAAGCTCACGGCTTGACATTAGGGAAGATAGATATAACAAAATCCTTTTACTTCGACGGCTTCGCTACGCCACACACACAGAGAATTGTCATTCGAACCACCCAGCCATGTCCAAGACATCGACTCCTTGCGTGTTATTTCCTGAAGTTAGTCCCTTGACTATTCACTCTACATAGTGAGTCTTCTCCAATGAGTGACTCATTTGTCTTCTACCTTAGTTGGTAAATAATACCCATGTGATGCCATATGGCATCCTTCTCCAAAAGGTGATCCTCTATAACAATTAATATCATATGACATTTCCTTCCCCTTGAAAACGTTTTCGTCCTTGAAAATGTAGATGAAACATCCATAATGGTAGAAGAAAAGTGTTCGGACTGCCCTGAGCCCCATGTACTATATGTACATGGTCATCTCTGTGTGTTGTTTCCCCGTATCCTTCCCCTTAAGAAGTCTCATATGAGATCATCTCAAAGGTGGGAAACCGTCAAAGTGGTGCCTACTATCTCCATATACACTTCATTTTCCAAACTATCACTCGCATGACATACAACATCATCCAAATGACCTTAGTCCATATGATGTATCCTCTATGGAGTAATAATATGTAAAGCAAGTGTGAAGTGCCAAACTTATAAACTTGACCATACCATAATGGAGATAATAAACCATATAATCCTCTAAAATATAGAACAAAGTCCCATAACAAGTGACTCCAAACCCATCTAAGAATAAATGATAGATTGCCCTCATAACACTCGAGGTCTTCCTAACCTTGAGTGTAATCACAACTAATAGTTTTCTCTAAACTATCTTGTGAACTATGCAAATCCATCATCTACCTCATGGTAGAAAATGCAATCTCTACATTTCACCAGTCAATAATTATGTGGTTTGTCATCCTTAACCTTTGGACTTAGTTCTATTGGAAGAGCATCTATTGCACTTGTGCAAACTCTAATATTTCTCTTCCCTTTAGTTGGCCATATGAATGCAAAAAGCATTCCCTTTGAGATTCAGATAATCCCTAAGTACCCATCCTCCTAACTGATGTTTACTCATCATACTCATGATGTAACACCAATTAAGATTTTGGTGCCCCAATAGGTTAGATATATCCCTATCTCCTGGAAACTCAAAAGAGAAGTATCATCAATCTACTCCTAGTCTAACTAATGTCAATAACTAGATTATCTCATCTAGTCAAGGACCATCACTGAAAATAGCATAACTGCTTCTCTCTAGAGTTTACAAGTGAGACTCAATCTAACCATCATGATTAACTGATCTCCCTCTTGCCTTTGATAGAAGAGTGCCACTTCTATCTAGACAACCTAAAAGTGAGAAAGTGAAACTCTCTCTCTCTCTCTATTCAATCTCTTCTAAGGAAAAGAGCTCTAGCAGTGGAAGCTATTCCACTTTCCCTTTCCCTTTGAAAGAGATTCTATTGAATCCATTTGCTCTACTCATCCATAACTGAAAATATGCATATAGGTTCTCCATGTTTTTTCCTTCCAAAATAGTGGAGAATCAGACTCCCATGTGAAGGAAAATTACAGTGAAAAGTAGAGGAAATGAACTCCTTCTGAAGTATAGACTAAGAGATGTTTCCCAAACACCTCTTCTCTCTAAAGGAAAACATAATCTATTCTTCTCCTTTGAAGAAATTATGTTTTCCTTTCCTTCTTTCTCTCTCAAAGTGTAGGAGCTAAAGTGAGAACAGTGAACTAAAGTGAGATCTGTTATGGATCTCTGAGCTGATTCCCACTTTCTCCTTTCCTTAAAAGAGAAACTCACGAATTTATTTATTCCTCTCTTCCATAACTAATGCATAATCCCTCATTACACATATTCCTATGAAAATGGAGAACAGATCTCCCCTAACCAATGAAGGTGTATGTAGTGAAGAGTGGAGAAAATAAATTCCTATAAGGGTCAAAGCCCTCTACTAAAATGGTCAGCAATGATGTAATATGATATCGTAAACACATGTGTATCCATAGTAAAAAACTATCTCTGCCAACCATACTCTGTGCATGGATCTATACGATCCAATCAGGCTGATGGAATTATCCTTCCTGAAAAACTCAAAATGAGTATGTGATACCAATGGTGATAAAATCACCTATCACATTCTCTACTGGAAGCATAAATCTTCCCTAAACAATGAAGGATAACTCCCAATCCTAAGGAGATGTCTACTAAGAGCTCTCCTTTGATCTAGTGAGACATGAAGCCATGAATGATGAGTCCTTTTCTCCCTGGCCATAGGAGAAGAGTGCTCAAAGGGAAGTCGTTTCCACCGTCCCATACCAGTGGAACCTTCTTCCAATTCACGGTGTCATATCTACACTAAACTGAGTATATATTCCATATATATATATGATGGAATATATAGGTGGACTCTAATGAATCCCATATCCTAAAATGATGTCAGTGAACTCAAATGAGCCCCATGTCCTGGAACTAGTTAGTTTGGTTCTAAACATCAATGTGACAATGGATATCCCCTTCTGTTCCAAACCAACTTGTTCCTAGATACCAAGACTAAATCTAAGTACCTCTCTATAGATCCCGATATACATATATATGTATTGGGTACCCCAACTATTCGTGACTAAGGGATCTATGCTCTATACCATAGAGCTAGTGCCATGCCTATGGCCTTGCTAACCATCACTCGAATCACATAAGCACCCGTCGATGCTATCTCATGAAACCCATCATTGTGATCCCATCTAATTGGTTTCCTTAGTAGTGTAGCAGAAATGCTTCACTACTTGCTCAAGTGATGTGCATGAGTGAAACTAGTCACTCTTTGGGTATTGCTCATAATACCCCATAGTCTCCTAATCATACTGTGAGATTCTTGTGAAGATAAGTAAATCTTCACTACTTTGGAGAATATCATATATGTATCTCCCGTACGTGTATGCAACTTCCTATAACTTATAGGATTGCTTGTGCACATTACTAATGGTGAAGGTGTAGCTCCTTCCCTTAGCAATCCTATAGTCTGAATCCATAAGGATTATGAGTAGGGATTCTGTTGCTACTGAAGTTGCCTGATGTATAATACTCTGATGGTACTAAGTCCATCAAATACATGCTTATAAGCATGCCTAAAACTTATTGATGTTTGCAGACAGGCATGTTCCCATGCCATAACATTCTTACCTAAAGGCAAGTGCGTATATACCGCCATGCGGTAAGAAAATTTTCGATAGCATTTCCCCAGGATTATGGAATCCCAAAAATATTTAAACTATAAGTTCAGTGGCACATAGGCCACCCAATAACATAGGGCTTGACAGGCCCATGGCATGCACACCATAAACTCATATATGAATTCCATATCCTACAAAAACATAAGAACAATTGCTAGCAACAATTCCCTGTGTTGCATAGCCATATAGTTTCTGCAATCCTCTTTCCTGCAAACAGTCAAAAAGTATACTTCTTGCCTGTTGATCCATATTTTAAGAATTTAAACAATGATCAACATTTGATGTATGCAATCCAATTCATGCATGTAGATATAGAACATTCCATAACATAAATAAAATGTTTGAAAGCATAAAGCATACATCCCTGAATGATTTTGTATTGGAGTTGCATGCATCCAGTTCTTCTTGATGAGCTTCGAGACCTCTGCACCTTCCTCCTCAGGTCCTAACATAAGCTTTGAAGTGTCCGAAAACATGGGATCACTTCCCAAATCATAAAGCATGGTCAGGTGATTACCAAAATAATGCAAATTTAGTCAAAAAAATGCATTAGTAATCCTTCTTTAGACCTGCAAAAACCACTTTAGGACCTTCAAATGTTCAGAAACTGAAATATATAGCATGTGCAAAGAGATGGAAGTTGAAATTACTCAAATCGCCTTCCTGGTTTGTAAAATATGGCTCCCGGAAGATAGTCGCCAAAAACTATTCAAACTTTGCAAAGCTATACAGACCTGCAGAAATACTTATTTTCCAATATTTCTTTTCATACAATGAAAGTAGACCTTGTGCTCTTCGCAATGAGCCATAGCATGTCCAATTTGGAGTCTTCTTTCCCAAGATATGGCCATTCCAAGCGGGACATGCCAAACTAGTGGACTGTTGGAGGGGCTGGAAAAAGTGTGAAAATATGATTTTTGAGATGCCCAAAAGCATTCTTCCATCATGCAAATCCCGAAATTCTCTCCATAACCTCAGAGAGTGGTATATGAAGATGCTTGGGCCTATTTTCACCCTTCCAAATCCTCCCTTCGTGCATGCTAATTCGCTCCCCAAAAGAGGCCTAAATCAAGATTTTTACTTTCATGTAAAAACTTAAATGGGAGCTCTTAGCAAGCTCCTAATGCACTCTAAATGTGGATTTCTCTTGGATTTTAAACAATAATCCATGGGAAGCCTCTTAAATTTTCTTTTTCCTTACTCCCAGAACTGGAGTTTGATAAAAATTAACATCTGAATTTTTTTTTCAAAAGTGCGGGAAGAGGGTTTTTGAGGAAGTAAAATTCCTCCGTAACTTATTATTTTGATGAATCTAATGATTCGCATAAGACTTTCATACACCATACTCTCAGTATATATACTTTTTCCCATCCATCCATAGCTATTGCACCTCTTTTTCCCTCTTCCAAAATGGAAATTTCTTAGATTCAGGTGCTGAAATTTTTCTCAAACTATGATGCAAGGGGGTTTTGTGGAGCTTCAAACTCCCATCATACTGAGGTATATTTTGGATTTCTTAATCTTGTATGAAAGTAAATACACTAGGCTATGTGTGTACATGATTTTTCCTACTAAACTATGAAAAAGCCCGCTTCATATTCCCTTCCCAAGGTGGCTATTTATCCAAAATAGCCCCTGAAATTTATATAAAAATTATGAAAATAAACTATTCTGGAGGTGCCCAAAGCTTCCCCTTTGTTATATTTTGAGGGAATCCTTGACTCTAGGTGGGAGTACATATATCATACTCTCCATACATGTGATTTCCCTCCAAGATCTTGGCCCCTTTAATGCCTTTGTTATCCTTTTAAAAATAAAGATTTATAGAAATTCAAAAAACACTCAAACCTGGAAATTGAAGACATAACTTCTTCTAAATTCTCGAGGAAGAGAATGGCATTGGATCCATCGAAGCTTCCTCTTCCGTAGCTTCTCTATCACTATCCTTCACACGAGCTTGGAATTTCTTCTCCTTTGTTTTACGTTCATAGTCCTCATGAGTTCCCAAGAAGTTCCAGGATAGATAAATGCTCTTCCATATAGATACAAGAGGGGTCTCGAGATCTTCTCTCTTTCACTGCCATACAATAGTTATGGCACCGAAATTGCTCCATCGGCAGTTTTCACGCATATAAGTCTGTAGCACTGCATCAACAACATGTAAGAGTTGCGCTCTCTTGGCTAAATCATGAGCCTTCCATCCTTACCACCAGGGTTCAATCCCCATGGCCTGCGCATGCGGAAGTACACCAAGATACGGTGCTCTGATACCACTATAACGCTGCGCCACACACACAAAGAATTGTCATTTGAACCACCCAGCCACGTCCGAGACACTTCCAGATCTAGTGTCGACTCCTTGCGTGTTATTTCCTGAAGTTAGTCCCTTGACTATTCACTCTACACAGTGAGTCTTCTCCAATGAGTGACTCCTTTCTCTTCTACCTTAGTTTGTAAATAATACCCATGTGATGCCATATGGCATCCTTCTCCAAAAGGTGATTCTCTATAACAATTAATATCATATGACAATAGAAGACTAGTTAGTTGCAAAGATATACTAGGTCTAGTTCGGAGCTCAAGTAATTAGTCGATTCCTTCCCAAGTTAATACTCCCTTATCAAAAATAAATACTTAATGACAATTAAGTATGTTTGATGTTTTACTTGGTATAAGTAAGCACTAGGAGAAAGTTAAGTATTAAATTTTCTTGATGACCAAGAAAATTTAATAACTTGCAAACCTTTAACGATGTATGATGACTCTAAGTCCCATACCAATGCAACAAACTAATGATTACGACCACCACGTGCTATAGAGATGACTCTCCTCCCAACCTTATGCCTGTATATATAGCTGCTCGAATCAAAGAGGACCACAAATGTAACTAGAGTCCACAAGTGCATGTGCAATCTCCTCCACTCCTTTCATATCTTCCACTAGAGTCTACTAGTGGCTGGAGTGATCTCGTCCACTTCTTTAGTACCTTCCACTAGAGTCCACTAGTCATGGTTGTACTCGCCACTCGAGTTAAGTCTCTCAAGACTCAAGTTAACGTGAGTTAACTTGAGTTAGAAGGCTCTAGAGCTTCTTGGGAAAAACTCTCTGCCCATGCTCCCCATGGGAGTTGAACCCAAGACCTCCTCCTTCATAAACTTGAGACTTAACCACTAGGCTAAGTGGATCACTTGTTTAAGAGAGCACATGGACTTATGTTTAAGTCTAGTCTTGAGATCTTTGGCCATATACATGAGTGACCAAACGGTGTCCGATTTCAGATCTGTCTAAACCGATCGGACCCTTAGATCATACACTTACTTTATTAGATTCTTCCCCCCTTGGGAAAGATTTTTGTCCTAAAAAATAAAGCTATATATATAACCGTAGGTAACCCCCGAGCCTCATGTTCTTAACTCGGAAGAACATGGTCATGTTATAAAACTAGAAGAACATGTCTCATCTTTGTGGTGGGATCCCTACCCATGATTCAAAACACCATCTGGATTTGCACTTTGATAAACTGGACAAAGTACAAAGTAGTGAATGAATAATAAGGGTGGATCTAAAAACATCCCTAGCCACTTCACTCTGTCTCGATGTGCAATCTAGGCACAAACATGTGAACTGGGTGGATACAAGTTACTAGTTCAATGCAACAAACTAATGATTACAACCACCACGTGCTAGAGAGATGACTCTCCTCCCAACCTTATGCTTGTATAAATAGTTGCTCGAATCAACGAGGACCACAAATGTAACTAGAGTCCACAAGTGCATGTGCAATCTCCTCCACTCCTTTCATATCTTCCACTAGAGTCTACTAGTGGCTGGAGTGATCTCGTCCACTGCTTTAGTACCTTCCACTAGAGTCCACTAGTGGTGGTTGTACTTGCCACTCGTGTTAAGTCTCTCAAGGCTCAATTTAACTCACATTAAGTTGAGTTCGAAGGGTCTAGGGCTTCTTGGGCAAAACTCTCTCCCCATGCTCCCCATGGGAGTTGAACCCAAGACCTCCTCCTTCATAAACTTGAGACTTAACCACTAGGCTAAGTGGATCACTTGTTTAAGAGAGGACATGGACTTATGCTTAAGTCTAGTCTCGAGATCTTTGGCCATATACATGAGTGACCAAACAGTGTCTGATTTCAGATCTGTCTAAGCCGATTGGACTCTTAGATCATAGACTTACTTTATTAGATTCTTCCAGCCTTGGGAAAGATTTTTGTCCTCAAAAATAAAGCTATATATATAACCGTAGGCAACCCTCGAGCCTCATGTTCTTAAACTGAAAGAACGTGGTCATGTTCTAAAACTAGAAGAACATGTCTCATCTCTGTGGTGGGATCCCTGCCCAAATGATTCAAAACACCCTCTGGATTTGCACTTTGATAAACTAGACAAAGTACAAAGTAGTGAATGAATAATAAGGGTGGATCTAAAAACATCCCTAGCCACTTCATTGTGTCTCGATGTGCAATCTAGGCACAAACATGGGGGGGAGGGAGATGCTCGCTTCGCTCGCACAAAAGGAACAAAGCTTTTTCCTCGAACTGCTCTGATACCAGTGAAGTATTTCGATGGCGATGCACCACATTGCGCTCTCCTTCTCGAGAGCTCCATGACGATATGCTCAGAGTAGAAAACCGAGCTCTTCAGGCCGCACATGGTACTCCGCACAGAGGCTGTAGATATGCAGAAAACAGAGTACATAGGGACCACGAAGACAGACTTCTTAGGTCTTACAAATGCAGTCGAACTTACAGTATGTGACTGAACAAGCCACTATATGTTTTATTAAAGAACATATACAAAGAAGTGTCTAGTTGCAATTTTGCCTTTCACATAGACACTAACGGTAACACTAATTGCTACTGTGCTGGAAGCAGTGAGCTTAAGAACAAGCAGGTGTGTGAACCAAAATAGCAAGTTTTTGATAACTTGTGATTTTTGAAGTTGTCTGTTTTGGATCAATATCAAATCCAAAGTACATTAGTGCTTTATTGGTGTCATTTGGAAGCTAAGAGGGTCTACTACCCAACTTGGAAGTGTATCAGGGCTAGTACCAAGCACGTTTAGCAAGTACTACTTCATTTCTTGAAGTATCCATATCCATCTTTCCCAATAGTGGTATCAGAGCAGCTTGAGGTAAAATGGGAGATGGTTTCCCCTCCTTTATTGATAAATTGGACAGGAACAACTACCAAGCATGGTCCTTGAGAATGAAGACATACAAGGAAGGAGTCTCTATGGATACATATCAGGAGATGAGGAGATGCCCATTTTCAGAAGCAAAGGACAACCTACAAGAGAGGAGCTTGAAAGACTCAACTCAAGGTGTGCCAAAGATGCATTAGCAAGGTCATATCTACTTAACTCTCGCTTCCTTCTTCCACACATTAGGAACTGTAAAACATCTCTATATTTATACTTTTCTTCTAATACAAGAGCAAGAAAGGATCAATTGTGGATTGAGTTTACCACTGAAAGGAAGCAACCCAAGCAAAGTGTTTCAGAGTATGTGACCAAAGTCAAGGATGTGGCTGACCAATTGGCAAGCATAGGAGAGGAGATTGAAGAGGAACAAATTGTTAGACAAGTAATCAATGGCATCAAGGCAGATGACAAATGTGAAGCCTTCACAACTGCTATGGACTTATACATGGACATGCAAATTCCATACCTTACCACACTCATGGGCCAACTCTTTACCAATGAAGCCAAGCTCAACAAGAATGGACATTCATCAAGAGGTAAAAATTCTTCTACCCTATACACAGATAAAGGAAAGTCTAAAGAGAAAGGGAAAAGAAAAAAGGTTGAAGATGAAGGTACTACCTCTCACGCTAACTGCACAGAGAGGTAGGAACTCAAGAGGTAGGGGAAGAGGAGGTAAGCAAGGTAGGGGGAAACCCTTCAACTCTCGCCCATGCAATATTTGTGGTTTATCAAATCACACCACAGATGAGTGTTATAGGAACTTCAAGAATCAAGGAGGTAGAGGTTTCCAAAGAGGTGGCTACACACAATCAAGAGGAAGATTCAATGATACTCAAGGCTACAACAACAACTACAACAATAATTAAAACAATAACTATCAAGGAGGCTACAAATCAAGGAAAGACTACAACAAATACATAGAGGATCAAGAGGATTCTCTTCTAATTATTAACATGGATTCAAAGCAAGGTATGAACGATGACCATCTCTTCTATATTGAGTCAAGATGTTCAAAACATGTGGCAAGCAATGTATCTTGAGGAACCCAAGGGAAAGCACCAAGTACAAACAAGTGATGACACCAAGCATTCACTGGTCAAGGTAGGAAATGTCAAAAACTCTGATGGGAATAGAAATCTGTTGAGCAGGGTTCTATATGTACCTACAATCACCAAGAACTTGATGAGTGTTGCATAGATTGTGGAAAAGGGTGTGCAGGTTAGGTGCAACAAATATGGAGCATTTGTGAAGGATCCCCAACATGGATTCAAGACAATTGCGAAGGGAGAAAAAATAGGTAGAATTTTCACATTTGAGCTTGAAGATACTATAAATATTGCTTTGTATAACTATAAGGATCAAACCTTATCTCAGCTTGAGACTTGGCATAAGAGACTTGGACACATAAGTGAAAGAACATTAAAATAGATATGTAGGGACCAATGTGTGCTTGGGATACCTAATGTATCCAAGCAACACATGATCTATAAATGTGGTGCATTTTAGTTTGATATATCTCACAGATTACCCTTCTCAAAGAAGGGCTACATGCATGAGGATTACTTGGAGCTTGTCCATAGAGATGTGTGGGGACCAAGCAAAGGATCCTTCTATTTCACACTCAAGGTATTATGTATCTTTCATTGATCATTTCAATAGGTGGACAATATTATATTTTATGAAGCACAAAGATGAAGTGTTCAGTTGCTTTAAGAAGTACCTTGCACTTGTGGAAAACCAAACAGGAAGAAGTCTAAAGAGACTAAGGTCATATGGAGGAGGTGATTACTTCTTAAATGAATTTGACACATTCTTGCAGGATAGAGGAATTAAAAGGGAAATTATAACAAGGTATACCCCTGAGCAAAATGGGGTAGTACAGAGGCAAAATAGGTTGATTGTTGAAACACCTAGGTCAATGCTAAGTGAAAAAAAGTTACCTAATTATTTGTGGGCAGAGAGTGTATCTACTACCACTTATCATATTAACAGGTTGCCATCCAAATCACTTGATGGGATGACCCCATATGAAGCATGGCATGGTAGGAGACCATCACTTGATCATTGCACGATCTTTGGATGTGTTTCATATGTGCACATTCCATCACAAATCAGAGGTAAGTTGGAACCTAAGGCAGAGAAGTGCATCTTCATAGGGTATGATTTAAATCAGAAAGGATACAGGTATTATAATCCAGCCAATAAGGAATTTATGGTCAGTAGAGATTTTGTGTTTGATGAGAATGATTCTTGGTTTGAAAGTGAACGCAGGAAGGGTTAAGTTGCCATACGACTTAGAAGAGGAGTTTCCAAGCCTCACCAAGGAGAAGCCTGACCAGATTGAAGACATCAAATTAGATGATGAGGACATCATCAATCTAGATGAATTGAAGGCATGGAAATCAAAAGGTCAAGATCAAGATGAAGAGATTGGAAGATATACTTGAGTCCTCCAATCAAGCATTGAGAAGATCACAAAGGGAAAGTAAGAAGCCAATTAGATATGGGTATTTCACTACTCTTGTCATTTAGCATTCTCTTTTCCTTGCTAAAAATTCATTTTTTGAAGAACCTTCTTCATATGAAGAAGCTTGTCTTAAAGCAAAATGGAAAGAAGCCATGAATGAGGAAATGGAGGCACTCCAAGAGAGTGATACTTGGGAACTTGTACCCAAGAAAGATTCAATGAAGGAAATTTGTTCTAGGTGGGTTTACAAAATCAAAAGAAACTCTGATGGAACTATAAGTAGGTATAAAGCTAGACTTGTAGTCAAGGGGTTTGCCCAAACACATGGGGTAGACTGTGAAGAGGCTTTCTCACTTGTGGCTAAAATGCCTACCATCAGGATATTGGTAAGTATAGCTGCAACAAGGGTAAAAAATACTTTTCTCAATGGTTGAATTTTAGAGGAGGTGTACATGGCTCAACCTCCTGGCTATGAAGATCCAATAAAGGTAAATCATGTATGCAAACTAAAGAAAGCTCTTTATGGTTTAAACAGGCACCTAGGGCATGGAACCATAGAATGGTGACATATCTCCAAGAGCAAGGATTCACTATGAGTAATGAAGATTCATCCTTGTTCATCAAAAGGAGAAATTTACAGGTGATATGCTTGTGTGTACATGTTGATGACATTATCCTTATAGGAAGTAATGCCAATGGCATCAAACATATAAAGAATCAGATGATGCAAGACTTCAAGATTAGTGACCTAGGGTTACTAAAATATTTTCTTGGACTTGAGTTAGCATATACAAAATCAGGTATCTACATCACTCAAAGGAATTATGTGCAGGACATGTTGAAAACGTTTCAATTGGAGAATTCAAAGATAGCCAGCACTCCTATGGAGGTAAACCATAAATTAAGTGCACATGAATGTGTTGAACTTGAAGACATTACAAGTTATCAAAGCATAATAGGAAGCTTGAACTATGCCACATTGACAAGGATTGACATTTGTTATGCAGTAAGTGTTTTGAGTTAGTTCATGCACAAACCAAGAGTACCTCACTTAGAAGTAGGTAAAAGGGTTTTGAAGTATTTTAAGGGAACTCAAAACCAAGGTCTTTTCTTCCCTTATACATCAGATTTAGATATAAAGCTATATTCAGATGTAGATTGGGTAGGGTGCAAAGATGATAGAAGGAGTACTTTTGGGTATGTATCTTTTGCAAGTGATAAACGGATTTCATGGTCTGCAAAGAAGCAGCCAACTATTCCTCTATCGTCAACAAAAGCTGAAAACAAGGGATTAGCCAATGCTACTCAGGAAGCTATATGGATTAGATTGTTATATACAGATTTAGGACTTCACACTCACCCAACAATGAATTTTGGTGACAATATGAGTCCATTACATCTCGTTGCCAACCTTGTCTATCATGCTGGAACCAACCACATAGAAGTGCACTATCATTATGTTAGAGAGAAGCTCTTGAGCAAGGATATTCAACTTTCTTATGTATCTACTAATATACAACTTGCAGATCTACTAGCCAAAGCACTTGATGATACCAAGATTTGCAGATTAAGAACTTTGATTGGATTGCTGGATATACTTGAAGATCAATAATACTATGGAAAAAAAATTTTTGGCTTGAGGGGAAGCTATTGGTGCAATTTACCCAAGCCTTCACATTTGACATGTTGAAGAGAAACTCTATGGACTTGCCATACTTCATTAATAGGTTCATGTGAACCACATCTTGTAAAAGCTAGTCATTTATCCTTGGTAAAACTTAATTACTTGAAGAATCTTTGTAAAAGCCACAACTTGTGGAAGTTAGGAGAAAACATAGTTACGTGTTCCTAATGAGTGAATATTGCCTACATCATAGGAGTCACTTTATGGAGAGAGCCAAGAATTTGAATCAGAATTCAAATTGTGAAGCAAGTTATAAAAAGGACTTTGGAAAAGGGGCAGGACAACACTTCATCTTTGAGCCAATTTGACTTATCATTTTGTAAGCTTGAGTAAGCACACTCCATAGCTACTCAGCTATTATCATTGTGCATCATTCTCTATGCCAATGATCTTGTACAACATTGTGTTATAATACAAACTTGTCATTGATCAACTGTCCATATCCATCTTTCTCAATAGTTCCTACTACCATGATGAAAACCATAAGGGCACTCATTTAGATCTCACTTACCAAAGGTTGGGAGACTTATCATTTAGGGTTAATGAATGCAATCCTTAATAAACAGCTAAAGGAGATTAAGTACATTGTAAAAATAAAGCGATGTGAGGAAATAACTTACCATGTCATGTGTGTTGAAATCTACTAGTGTTTATAGCTATGGCTGAAATTCTCATGAGTAGCATATGTCTGTAGTACACTTATATCTTTGGTACTTTGATAGTGGGGTAAAAAAATTTATTACCTCACAAGATAGTTTCTTCAATACACTTTAGTGTTCCCCTACATGCAATACTATCATATGTGCTAACAAATCCTCTTATCCTTTGAAGGGATTTCGTAAGATCATTTCGAAAACTAGTTATGAAACTTCTTTCACATTATCAAATGCTTTATATGTGCCATGGATAAAGAAAAATGTGTTTTTAGTTTCAACATTAGCCAAGATTGTCTTGATTGTCAAATTTGGTAATGATATATATACATTTCATCATCTCTCAAATGGAGATGTTAGTATTGCTTTTCGTAATTTATATCAAAGGGTGTATACGATCATAGAATAACACAGGGATAATAGGGGGAATACCGTTGGCGATCAAGAAAAAGATATTTGGGATAAAATCAAGCTCCACTTGGACCTAGTGGAGGTTAAAGATACAAATGGTTTCTCTTGGTCAAACCTCCAATCTAGGGATGACCTGAGGAAAGCAAGACTTTATAGAAGCTACATTGCATAGAACATTATCACTTAGTGGGGTCAGCTTGACATCTCGCAACACATTGACCTCACCCTATTACCCTCACTTTTAAGCCGATTGCCAAACTCAAAAAAGTGCCTTGGTTCCATGCTTGCGAGATGGCATTCTCCCTTCCCTCTGTCCATCAAGAAATTACCTTGGTTTGGAACATGGCTTTCGCCAATGGTGCCTCACCGGCCAAATGTTGGAGGGTTGCGGTTGAGAAGACTTGCCAAATTCTGATCAGGACCCACAAGATGATTTTCAATGTTCGACACAGGCATAGAGAGAAGCTCTATCAGAGGCTCCTTGAGGAGGAAGTGAACAAAGGGAACTACCAATACTAGATCGGACTACGAAAAATTAGAGGCATGTTCAGATACGAGGAATAAATTCAAAGGAAAAACTTGCAAGTATATTTTAAAGATTGGTGGGTGGGCATGGCTGACAAACCAACAAAAGAGATGTGTGGCATCCTTAAGAGGAAACAATCTAGAGACTCGATTCCCTTCTTTAGGGTTTGAATGCAAAACAAAAGAAGAAAACAATACTATTATTGTCAACCATTTTACTCAGCTCTTGCAGGTTTCGACAACTCTCTCTTCCCATAGGAGGGATTGCATGGTGTGCATCTCGAGAGTCTCTCCCTCGAGAATACCACCTAGCATGAAGTCTCTTCTTGAGGCATCGATCTCTATAATGAGATTCTCGAAGTCATCGAGATGCTCCGCAATGGGAAAAGCCCGGGTCTTGACGGCCTCACAAATGAATTTTTCAATTCTTTCAGCCAGGTGATGGCCACCTTGTTGCACATGCTTTGGCAAGAGGCTCTAGCTTTTGGTGCCCTCCCCGAATGCCTCAACAATGGTTTCATCAAGCTTATCCATAAAAAAGGTAGCAAGAATAGGATTGAAAACTAGCGCCCAATCAGGATGCTTCAAACAGGATACAAGATCCTTGTGAAAGTCATAGCTAATAGAATATCATACCGCTTGAAGGGATGGCTTAGCGAGGATAAAAAAGGTTTCATCAAGGGCAGATCCATACTTGAAGCTATCATTGATATCTGTGAATGCCTCGACAATGCCGAAGAGTCTGAGCCAGACATAGTATTCCTCAAAATTGACTTTGACAAAGCATACGATAGGCTGGAATGGGACTTTGTTCTAGAATCCCTTAAAGACCTTGGGTGTAGTCAAAAATTCATGAAGATGATTGCCACTTTGTTGGGGAATGCATCGACGCAAATAAACATCAATGGTCAGCTATCAAAGGCTATCAGATTAAAATGTTTAATTAGGCAAGGTTGCCCATTGGCTCATCTACTCTTCACTATATCCACAGAAGGGCTCAATCACTTGGTGCAGCATCATATGGAATTGAGCCATATTAAAGGTCTATCCATACCTCTCAACCATGGCCAGATGATCATGAGACCCTTTGCTCATGACATGAGCGCATTTGTGCATAATGATGCAAACAACATTGGGACCTTTTGGGGGTGCCTTAATAACTTTTGTGAGGCATCCCGATCTAGAATTAACCACTCCAAAACTGCTTTTCAGTCCATCATCGGACCACCTCCCCAACTTTTGGTGGAACATGGTTGCCAAATTATCCCTTGGGGACAATTCATCCACGTACTTGGTATTCAGATGGGATTTGGTGTCTCGATGGTGCAAAGATGGGACTGGGCCCTTTCTAAACTGGATTGTAAGTTAACATACTAGAAGGGCATGCAAATCAATCTCACGAGTCATTCCATTGCAATCAATACCTTCCTCTTCTCGTCAACCATTTACTTTCTCTCGTGGTTGAGACCGAAAGATGAAGGACTGAGCAAACTGGAAAGAATCTACAGAAACTTTCTTTGGACGGGGGACCACAATAGGAGAGGGGTTCCCAAAATAAAGTGGTCTACTTGCATCTGCCAAAAAGAGTGTGGCAGCCTGGGCATTATGGATATTGAAGGCATGGCTGACAAGTTGGTGGCAAAATGGATAATCAGGGCTTGGTGTAACTGTGAGACCTCTTGGGCCAAGCTCATTTTCAGGAGCAAGAACTTACCTATGTTGGTGGGATTCCTTGGTTGGAAGGACTTGGACCTCCTTACCCTATTATTCTCTGTTGGAATTTGAGCAAAACCTTTTGAGCATACACAACTTAATTGACAAGATGATAAGTGAGAGATAGAAAGAAAGAGATCTTGAGACAAGGATAGGGAACGTAAGCTGGATGCTTACTTCACTAAAAATAATAGATGTCCAAATTACAACATGGGAGTACTACTCAACCATATAAATTGGTGCGCTCACTAATGGAAAAATAAGAAGATGATGATACAAAATTTAGATTATGTCGAAATAATATAAGTGTGTGTGAAGAGAACGAAGCAATGAAGCTAACAACATAGTGTAACGAAATTGTAAATCAACCACAAGATTAACTCACAAAAGATAGTTACCACCACCTCGTAGAAGACTTCTTGCTGTGATGAGAGTAGCCTCTCCTTCACCAAAACTTCACCTCCTTCAAGAGTGTGAGAACACTCTGTCTTCAAGAAGATCTCCAAGCTCTAGATCTTTGAGTGAGTGATTTACACAATGAGCCAAGGGCCTTATTATATAGTATTTGAGTATCCATGAAAAGCTAAAAGATAGCTTAAAATAAATCTACGATCAAAATTGATCGCTAACGGAAAAGAAATCTGCAGCCCTTACATGTGCGTTTCCTAAAAGCAAACAACTTGAAAAACACTGCCTTCGTGATGCGTTTAACGGGATTCGAACCTGGGAGGATCGTAATGGCTTTTGGAAGCTTTGGACTAGACCAAGTCCATGCACGCTAGCACGTACTCATATTTTAGAGTCCGCTTTTAATATATGTAGTTGAAGAAATCTTCTACAGAAGATAGTGTTGGACCAAATGATATTAACTCCAACAATCCCTCCTTCAATGTCATATTGGTACAAGATTCACTAACCTGCAAATCTTCTCATGACTATCTCTAGTCAATGCTTTGGTAAAAATATCTGCAACATTCTCACTAGATGGAACATAAACTAGCTCAATGTGCTTCTTAGCTATCTGCTCTCGAATATAGTGGTAGTGTACCTCTATATGCTTTGTCCTTGCATGATGCACTGGATTCTTAGCTATAGCTATAGCACTCTGGCTATCTGAAAATATCTGAATGGGTTGATGCACTCTTACATCAAGATAACTGAAAATCTTGTGCAACCATACTGACTCTAGAGTAGCTGTAAATGCTGCACGATATTCAGCTTCACACGATGAAGTGGCAATAGTGGGTTGTCTCTTTGAATGCCATGAGATAAGACAATCTCCAAGATAAAAACAAAATCCACTAGTACTTCTTCTTGTGTCTCTATCACCTGCCCAATCAGAATCTGAAAATCCTTTTAGTAAAAAATGTGTAGATTTCAAAAATACCATAGCATAATTTGAAGTTCCCTTCAAATAACAAAAGATCCGCTTTACTGCTTTCCAATGTAACACTGTCCGATTCTGCATGAACCTTGATACTTGAGAAACTGCAAACTGTATATCAGGACGTGTATTACAAAGATATATCAAGCAACCAACTGCTTGACTATATAGAGTAGCATCAAATGACTCTACATCTGCTACTATTCGTAAAGACATGTTCTGATCCATAGGTGTTTGCATAGGTTTAGAATCACCCATCTGAAACCTTTCCAAAAGTTTCTCAATGTACTTCTGTTGTGTCATGTAGATACACTCATCCCGAAACAGAAACTGAATCCCAAGATAATAATGTAAAATGCCTAAATCATTTACATCAAATGTTTGCTTCAATTCTTCTTTGAACATCTGCAAATCTTCATCTCTAGGACTTGTGACTATAATATCATCCACATAAATGATTGCTATAATCATCATACCTATTTCAGCTTTGACATAAAGAGTTGAAGCCGCATCTGAGTTATGGAAACCAATGGATAAAAGATATGTATGTATCTTTTCATACCATGCTCTAGGTGCCTGTTTTAAACCATATAAAGCTTTTATAAGCTTACACACTAAGTGTTCTTTACCTGTCTCTTCAAAACCTTCTGGCTGCTGAATATACACATCCTCGTGTAAATCACCATTAAGAAAAGCAGTCTTGATGTCAAGTTGATATATATGCCAACCAAAATGTGCTACTATAGCAAGTACTAGCCTAATAATAGTCATCCTAGATGTAGGAGCAAATGTCTCATCATAATCAATACCTTTTTGTTGTGCATATCCTTTGACAACCAACGTGGCCTTGTATCCATCAATAGTACCATCTGCTTTCCTTTTGATTTTGAAGATCCATTTTACACCTATAGCCTTCTTTCCTTCTGGTAACTCACATAGCCGCCAAGTTTGATTCTTATGAATAGAATCAATCTCTTCTTGCATAGCTTTTCTCCAAATAGGAATGTTAAGTGCCTCTTTAACACACGCAGGTTCATCTTCAACAATTGTAAGTGCCAAAATATCATGAATCTCAAAGTCTTCAGCAAAACTTACATTATATTTTTGCTGTCGAGTTTGACTTCTTGTTCTTACATGATCTTGTTGTTGTTGTCTAGTCTGACTCCTTGTTCTTCCAGTAAAAGTCTTTATACCACTATCTTTCCAAGTTTGATATAACCACGTAGGTGTATCCTTGAATAGTGGTGAAACTCTTTCTGAACTTTCAGCTTCCACAGGTTCTGGAACTTGTCGTGCCGAGGTACTAGGACTTTCTAGAACTTTAACTTCTTCCATTTCTCGAATCAAAGTTTCTTGTGGAACTGACTCTGTAGAAGGTTGTGAAATTCCTCTTTCTTCAACTTTTTCTTGAATACTAGGAATTTTAACTCCCTCCTGATATGGCTGATTATGTACATCCATAATCTTTTTAAAAATTCCATAGTCATTTTCACTAATGAACTCCGGAATTTTTGCTTCTTTATCATAAACCTTATCTTCAACAATATAAGCATTACGTGAAAGAATAAGTTCACCTGACTTTGGAACATAAAACCTGTATCCCTTACTCTCAATAGGATATCCAATAAAAATAGCTTTCTTTGCCTTTACATCTAGTTTGCCTCGGTCCTTTTTCTCAACATGTACATAAGAAAGTGATCCAAATACTCTGAAGTAACTCACATTAGGTTTTCTACCATAATAAGATTGATACGGTGTGATTACCTTTAAACCTTTTGTAGATGACCTGTTCAAAATGTGATTAGTTGTATGTACTGCATCACACCAAAATTTTGGTGAAAGCCTCTTGGACGCAATCATGCTCCGCATCATTTCAACAAGTAATCTATTCTTTCTTTCTGCAACACCATTTTGCTGAGGAGTATAAGCAATAGTAAGGTGTCGAGTAATACCTTTCTCATCAAGAAAAGTTTGGAACTCATTTGACAAGTATTCTCCACCTCTATCACTTCTAAGAATCTGGACAGTTTCCTGACTTTCATTTTCAACCATGGCTACAAATTTCTTGAACATAGGAAAGACTTCTGACTTTGACTTAAGACCATAGATCCATGAATATCTTGTAAAATCATCAACGAATAGAACAAAATACCTGAAACCCTGAATAGAGTCTGCTCTCATAGGACAATTCACATCTGAATGAATAATCTGCAATTTCCTCGTAGCTGTAATATGACCATGTTTCTTGAAAGGTAGTTTATGCATTTTACCTTCAAGACAACCTTCACATATATCTGAATCATCAAGTAGCTTGAATGAGGGTAAACTCTCAACCATACCTCTGTCTTTGATATTCTTGAGAGCTCCAAAACTGATATGTCCAAATCTTTCATGCCATAGCTTCATATCTTCCACCGGTGATGAAGATTTGACTGCATATGCCTGAACGATTTTTGACAAAACAAAGATCCCTCCTTTATGCTTACCTTGTAAAAGACACTTGTCTTCTTTATGTGATAAGATCTTACAAAGATCTTTCTCAAATACCACTTTAAAACCATCACTTAAAAATGCAGATATAGATAGCAGATTCTATTTCATTTCAGGTACATAAAGGACATCTCAAATTTGAAAAACACCACCTTCTCTTGACTTTAGGGTTACTGTACCTATTCCCATAACATCCAAATCATTGCCATCTACAATAGTAACTCTTCTACCTGAAGAATAGGAAAGAGAAGAAAATACATCTCTGCAACATGTCATATGCTTTGTAGCACCTGAGTCGAATATCCAAGGACTTGCTGAAAGAACTTGTAAAGCTGCTTGATCAAAAGCTACTTCCTCAATGGTGATACAGGCATAAGAATCACCTTGAGATTTCCCTTTTTTATCATCTTCTGCAACATTACCTGATGCCTTTTTCTTTTCATATTGAAGAGCCAAAAACTTGCTATTTATGTTCATATTTTTGTCCATGGTTTTGAACAATTCTCTGGCCCCATAAGCAATCAACTTAATTTGTTTTGGTGAACTCTTATACACTTAGTAAGCTAACAAGCATGAGTGATTTGATCAAAATAGATGAACTACACAAAGAGAAACAAACTTAGCAAGTCATAGGATGAGCTCGATTTTTCGGGGCTGCAACAGTCTCAGACCGGTGAGCATTAAAATGCAAATATCTCAAGATTTAAAAACCAAATGATTGTAAAATTTTGTAAGCATATATTAGACAGTATGGGGAATATAAAAAGCTTTAAATAAAAGAAAATAGTGAAGTACACACTGAGAAAAAGCTCTGCCAAGATGACTGTTCTAAGAGAGTGTTGCCAGAGAAGAACAAAACCAAGTGACACAACTGACCTTAAATGATCATAGCTGACGATTGAAACATCCAAACAGATGCACCAAGATTAGAGAAATCATCTCTCCAATCTGACTGAGAAAACTAAGAGATATGGCAGTGAACAGTACACTTCACAAGAACATGAAGATATGAACTCAAATGATCATGAAAATGAAAGTATATTGATTGTAAAATACAATGGAATTACTAATATATATGTGTGCCTTGAAACCACACCTGATATGGCATAAATCTTAGCTCTTGGAGGTCTTCACATAACCACGACTAAGACTACCATGTATTTATAGTTGATCTTGGGAGCCTAACTTCCCACAATCACTCTTCAATCAATTAGTGATTGATTTGATTCTCCAAGTCCCATCAATCACAAATTCGTGGCCTTTCTTTCCTCTTTTGATCAAGTGGGCTCAATCACTTAAGATTCCTTCTCTTTTACATTAAGTAAAGACTTAAAAATTATAAGAGGGAGTTCACAAGTGAACTCTAGAAGAAGTAGACATTTCCTTCACGTTTCTAAGCCTTTTGATGACTCAAGCCAATACTTAAGCTTGTCATAGCCTGCTCCAACAGCTCCCCCTCAGGCCAAGTATGCTTGAGATCTTCAATCCTCCAAGATTACCTGCAAACCTATAATAGCCTTGAATTGGCAAAGCTTTGTACCATCCAATGCTTTGGTCAGAATATCTACACATTGTTGATGAGTGGACACATATGATATTTGAATCTCCTTGCTGACAATCTTCTCTCTTACATAGTGATAATGAACTTCAATATGTTTAGTCCTTACATGAAAAATTGGATTAGCAGAAGTGAATAGAACTCATATTGTCACAAAAAATAGTTGGAGTGCCAAATTCCAATCCAAGATCTCTGAATAGTGTCTTCATCCACATAGCTTCTTGAGTAGCTATGGCAAGACCTCTGTATTCAGCTTCAGTAGGAGAGAGAGCAACTGTGGGTTGCTTCTTGGATGACCATTAAAGAAGTTTTGAACCTGCAGAGGTAAGACAACCTCAGGTGCTCCTTCTATCTTCCTTGCAGCTAGCCGAATTTGCATCAGAGAACAACTTCAAACTTAAATTAGATACATAAGGGTAATATAACCCCTCATTCATGGTCCCTTTTAGATATCTGAGTATCCTCTTTGCAGCCTCCATGAGAGGTTTCTAGGGTGTGTGCATAAATTAACTTAGCTTACTCACACTATAACATATATCAACCCTTGTCAATGTGGCATAGTTCAAACTACCCACAAGGCTTTGATAACCTCTCACATCTTCTATGAGTTCACCTTCATGTGAGCTCAATTTGTAATTAACTTCCATTGGAGTACGTGCAATCCTGCAATCTTGCATCTTAAATTTTTCCAACATGTCTTTAATGTACTTTCTTTGAGTAAGAAACAAACCATGATCTTTTGTAGATAACTTCCAATCCTAGGAGGTAGGTAAGTGAACCCAAATAACTTATCTTGAATTCTTCTCTCATCTGTTCTTTCATTCTCTTCATGCCATCTATATCATTTCATGTAAGTATAATATCATCTACATACACACACAAATAGATGACTTAAGAATTATTCCTTTTTATGAATAGTCACGGATCTGACTTGCTAGATTGAAATCCTTTGTCCTGCAAGAATGAGACAAGCCTTTGATTCCAAGCCCTTGGGGCTTGTTTGAGTCCATATAAAGGTTTATTAAGTTTACACACATAATCAGGATATATGTGATTCTCAAAACCAGGTGGTTGTGCCATATATACCTCTTCATTTATCCATCTATTAAGAAATGCATTTTTTACATCCAACAAAAGTATCTTCCAATTCTTGGAAGAGGAAATACTAAGCAAAACCCTAATAGTAGGCATCTTTGCCACAGGAGAGAAGGTCTCCTCATAATCAATTCCCTGAGTTTGTGTAAAGCCTTTTGCAACAAGCCTTGTGTTATACTTGTTAATGGAGCCATCTCAGTTCTTCTTCAATTTGTAGATCCACCTTGAGCCTATCACTTTCATTGATGGACACTTGGGAACCAATTCCCAAGTGTTATTCTCCTCAAGAGCTTCAATTTTTTCTTCCATTGCATGCCTCCATTCTGATTTCTTCTTTGCTTCCTCAAATGTTGAAGGTCCCTCTTGATTTATGTCCTATGCTAGATAGAGAATGTTTAGTGACTAGAGAAGTATCAAACCCATACCTTTCTGGCTTTCTTTTCTCCCTAGTGGACCTTCTTAGGCCATGATGTGATGATTCTACCTCTTGTCCAAGTTGCTGCATTTTTGGTTTACCTTTAGACTTCCACATTTTGAGTTTTTCATACTGAGTTGCTTCATCATCTTCTAAGGTATCCCGCTCTTCAACTTTAGTAGAATTATCCTTAACAAGTTTTGGAAAATCTTCTTCAAGATCATAAGGTAGGTTGACCTTTCTACATGAACCTTCATACCAAGAATTATTCTCATCAAATACTACATCTCTACTCACCAAGAATCCTTTGGTTTGTTGGGTTGTATAATTGCTAGCGCTTTTGACTGTTGTCATATCCAATGAAGACACACCTTTCTGCTTTGGGATCCATCTTGCCTCTAACCTGGTGAAGGAACATGAGCAAAAGCAACACATCTAAAAATCGTACAATGATCCAAGCTTGGTCTTCTTCCATTCCAAGCCTCATATGGTGTCATGCCATCCAGTGATTTTGAAGGTAACGTGTTGATGAAATAAGTGGCTGTAGATACAGCCTCCGCCCATAAATAATTAGGTAAGTACTCTTCATTTATCAAAGACCTTGCAGCTTCAACAATTGTCCTATTCCTTCTTTTCTCCATTTTGCTCAGGAGTGTACCTTATAGTGATCTCTCTTTTTATTCCTCTTTCTTGAAGAAAGGAGTCAAATTCATGGGAGAAGTACTCTCCCCCTCCATCTGACCTTAGCCTTTTTAGTGTTTTACCTGTTTGATTATCCACAAGAGCCAAATATCTTTTGAAGCATGAAAAGACTTCATCTTTGTGTTTCATAAAGTAGAATATAGTCCACCTACTACAATCATCAATGAAGGAGACATAATACATTGATCCGGATATGGAAGCATCCTTGCTAGGACCCCATACATTTGTATGAACCAACTCCAAGAGATCTCCATACATATATCCTTTCTTCTTGAATGGTAACTTGTGGGACTTTCCAAATTGACATGCACTACACTTATAAATCATGTGTTGTTTTAACAAGTTAGGGAGTCCAAGTACACTTTGATCCGTGCAAATTTGCTTTAATGATCTTTCACAAAAGGTTAGCAAATTTGCAAATTTGCTAACCGTTTGTGCCATACTTCCAATTCTATGAGTGTCTGACTACGATAATTAAAGAGAGCATTGTTTCTAGTGTCTTGTAATTCAAATGTGAACAATCTACCTGTCTTTTCACCTTTTGCGATTCTTCTGAATTCTTGACTTGGATCTTCAACAAATGTTTCTGCTTTTGTGAACCTCACTTGCAACCCTTTCTCTACTATCTTCCCAACACTTATCAAATTCTTTGTAATGGTAGGGGCATAGAGTACCTTACTGAGTAAGTTGATGTTTCCATCAGGTGCTTTGACATTTCCTATTTTCTCCACAAGGTGTCTTGTATCATCTCCTGTTTGTACCTCATGCTTGTTCGTTGGATCTTCTAAATCAGATAGGAGGGCCACATTTCCTACCACATGATTTGAACAACCTGAATCTATCTAGAAAACATGCTCATCAGATTTACCTTGTGGCATGGCCATATTCATGATTAGCGATGAGTCCTCTTGATTTGAGAATTCTTTGTAGCTATTGAAGTCTCTTCTTCCCCTATTGCCTCCTTGATAGTTTGAATGGTTGTAATTGTTGTGGTTGCCATGGTAATTGTTGAACCTTCCTCTTGAGTAGCCATAACTTCCTCTATTGTAGCCTCTTCCTCTTTGATTCCTGGAACTCTTAAAGCAATTTTCAGTTGTATGATTAGTTAATCCACAAATAGAGCATGAATTAGAGTCTTGGGATCTCCCCCTGCCTTGTCTTCCTCCTCTTCCCCTACCTATACCATGTCCTCCTCTACCTACATAGTTAGCTTGATGTGTACCTGCTTCATCATCCACTTTCTTTGCTCTTCTTTGTTTTCTTTGGACTTGCTTTTATCAGTATACAAAGCTGAAGATTGATTACCTTTGGAGCTTTCTCCATTCTTGATAAGCTTGGCCTCTTGAGTAAGTAGTCGTCCTATGAGTGTGTTGAAATCTGGTACATGCATATCCATGTATAGATCCATAGCTATGGTGAATGCTTCCAACTTGTCATCTGCCTTCAAACCATTGATCACCTCCCTTACAATTTTCTCTTCATCTATTACCTCTCCAATGCTTCCCAACTGATCTGCTATGTCCTTGAGCTTTGTGACAAAATCAGTCACATTTGTTTTGAGAGCTTTCTTGAGAGTTGTGAAGTCTACCCATAGTTGATGCTTCCTAGATTTTTGTACTTGAAGAGAAGAAGGCTTCAAGTGCATTCCACACCTCCTAAGATGTTTTACAAATTCTAATGTGAGGCAACAAAAAATCTTAGATAGATTTGAGGAGATAAGACCTTGCAAGTGCATCCTTAGAGCACCATGTGCTCAATCTTTCTCGCTCTTCTTGTGTTGGTTGACTTTTGTTCCTGAAACTTGGCATAACTTCATCTCCAGCTATATAACCATAGAAACTCCTTCCTTGAAGATAAGCTTCCATCGTTAATGACCAGGCTGAGTAGTTACCTCTATCCAATTTGTCAATTGATGAAGGAAATCCATCTGCCACGTTGTCCAACCTTGCTCTGATACCACTGTGAAGAGATGGATTTGTAGATGATGAACATGAAGTGGTGCTGCAAAAACTTTGCACTACAGTAGCCAAATGAACTCTAGAGATGTGTTGTGGGCCCTTCTAGCTTGCCAAGGGATGTATTAGACACCCTATCTACCTTGGAAGATCACTCTCAAAAAGTTGAATCAAAACAAATAAGTTGGAGTAGAATCAAGGGCCAAAAACTTGCTATTTATGTTCATACACCTGCCCAAAGTTTTGAACGATTCTCTGGCCATAGTAGCAATTAACTTAATTCCTTTTGGGCAACTCTTATACACTTAGTAAGATAACAAGCATGAGTGATGTGATGAAAAAATGAGCTACACAAAGAGGAAAAAACTTAGCAAGTCATAGGTTGACCCCGATTTTCCCGAGCTACAACAGTCTCAGACCCGTGAGCAGTAAAATGCACATACCTCAAGATTTAAAAACCCAATGATTATGAGATTGTGTACGCACATACCAGACAGTATGCTGAGTCTAAAAAGATTTAAAGCAAAGAAAATGATGAAGAATACACTAAGAAATAGCTATGACAAGATGACTATTCTAGGAGAGTGCTGCCAGAGAAGAAGAAAACCAAGTGACATAGCTGACTTTAAATGATCATAGCTGAAGATTGAAACATCCAAATACAATGAAAATTGATGAAAATAAAGTAGACGTAGAGAGCTACCTTTACCAAGTTAAATCAGCGACAATGATGCACCAAGCTTAGAGAAATCATCTCTGCAATGTAACTCTGAAAACTGAGAGATATGGCAGAATAGTACACTTCACAAGAACATGAAGATATGAACTCAAATGATCATGAAAATTAAAGTATATTGATTGTAAAATACAATGGACTTACTGATACATATGTGTCCCTTGAAACAAACCTTGATATGGCATAAAGCTCAGCTCTTGGAGGCTTCACATAACCACGATTAAGACTACCATGTATTTATAGTTGACCTTGGGAGCCTAACTTCCCACAATCACTCTTCAATCAATTAGTGATTGATTTGATTCTCCAACTACCATCAATCACGAATTTGTTGCTTTTCTTTCCTCTTTTGATCAAGTGGGCTCAACCACTTAAGATTCCTTCACTTTTACATTAAGTAAAGACTTTAAAATTACAAGAGGGAGATCACAAGTGAACTCTAGAAGAAGTAGACATTTCCTTCACATTTCTAAGCCTTTTGATGACTCAATCCAATACTTAGGCTTGTCATAGACTTGCTCCAACATGAAGTTCATGTCGTTATGCCATCCACTCATCGAGATCAAAAAATTGGTTCTCATGTGGCAAATTCTTCAACGTGGTATCTGGACCAACCTAAGCGCCAACAAAATCTATGCCGTGGTGCAAGCGATGCCACGATAGCATCAAGGACCTTGGTCACATCTTCTTTCCTTGGCCCAATTCACTCATACTCTAGAAAACCCTCAAGAATATCTTGAGACTACAAGCAAAGATCACCTGGAAGCAAGCACTGCTTGGTGAAGTGATTGGCTTCTCAGCAGCGCTTTGGAATGCTATAAGAGGGGAAACCCTCTAGAAGATTTGGAAGGAGCGATGTGTCATGAACTTCGGACAACCTCCTAAAGAGTGGTTGATTGAGAAGTCTCTTTTCCTCCTTGTCAAAAGAATATCCTATTGTAAGAGGTATCCACCCTTTAGGCATGATAAAGTGATTTTCATCGAGAACAACAAGCTCAAATCCAAGTGGGTCCCGCATGAAGGGGATCGGAGGATTCTTAACCTCCTTTGTAACATGCTATAGGCTAGCAAGTTCCACCCCTGCTTTGTGGGATTCGGGGGGTCCCAAGGACACTAGTCCCACTCACTTGTAACTTTTTTCTATTCTTTAATTAAAGTCTAGGAGAGTAGGCCATGGACGAACTCCCTTTATTTTAAAAAAAGAATATGCAAAATCTATGAATGTTTCAATATGTGCAGTTCAATATTCTCCAACTATGCCAGATGCAAAGCAACGGTATGCATGCTTTGGTGATCTAAATTTTTCTAGTTATGCCCACACAAATCTTAAAGAAGTTACTCTTTACTCAAATCTGAGGCACCTTGTAAACACGTTTGTAGAGGTTGTATTTTGGATGAAATGCAGTGTTCCTCCTTCCCAAAAGACGTTTCAGTTCGCACTTGGAGGGGAGGTCACTAATACAATGGAAGAAAAATAATACATGGTATTTAGTACCATGCTCCAAAGCCATAGGGGTAGTTATAAATAAATGAGACTAAAAAAACTCAGAGGAGAAATAACGGGGGTACGAGTGGATACATGGCAACACTAGTAGGCAAAGTCTTGCTCAAACCTATGAATTGGCTTTGTGCAAGTAGTTGTTCCTACTATCATGATGAAAACCAAAAAGGCACTCATTGAGATTTCACTTACCCAAAGACTTATGAGTTAGTGTTAATGAATGCAATTCTTATTGAACAGCTAAAGGAGATTTACTACATTGAAAAACCAAAGTGATGTGAGAAAAATAACTTTCCATGTCATGTGTGCAGGTTAAGAAAGGAAAATTATGAACTCACATTATATTCTCAAGAGAGTGCAACTAAAGTTATGGACAAAAATTGAACAAATGTGTATGTATATGTATCCTAGATGATATTATAATTCCTTCAATGTCAAAAATGCCCAAAGAACCTTGGTCTTTTTGGCTTATGCAAGTAGTCCATTTAGTTTTTTGCACACCCTTCATGTTAGGGTCTCCTATCTAGAGAAATTTTCTCCAAACTCTTTCCAATTTGGCAATATCTTAGTCCCGATCTTCATGTCAACTTGTTATCGAGCTTGGAGAGAGCCCAATTCCATCTGGACCCTATGAAACATCCAATCCCATCTGAATACATAACAAGCATAGGATCGCCTTACCTAAGATAGGAGCTTCAAGTAGAGGTTTCATTCTCCAAGTTATAGAAAATGTTTGTTTTTGGAGTGGTGTGAGAGGGAATCTTGTTAATACTACCCTTAGGATTTCTCCTCCTTCTTCATCTCACTTCAACAAAGCCTTCGAGGTTCGTCTCCATGACTTGTGTTTTGTTCACTTCCTCTACATCCAAAGGATGATCTTATGACATGCATCTACACACACATCTAGATTCCAACCTATGAAAATATCATCTCCAACAATTGCACAAGCATGACCCATAGTATCACCATCCCCAATCCCCCCACCACCAACCTCACTACTGCTCACTAAGGATTTCACTTTTGCATCCACAGTCGCTATCCCTTTTCCCTTTCATAAGTTCTCAATCAAAGTGCATCCATGTGCACCAATCTTGTGTATACCTCATCCATCATAGACTCTGCCTTGATTAAAAAGGTCCATTATATGAATCAAATGGGGGATGAATATGCTAACTTAGGGCAAAGATACAATCACTTGAAAGAACAATCAGAGAGGTTAAAATCACATTTAAATTTCTTAATGGTGGAGAATGCCTCTCTGAACTCTAGATACACTTAGTTGAAGGAAGCTCACAATGCATAGGAGTTACAATTGGAAGCACATAACTAGCAAGTGATACAAGAGATGAAATAAGAATTATGATCACAAATGGATCGCAATGCTAGATTAACTAGAAACATGGGCCTCCTAAGAAGAAAAGTAGCTATTGAAAATGAAGAAAATAAATAGTTGCAAGGGAGAATATGTAGAGACTGGACTTCCTCTTAAAAAAAGGGAAATTTCATTTTAATCTATTCCATCCTACAACCAAAAAACATTCCACTAAAGATCTAACGATCCATTTAAGGTTTGTATTCCCATCTAGGACCAAATAGTCCTTCTATCCTCAAAATATTAATTCTAGATGGGACCACCCTATTAGTGTCATGTGCCAATGGAGATAACCCTTATTAATGAAATGGATACTCAAAATTAGGAACCAAAATCATAGATTAATCTCATACCCTTCATTCTTGACATCTCTACATGTGCGTAGTTAAACTTAACTCTCCTTATCTCTAAGTTGAGGTCAAATTTTGGAATCTATATATATTGCTTTCTTGTTGAATCTTGAAATAGAAATTCTCTTTTACTATCTCTAAGTGATATGCACTGAGATTCAATCTCTATAGGATCATTGGAAATTTTTACAAGAAATGAGTGTATATCTCTATAGATAGCGAGAATGAAGTTGCTTCAAGTTGTAATTCTACCATCTTTCCAACCTTTCTTGATTTAAAAAAAGATAAATCACACTTTATATAGGACTAAAGGATCTAGAACTTTCTTGGCAAGAGACACTCCCATGATCTACATGGAAATAAAAAATAGTGACTCCTTTTCAACTTCTAACAATCTCTAATCACTATGCCTTAGCTTTCCTAATCATGTGTGACAATATAGTAGTGTGTATCTATGTGCGAATCATGTGTGACAACATGATTATGGCATACCTATTTGCCATTGAATGTTACATGCTAGGAGCAAACATATAGAAGTACATTATCACTACATCAGAGAGAAGTTTGAAAGAACTTGGAGAAGCTTGTAGGAGGTAGAAAATTGAGTTGCAAAGCGGCAAAGTTCGGTCCAGCCAATCGGCACAAGACAAGCTCTTGAGATTAGGGAGATGCAAATAGACATTATAGGCATGTGATAAGTGCAATAAAATGCACTATGTACTTTGGAGCATCAAGGAGAAAGAGTCCATACAAAATAGATAGGTTTGCGCATTGAGTAGCTCAAAAAATGTACTATCTTTGGATGAGACAATTAACTTCAAATGCTCATGGCAGACAACATGATTACAATTGGAAAACCTCGTTTTGGACGAGTGATACACATAGCGTTCAGTGTATAGAATGCACACGAGTACAAGAAATAAGGAACTTATGCTTTTGGAATGAATGTGAAACTCAACAGTGGTACCTCCTATTTTTTAGGAATGCACAAAGATAGACCCCAAGTCAAGAAAACTGATATTTCTCCCAATTTACGAAACCAAATGCTTTTAAATTTTTCATACATAAAATAAACACTAATATCTTTCCATTGAGCACCAATGCATCCGATTTGGATCTCTATGGAGAGAACATCAACCTTTGCAAGCTTACTATTGCTGGAGAAGATGATGGAAAAAAGTGAAGGAGCAAGACAATGATGGCCACAAGTACATGTATATTTCTTCCATATAATGTACAAGTGATTTGAAGTCTTTATATAGACTCTTGAAGTGTTCCACGACTTCTACAAGTGGATTTTGAATTCAAATGAAGACGATAAAGGTTGTTGAAGAGAATCAACTCACTTTCCTACAATCTAGGAAAAGTGAAGACTTAGGTGATTGGTTGAATCATTGGTTGCACCTCAAGCACCTTGAATTTGTGGAAGTTTACCTCTCCTTTTCGCCTTTTAAATGTGTCAAGCTCTAGACTTTTACAATGGTAAATGATCCATAAAAAATCTCAAAGAAATTTACAATAAATGAGCATAGGTAAGAGAACGCTTCAATGGATATTTTGGCATAATCCAAACCACAACCTTTCTTGATGTAGATCAAATCCACCTCAAGCATAGTGTAAGCTAGATTTTCCAAAAAAATTGCTTGCTAAGGAGGAGCAAGCTCAACACATAACTACCAAATAAATGTAGTGACATGTTCACTAAAGCATTGGACTAAACCAAGCTAAAAAATCTCAAAAGAGGCATTGGAGTGATGGAGTTAAGATGAGGAATTGAAGGTATAATGGGGAGCATTGAAAATGAAGCTCCAATCCTAGCAACATATGGACCATCTAAATTGATGACACTTGCGTATTGTAAAGTAAGAATCCATGCACAAGTATTTGAAAACTCAAACTTGGATTTGGGGCCCCCTGATTACTCTCAATCAATCACCTATCAAACTTATGTGTGTTGAACCCTATTTTCTAGGAAATGAACATCTGTCATTTAGGGAATGTTTTCCATATCATATAATTGCATCATGTGCTTACATTTGGATAGAACCCATACGAGTTATCATTTTAGGACTTTGAATGAGCTAGTAGGCCCCTTGCTGAGAATCCATCCACTTGCTTGAGTATCTTCTCCATACTCGGAGCAGTCATAATTCACACTCTATTTTCCATTTCAAGGAGCTAACCAGATTTGAGTGTTATGCTCAACTCCCTCTTCATATGGTATTGATTTCTTGAAGTATTTGTCTTCTTAGAAGGCTCATACAACCCTAAAGTTCACTTGAAGATGAGTTTGAAAATCTACATATTTTGAGAAGAATACAACAAATTGATTGGGATAACTTCCATTAGGAAGTGCTAATAGCCTGGTGTAAGTGAGCAAAATCTCTAGGATTTGTTCCACAAGAACTCCGAGAACCATTGAGTTGAGTGAACGAGGTATTTTTTAACACACCTCTAAGGTCATTCATGCTTCAAGCTGCATATGGAAGGTGTATATTCTCCTATCATGTGGAAAACTATTGCACATGCAAGCATTGTCACGAGGAAGGAGATAAGGAAGAGAGCTCACACACACACACTCTCACTCTCAAGGAGAAGCACACACACAAATTGAGATAGGGAAGAATGATCTTCTTCTTCTTCTTCTTTTATTACATAAAAGGAATGTACAAAAATGACCTAAAAAACAAGAATACAACAAGTGCAATATATAAAGACCAGTACATAAGGAAAAACCTAATGTCCGCGAATGAGTGAGCTGGCAAGAACCAAATGTGCCATCACTCTTCGTAGATAAATCTAGTAAAGCTCAATGAAGTATCCCTGACATATACCGGCGTGACCACTATACATGTCAAAGAAACGAAAAAACTGGTACATGTCATCCTGGATAATCACATGTTGAGCTTGATATCTCAACACTCCCCCTCAAGCTCAACGTCATATCCTGTAATCCAAGCATCTTCCGAAACTTCTTCAACTTCTCAGCTCCAAGTGCTTTGGTGAAAATATCAGCAACCTGCTCATTTGTTCTCACATAAACAAGATCAATATCACCTCCTAATACCTTCTATCTGATGAAGTGATAATGTACCTCGATATGCTTTGTTCTAGCATGGAAAACAGGGTTCCGTGCTAACTGTATGCTGCTAAGATTATCACAATAGATAGTGTTAGGCTTTTGCATTTCCACACCTAAATCTGCAAGTAACATCTCTAGCCATGATGCCTCACATGCTGCCATTGCAGCAGCTCTATACTCAGCCTCTGTACTCGACAAAGCAACAGTGGGTTGCTTCTTACTGCTCCATGTAATAGCTGCACCTCCAAGTGAGAAAAGAAAGCCACTAGTAGATCTTTTATCTGGAGTACTACCAGCCCAATCTGCATCGGTGTATCCATGAACCTGCAAATCTACACCAGCTTCATAAAACAATGCATAATCCAAAGTAGCACTCACATAACGTAGAGTGCACCTCAGAGCATTCAAATGTGGCTTCCTAGGAACCTGCATAAACTGACTTTCAAGTCCAATAGTGTAGCTTAAATCAGGCCTTGTAATTGTAAGATATATAAGACTTCCCACAATTTTCCTGTACATAGTAGCATTTTCCAATGCTTCACCTGATGTAGTATCCAATTTCAAATTCTAATCTAAAGGCATAGAGATTGGCTTACAATCAGCCATACCATACTTTTGCAGCATATTCAAGGCATATTGCCTTTGCGACATCCATATACCTGGTTCTATGTGTATAAACTCAATGCCCAAGAAATAACGCAACACACCAAGATCTTTCATGTCGAATTCCTGCATAAGAAGTTCCTTTACCTCTTTGATGCTTTCTTCATTATCACCACCTACAATCAGGTCATCAACATAAATAGCCACAATAATGATGCCATCATCAGCCTTCCTTGCATATAGTGAGTGATCTGCATCACACATAGAAAACCCAATGCTGGTTAAGTAATCAGCAATCCTTGCATGCCATGCACGCGGAGCCTGCTTCAGCCCATACAAAGCCTTTTGCAACCTGCAAACATATTCTGGATGCTTTGAATCTTCATATCCTTGTGGCTCGTCCATATATACTTCTTCTTGTAACTCACCATGTAGGAAAGCATTCTTCACATCCATCTGATGCAAAGTCCATCCTTTTGCTGTAGCTAATGCAACAAGTGTCCTAACAGTAGACATTTTAGCTACAGGGCTGAATGTTTCCTCATAAGCAATGCCATATGTCTGTGCATATCCTTTAGCTACCAATCGTGCTTTATACCTGCTTATGCTACCATCAACATTATGCTTTACCTTGTAAACCCATTTACAGCCTATGGGTTTCTTTCCTTGCGACAATGGAACCAGCTTCCATGTATCATTTCCATAAAGTGCAGTCGTCTCCTCATCCATAGCTTTTTCCCAATCTGCATTACCAATTGCATCTTCAAAACAAGAAGGTTCAACATCTTGTATTACCTTTGTCATGTAGGCACAATGGCGAGCCATGTAACTATCATATGTCAATCGTTGCACTGAATTACGCATCCTCCCAGATCTTCTTGGTCCTGGGTCACTTCTCCTTGTATCATCTACATGTGCCCTTCTTACTCCTGGAGTCTTCATAGAGGGCAATCCAAGTTCCTCATCAAGACTCTTTTCTAAACCGCTTGAATCTCCATCAACATCTTCAAAACCTGCACATGTTTTATGACCAATAGATAGCTTTTCTTTACCTTTCTTGGATGTATTTGATGAATTTGCTGGATTGAAATTCCCACGTAATCTTCCACTCCATGGATTTGAGTTGGAACTATTGCTTGGTGATGCATCTGGTCCACTCAAAACCTGAGATTCTGCACTTGATTTTTCAGCATTTTCTTTGTCATTTGGTTCAAGACTCAGTCCTTCTTTGGCATCTGCATAGAGGCTTGACATTTCATCAAATACCACATCTCTGCTCACCTTTACCTATTGTGTGAGTGGGTTATAAAATTTATATCCCTTTTGCTCAAGGGAGTATCCAATGAAGACATACTTTTCTGCTTTTGGATCAAGCTTCGTCCTCAATTCATCTGGGACATGTACATATGCAATACAGCCAAAAACTTTCAGATGTGATAAGTTTGGCTTTTTACCTGTAAACTTCTCTTCAGGTGTAACTTGATGTACAACAGCAATCGAAGTTCTGTTCATGATGTATACAGCAGTATGCACAACTTCTGCCCAATAACAATGAGGCATATTCTTCTCAGCCATTAAGGCTCTTGCTATTTCTGCAATATGTCTGTTTTTGCATTCAGCAACACCATTCTGTTGTAGTGTGTACCTGCATGAAAACTGACGTTGAATTCCATGATTTTTCAGAAAACTGCTGAACTCATTTGACATGTATTCACCTCCTCCATCAGATCTTAATGTCTGAATGTACTTCCTTGTCTGCTTTTCCACCATAACTTTAAAATTCTAGAAGTGAGTAAACACCTCGCTCTTCTCTTTCATGAAATATACCCATACTTTACGTGCATGGTCATCAATGAAAGTAACATAAAACCTGCAACCACCCATAGATGTGGTCTTTGCTGGACCCCAAACATCTGTATGTACTACTTCTAGTACATTCTCACTAACATGCTTGTCATGTGGAAATGATGCTCTTGACTATTTACCAAATTGACATGCTGCACATACCTTTTGCATTTCTGCAACTTTGAAATTTGGTAGTCCATGGACAATCTCCTTTGACTGCATCAATTTCAGCCTTTGCAAGTTTGCATGTCTAATCCGTTTGTGCCATATCTCTATATCTGCAATAACTCCTGCACCTTTTGCAAACATGGCTGCATTCATTTCATGAATCTTCACATTTAAGGTGAACATCCTACCCACTTTGTTTCCTTTGGCAACCAACCGTCCATCCTGCTTGTACTCTTCTACATATAATCCATCAGCATTGAACCTGACTTGTAATCCCTGGTCAACAATTTGTCCAACAGAAACCAGATTCTTTGTTATATTTGGAACATGCACCACATCAGCGAGATGTTTTACCTTTCCGTCCTCCATAGACAATGCTATGTTTCCTGTATGCTCAATAGGATGCGATGTATCATCACCTGTTTCAATATATCTAGGAACTGGCATTTTCTGCAAACTACTAAACCATTCTGCATGACTAGTCATGTGATTTGAAGCACCTGAATCAACATACCAGACATTATCATTCAATTTTGAAATACTAGCAGACATTGTATTCATCATGTGATGTTGAACCATAAACAGCTTCTGAGAATCATTCGCACTTGTGGATGCATAGTTGTTTTGCTGCCTTCTGTTATTTTGATTCTTCAACATGCAATCACGTTCAAAGTGTCCAGGTTTACCACAATTCCAACATCCTTTACTATCATTACCTGAATCATTTCTTTGGAAATTTCTACGACCTCTTTGACTCCCCTTGCCTCGAAACTGTCCTCTTCCTCTTGCATGATTCTGTTGTTGACCTTGGTCTTGGTTATTGTTTCCTCTTCCACTTCCAAAACCTCTACCTCTGCCTCTTCCTCTGTCAGAGTAGAATACAGAACTGGGCTTTCCTTGGGAGTTTGAATCCTCACCAAGATTTGACATGCTCTTTTTCTCCAATGTATGCAGCTCGATCTTGAGTTGCAACTTCCGTGCCTTTCTATTGGTCTCGTACAAAGTGATCAAACTGTTCCAAGCCTTTTTTGGAGTCTTGGCATCCTCTATGTGTCCAATCATGCTATCCTGTATGCTAACAGATAGCCAATACATTACCTTTCGTGCTCCTTCATTCCATTCCTCATATGCTCTTAACTGTTTTGCAGTACGATTCCTTTCTGGTAACTGAAGAGCATTTTCATTCTCTCCTTCGATGTACTTCTAGTAGCCTTTTCCCATCAAGAAATTCGTCATTCTGAATCTCCAAGCATGGAAGTTTTTATTGTCTAGCTTATCGCTCATAAGCTGACTCATTCCATGTGTGGTTGCCATTTCTGCAACAATTCACAACACCGCAACACACTACAAGCAGCACTTCTGCTTGAACATTGTTGCACTATGACGTGACAGTTCGATCTCAGAAAAGCACAGTTTTTGTGTATCAACAGTACACGGAATCGCTTGAAATTCTGGATAGGGAATATATGAGTGTCGGCAAACACAACGCAAGTTACAGTTTCTGAAACTTACCTGGTTTTTCTGTGGGCCCCACCTTGCAAGCTCGAAATGGAGGTCTTCTACCTTCACGCTGATTTTCGTAGAAAACGGAGGCCGTTTGTGAAATCGCGTTTTCTCCACACCTTGTCGTGTAGTCTTCACCGTCGCCTTCTCCACGAGCTCTCTACAGCCACGCTGGCTCTGATACCATGTCACGAGAAAGAAGATAAGGAAGAGGGCTCACACACACGCGCTCACTCTCAAGGAGAAGCACACACACGAATTGAGACAGGGAAGAATGATCTTCTTCTTCTTCTTCTTCTTCTATTACATAAAATGAATGTACAAGAATGACCTAAAAAACAAGAATACAACAAGTGCAATATATAAAGACCAGTACATAAGGAAAAACCTAATGTCCGCGAATGAGTAAGCTGGCAAGAACCAAATGTGCCATCACTCTCGGTAGATAAATCTAATAAAGGTCAATGAAGTAACCTTGACATATACCGGTGTGACCACTATACATGTCAAAGAAACGAAAAAACCGGTACGTGTCATCCTGGATCATCACATGTTGAGCTTGATATCTCAACAAGCATGTCCCAGCTCTTGAATCTGAAACTAAACATGATCGAGTCATATGATGCATAACAAGGAACTCCGAATTGGCAATGTTAGTCCAGTTGTCGTCTTTGAATGCAATAAAACTATCATAACTCAGCCTTTGAATTGGATAACTTGCTCTCAAAGACCTCCTTTCATTTCCTTTTGAATATTGCTTCTTCAATCGCTTCAGCTTTACCTTTGGTGTAATCACCTCTTCATACTCTTCTTCACTTGCATTTGAATCACTATTTTGGGTAGCACTTTCAACTTCAAATCTTTCATAACCTGATGTTGGTGATGAGGAATGACTGCTTAGTCTCCCCTTCCATGTCGAGATTTCTCCAAGTGATGTAGAAGCTTCTAGACCTGACATTTGAGTGCTTGTTTGCTGAAATTCTTCTTGGACAACACCTCCATCATCTTCGCAATCTTCTTCAAGAATCTTCTCTTTCCCTTTGTCTTCAAACCATGGTCTTAGCTCATCAAATACCACATCTCGTGAGACTCGTATCTCCTTTGTCACTGGATTGTAGCACGTGTATCCCTTTTGCTCCGATGAATAGCCAATGAAAATACATTTTTTTGACTTTGCCTCCATTTTTGTCCTTAGTTCTTGAGGGATGTGAACATAACACACACATCCAAAAACTTTAAGATGTGTAAGGTCGGGTTTCCTACTAGAATAAACCTCCTCGGGAGTTAGATTATGTACTCCAGCCGTTATGCACTTGTTCAACAAATAAATAGCCGTACTAGTTCCTTCAGCCCAATAGTTTAGTGGCATCTTCATCTCGTTGAGCATGCATCTTGCAACTTCTATGATATGTCGATTTTTCCTTTCAGCTATTCCATATTGTTGAGGCATGTACCTACATGTAAATTGTCTCTTGATGCCATTTTCATAAAGAAAATCTGGAAATTCTTTGGAGAAATATTCTCCTCCTCCATCGGACCTCAACATCTTTATGTAGCATCCTGTTTCCTTTTCTACATGTGCTTTAAATCTCTTGAACATGGAGAACACATCTGATTTTTGTTTTATGCAAAACATCCATAATTTTCTTGAATGATCATCAATAAAAGTGACAAAATATCTATTATGAGCCAGTGATGGTTGTTGTGAGGGTCCCCACACATCCCTGTGTATCAAGTTCAGGACATTCCTTGCCACATAGTTGCTCTTCTTGAATGGTTGTCGAGTTTGCTTTCCTAGTTGGCATGCTTCACAAAACTCATGTAGTCCAACATCATTGAATCTTGGAAGACCTCTTACCACTTCATGGTTGCTCATGTCCTTGAGCTTGGGAATGTTGATATGTCCAAACCTTTTGTGCCACAAATCGATTTCAGCAATCCTCTTGTTTCCAAATTGAATATACATCACCTTTCCATGTGGTTGTTGAATGTCCAAAGTGAACATCCTTCCTTCTTTCCTTCCTTGAGCAATGACCTTGAATCCTTCTTTTGGATTCTTTATAAAGTAGCCTTTTTAATTGAAGATAACATGATATCCTTTCTCTGCCATTTGTCCTACTGAAACTTTTACAATGAGGTAAAGTGGTAATAAACCACTAGCATATGTTCCTATGGTTCTTCATGCATGTGGAGTCTTCATGATGTCTTCCAAGCCAAATGTGTAGGCTTGTGATTTACACCAACAGCTCCTCCTCAAGCCAAACATTTTGGCTTAAGTCTTCATCTTCAATCTTCAAGTACATCTTGCAATCCAATCATAGATTTGAACCTGCAAAGTTTGGTCTCATCCAAAGCGTTAGTCAGCAAATCTGCACATTGCATGTTGGTTGACACATAGGTCAGCTGAATGTCCTTGCTTAGCAACTTCTCTCTCACATAATGATAATGAACTTCTATGTGTTTGGTCCTAGCATGATAGATAGGATTAGTTGCAAGGTGAAGAGAACTTGTATTATCTCCAAAGATAATTGGAGGCCTAGTATATAAGCCCAATTCTGAATACAAAAGCTTAATCTAAATTGCTTCTTGAGTGGCATTAGCTAGCCCTCTATACTCTGCTTTTGTAGAAGACAATGCAACAGCTGGTTGCTTCTTTGCAGACCATGAAATTGGTTTGTCACCTGCAAAAGAAATGTATCCAGAAGTGCTTCCCCTATCATCCTTGCATCCTGCCCAATCTGCATCTAAATAAACTTTTATGTCAATATCTTAAGTGTAAGGAAAGTACAAACCATGGTTCTGTGTACCCTTGAGATACTTCAAGATTCTTTTGGCAGCCTCTAAGTGAGGTATCCTTGGCTTGTGCATAAATTGACTTAGCACACTAACTCCATATGCAATATCAATTCTTGTAAGAGTAGCATAGTTCAAGCTACCTACTATACTTTGATAACTTGTAATGTCTTGGACTTCATCACCTTCATGGGCACTTAGCTTTAGGTTCACCTCCATTGGAGTACTAGCTGCTTTAGCATCCTGCAAGTGAAATTTCTTCAACATGTCCTGCACATACTTCTTCTGAGTAATGTATATTCCTGAATTAGTGTAAACTAATTCAAGTCCCAAAAAATACTTCAATAGCCCAAGATCATTGATCTTGAACTCCTTCATCATTTGGCTTTTGATGCTTCTGATTCCATTGACATCATTACCTGTAATGATGATGTCATCAACATAGACACAGAGATAGATTATCTCTGAATTACTTCTCTTAATGAACAGAGAAGTGTCAGCCTTACTCATGACAAAACCTTGGTCTTGGAGGTATGTAGTTAGCCTGTAATTCCATGCCCTAGGTGCCTACTTCAATCCATATAAAGCATTCTTTAATTTGCAAACATAAGTTACCTTCTTAGGGTCTTCATAGCCAAGAGGTTGTGACATATAAACCTCTTCTGAAATCCATCCATTCAAGAAAGCATTCTTGACATCCAATTGGTACATGTTCCAATTCTTTGATGCAGCCACACTCACCAACACTCTGATTGTTGGCATCTTGGCCACAGGAGAAAATGTCTCTTCATAGTCCATGCCTTGGGTTTGTGCAAAACCCTTGGCTACCAATCTGGCCTTGTACCTGTTAATTGTGCCATCAGAATTTCTTTTCAATTTATAGATCCATCTGGATCCTATTACCTTCATGGAGTCCTTTTTGGGTACTAACTCCCATGTATCACTCTCCTTGAGTGCTTCAATCTCCTCATCCATAGCTTCTTTCCATTCTGATTTGGTGATTGCTTCTTCATATGAACCTGGTTCTTCATTTGACAAGTCCTTTGCAAGATAAACTGAATGTTTAGTAACAAGAGATGTATCATACCCATATCTGATAGGTTTTTTGCTTTTTCTCTGAGATCTCCTGATTGATTGAGTTGAAGATTCAGGTATGTCTTCAAGCTTCTTCATCTTCATTTTGCCTTTGGACTTCCATGCCTTGAACTCTTCAAGGTTGATTTTATCTTCATCATCTGAACTTGACTCTCCATCCTGAGTAGGTTCCTCCTTTGTAAGTTTTGGAAATTCTTCTTCCAAATCATAGGGTAGTTTGACCTTCCTGCATTCATTCTCATACCAAGAATCATTCTCATCAAAGATCACATCTCTACTTACCATAAATCCCTTATTGGTAGGGTTATAAAACCTGTAACCTTTTTTATTTAAATCATATCCAATGAAAATACATTTTTGAGCCTTTGGATCTAGCTTTCCTCTTACCTGTGAAGGAATGTGTACATATGCTACACATCCAAAAATTTTGTAGTGATCCAATGATGGTCTCTTACCATGCCATGCTTCATATGGTGTCATACCATCAAGTGACTTTGATGGTAACCTGTTTATGAGATAGGTGGCAGTAGAGACACTCTCTGCCCATAGATAGTTAGGTAATTTCTTCTCATTAAGCATAGATCTAGCTGTCTCAACAATTAACCTATTTCTTCTTTCAGCTACCCCATTCTGTTCATGAGAGTACCTTGTGGTTATTTCCCTTTTGATGCCTCTGTCCTGCAAGAAGTCCTCAAATTCATTGGAGAAGTACTCACCTCCTCCATCTTACCTTAGCCTCTTCAAATTCCTTCCTATCTGATTTTCAACTAGTGCAAGATATTTCTTAAAACAATTAAATACCTCATCCTTGTGCTTCATAAAGTATAATACAATCCATCTGCTATAGTCATCAATAAAAGACACATAGTACCTTGAACCTGAAACTGAGGGGTCTTTGCTAGGTCTCCATACATCTGTGTGTACAAGCTCTAGATAGTCTTCATGCATATATCCTTTCCTTGAGAAGGGTAACCTGTGAGACTTACCAAATTGACAAGCACCACACTTGTAAATCATATGTTGCTTGGATACATTAGGTATCCCAAGCACACATTGGTCCCTGCACATTTGCTTCAAGGTCCTTTCTCCTATGTGCCCTAATCTCTTGTGCCAAATCTCAAGCTCTGAAAGTGTTTGATCTTTATAACTGTATAATGCAATGTTCTTTGTATCTTCCAACTCAAAAGTGAAGAGTCTACATGATTTTTCTCCTTTAGCTATCCTTTTGAATCCATGTCTTGGGTCCTCCACAAATGCTCTATATTGATTGAATCTGACCTGCAATCCTTTCTCTACAATCTGACCACACTCATTAAGTTCTTTGTAATTGTAGGTACATAAAGTACTCTGCTCAACAAATTCTGATTACCATCACAAGTTTTCACAGTTCCAACTTTAACTACAGAATGCTTTGTATCATCACCTGTTTGGACTTGGTGTTTACCTTTTGGTTCCTCAAGATCAAAGAGTAGTGCAACATTACCAGCCACATGATTTGAACACCCTGAATCAATATAAAATAAGTGATCATCATTTGTACCTGACTTTGAAGTCATGTTCATGATCAAGAGAGAGTCATCCTACTCCTTTGTGTAGTTATTGTAGTCCTTTCTATTTCTGAATCCTCCTTGGTAGTTGCCATTGTAATTGTTGTTGTAGTTGTTGTTGTAATTGTTGTTGTGGCCTTGGTGATGGTTGAACCTTCCTCTAGACTGAGAGTATCCACCTCTTTGGTAGCCTCTTCCTCTCTGATTTTTGTAATTCCTGTAACACTCATCTGTGGTGTGGTTTGACAAACCACAAATGCTACATGGTGATGAGTTATAGGGTCTCCCCCTACCTTGCTTACCTCCTCTACCCCTACCTCTTGAAGATCTACCTCTCCCTGCATAGTTGGCTTGGGAGGTAGAGCATTCATCTTCCACCTTCTTACTCTTGCCTTTATCCTTAGATTTCTTATCAGTGTATAGGGCAGAAGAGTTGTTACCTTTGGTAGTATCTCCACTCTTGGTAAGCTTTGCTTCATGTGTGAATAGTTGACCCATGAGAGTTGTAAGATCTGGAGTGTGCATGTCCATGTAGAGATCCATTGCAATGGTGAAGCTTTCCCACTTGTCATCAGCCTGGATCCCATTAATTACCTGCCTTACAATTTGTTCTTCTTCAATTTCTTCTCCTATGCTTGCTAACTGATCTGCAACATCTTTGATCTTGGTCACAAATTCTCAAACAGCTGCTTGCTTAGGTTTCTTTCTTAGTGTTGTGAATTCAATCCACAACTGATTTTTCCTAGCCCTTGTATTGGAGGAAAAGTATGATGACAAGATTTCCCAAGTCTCTTGGGAAGTCTTACAATTTCTGATATGAGGTAAAAGAAAGTCAGATATAGAGTTGAGTAAATAAGACCTTGCCAATGCATCCCTTGCACACCATGTGTTGAGTTTTTCTTGCTCCTCCTTGGTTGGCAAACCTCTTGCTTTGAATGAGGGCAATTCCTCATCTCTTGAGATGTATCCATAGAGACTCCCTCCTTGTAAGTAGGTCTTCATCCTTAGAGACCAAGCTTGATAGTTGTTCCTGTCCAATTTGTCAATAAATGAAGGAAAACCATCGCCCATTTTACCTTATTTGCTCTGATACCACTATTGGGAAAGATGGATGGATGATCGAAGAGATTGAGTAGGTACTGCTAAAACCTGCTTTGTACCAGCCCTCTCTAGCTTCAGACTTGATTAGTAGACTTCCTTAGCTTTCCAATGACACCAAGAAATGGCCTATGTCCTTTGGAAATCAAGTGTGCAATGATTGAATCAAAACAGATAACTTTGGAAGTCACAAAGTCAAGAAAACCTTCTATTTTGGTCTTGATACCTGCTCAATGTTTTGTTTAGCGTGACCAGCACAGTAACAATTAATAGAATTCCTCCTAGGGGTATTCAATTAGATTAGTAAGCTAACATTTGCAAGTGGAATGATGTAAAATAATAGACTATGCTAAGAGAAATTAATTTAGCAAGATTTGGTATACCCCCGACTTTTTAGGACTGTAGCAGAGATAGACCAGTGAGCACCTCGACGATGATTTCTCTGAATTGGCTGAATTAAATCACTTCAAACTTTGTCAGCATGTAGATGACTTTGAGCTGAATCCAACAAGCTTTGAATCACTGAATCTGGTGGAGTATTGACTGAGATATGCCCTTGACAAGTTGACAAACTTTTGAGTAGACTAGCAGAGAACACAAAGATGAATGATGTAAATGTATCTATTGATTAACAATTGTGTACAATCCCATTGGCATGGATAGCATTGCCAAATGGTGTAGAGAGGTGTAGGCTATGGTATAGTCCTTACACACACTCAAACTCAGTAGAGTAAGCCTCGGGAAATGAAGAGATCTACCCGTGACTTTTTCACATCCAATTTTATAGGAAATGACTTAGGATTTGAATTCAAATTCAAATCTTTGGCTTCCTATGATCAAGCATCTAAAAGTTTGGAGATATTCTCTCAATCAAGTAATCTACTTTTCCACGAATCACTTAGGTAGGTGATTACAAAAGATTCTAAGTCAAATTAGACTTTTACAATGAGGTAAAGTGGTAATAAACCACTAGCATATGTTCCTATGGTTCTTCATGCATGTGGAGTCTTCATGATGTCTTCCAAGCCAAATGTGTAGGCTTGTGATTTACACCAACAAATCTTATACACACAGATGTGTGGGGTCCAAGAAAAGAACTTTCTATTTTACATTGAAAGTATTTTGTATCTTTTATTCATGATTGTAGTAGATGGAAAATTCTGTACTTTATTGTCACTTAATGGAGAGAGCCAAGAATTTGAATTTGAATTCAAATTGTGAAGCAAGTTATAAAAAGGACTTTGAAAAAGTCGTAGGATAACACTTCATCTTTGAGCCCATTTGAATGATCTTTTTGTAAGCTTGAGTAAGCACACTCCATAGCTACTCAGCTATCATCATTGTGCATCATTCTCTATGCCAATAATCTTGTACAACATTGTGTGATAATACAAACTCATCATTGATCAACTCTGTCTACTCTCCTGTTATGATCTCTCAAGATAGTCAACATTGACTAAGCATATCTCATTGATTACTCCATCATTTTGCATGTTCTATAGCTTCTTAGAACCAGCTTGAAGTCTTCTATATTTTGATAAATGTTCAAGTCAATTGGATGTACCATCTAGGAGAAATTGCGATCGAGTTAGTCACTAGTATTTCTCTAAGCAATTCCTAAAAGGTCGAGGGTGAGTCTATGATTGCTAAATTGATTTCTTTGAGCATAGTATATTATTTTGGAATGAATCCACTTGCAAAAATTACCTTGCTAAGCTAACTTGATTCCTCTAAAAGGAAGTTTCCTAATTGCTACTGTGCTAGAAGCAGTGAGCTTAAGAACCAGCATGTGTGTGAACCAAAATAGCAAGTTTTTGATAACTTGTGATTTTTAAAGTTGTCTGTTTTGGATCAATATCAGATCCAAAGTACATTAGTGCTTTATTGGTGCCATTTGGAAGCTAAGAGGGTCTACTAATCAACTTGGAAGTGTATCAGGGCTGGTACCAAGCACGTTTAGCAAGTACTACATTTCTTGAAGTATCCATATCCATCTTTCCCAATAGTGGTATCAGAGCAGCTTCATGTAAAATGGGAGATTGTTTCCCCTCTTTTATTGATAAATTGGATAGGAACGACTACCAAGCATGATCCTTGAGAATGAAGACATACTTACAAGGAAGGAGTCTCTATGGATACATATCAGGAGATGAGGAGATGCCCATTTTCAGAAGCAAAGGACAACCAACGAGAGAGGAGCTTGAAAGACTCAACTCAAGGTGTGCCAAAGTTCTTCCACACATTAGGAACTGTAAAACATCTCTGTATTTATACTTTTCTTCTAATACAAGAGCAAGAAAGGATCAATTGTGGATTGAGTTTACCACTCAAAGGAAGCAACCCAAGCAAAGTGTTTCAGAGTATGTGACCAAAGTCAAGGATGTGGCTGACCAATTGGCAAGCATAGGAGAGGAGCAAATTGTTAGACAAGTAATCAATGGCATCAAGGCAGATGACAAATGGGAAGCCTTCACAACTGCTATGGACTTATACATGGACATGCAAATTACATACCTTACCACACTCATGGGCCAACTCTTTACCAATGAAGCCAAGCTCAACAAGAATGAACATTCATCAAGAGGTAAAAATTCTTCTACCCTATACACAGATAAAGGAAAGTCTAAAGAGAAAGGGAAAAGAAAAAAGGTTGAAGATGAAGGTATTACCTCTCAAGCGAATTGCACAGAGAGGTAGGAATTCAAGAGGTAGGGGAAGAGGAGGTAAGCAAGGTAGGGGGAGACCCTTCAACTCTTGCCCATGCAATATTTGTGGTTTATCAAATCACACCACAGATGAGTGTTACACGAACTTCAAGAATCAAGGAGGTAGAGGTTTCCAAAGAGGTGGCTACACACAATCAAGAGGAAGATTCAATGATACTCAAGGCTACAACAACAACTACAACAATAATTACAACAACAACTATCAAGGAGGCTACAAATCAAGGAAAGACTACAACAATTACATAGAGGATCAAGAGGATTCTCTTCTGATTATTAACATGAATTCAAAGCAAGGTATGAACGATGACTCAAGATGTTCAAAACATGTGGCAAGCAATGTATCTTGAGGAACCCAAGGGAAAGCACCAATTACAAACAGGTGATGACACCAAGCATTCAATGGTCAAGGTAGGAAATGTCAAAAACTCTGATGGGAATAGAAATCTGTTGAGCAGGGTTCTATATGTACCTACAATCACCAAGAACTTGATGAGTGTTGGACAGATTGTGGAAAAGGTTCTGTAGGTTAGGTTCAACAAATATGGAGCATTTGTGAAGGATCTCCAACATGGATTCAAGAGAATTGGGAAGGGAGAAAAAATAGGTAGACTTTTCACATTTGAGCTTGAAGATACCAAAAATATTGCTTTGTATAACTATAAGGATAGAACCTTATCTCAGCTTGAGATTTGGCATAAGAGACTTGGACACATAGGTGAAAGAACATTAAAATAGATATGTAGGGACCAATGTGTGCTTAGGATACCTAATGTATCCAAGCAACACATGATCTCTAAATGTGGTGCATGTTAGTTTCGTATAACTCACAGATTACCCTTCTCAAAGAAAGGCTACATGCATGAGGATTACTTGGAGCTTGTCCACAGAGATGTGTGGGGACCAAGCAAGGATCCTTCTATTTCACGCTCAAGGTATAATGTATCTTTCATTAATCATTTCAATAGGTGGACAATATTATATTTTATGAAGCATAAAGATGAAGTGTTCCGTTGCTTTAAGACGTACCTTGCACTTGTGGAAAACCAAACAGGAAGAAGTCTAAAGAGACTAAGGTCAGATGGAGGAGGTGAGTACTTCTCAAATGAATTTGATGCATTCTTGCACGATAGAGGAATTAAAAGGGAAATTACAACAAGGTCTACCCCTGAGCAAAATGGAGTAGTAGAGCGGCAAAATAGGTTGATTGTTGAAACAACTAGGTCAATGCTAAGTGAAAAAACGTTACCTAATTATTTGCGGGCAGAGAGTGTATCTACTACCACTTATCGTATTAATAGGTTGCCATCCAAATCACTTGATGGGATGACCCCATATGAAGCATGGCATGGTAGGAGATTATCACTTGATCATTGCCAGATCTTTGGATGTGTTTCATATGTGCACATTCCAGCACAAATCAGAGGTAAGTTGGAACCTAAGGCAGCGAAGTGCATCTTCATAGGAAATGATTTAAATAAAAAAGGATACAGGTTTTATAATCCATCCAACAAGGAATTTATGGTCAGTAGAGATTTTGTGTTTGATGAGAATGATTCTTGGTTTGAAAGTGAACGCAGGAAGGTTAAGTTGCCATACGACTTGGAAGAGGAGTTTCCAAGCCTCACCAAGGAGGAACCAAACGAGATTGAAGACATCAAATTAGATGATGAGGACATCATCAATCTAGATGAATTGAAGGCATGGAAATCAAAAGGGCAAGATAAAGATGAAGAGATTGGAAGACATACCTGAGTCCTCCAATCAAGCATTGAGAAGATCACAAAGGGAAAGTAAGAAGCCAATTAGATATGGGTATGACATTACTCTTGTCATTTAGCATTCTCTTTTCCTTGCTGAAAATTCATTTTTTGAAGAACCTTCTTCATATGAAGAAGCTTGTATTAAAGCAAAATGGAAAGAAGCCATGGATGAGGAAATGGAGGCACTCCAAGAGAGTGATACTTGGGAACTTGTACCCAAGAAATATTCATTGAAGGTAATTGGTTCTAGGTGGGTTTACAAAATCAAAAGAAACTCTGATGGAACTATAAGTAGGTATAAAGCTAGACTTGTAGTCAAGGGGTTTGCCCAATTACTTGGGGTAGACTATGAAGAGGCTTTCTCACTTGTGGCTAAAATGCCTACCATCAGGATATTGGTAAGTATAGCTACAACAAGGAATTGGAATCTGTATCAACTTGATGTAAAAAATACTTTTCTCAATGGTTGGATTTGAGAGGAGGTGTACATGGCTCAACCTCCTAGCTATGAAGATCCAATAAAGGTAAATCATGTATGCAAACTAAAGAAAGCTCTTTATGGTTTAAAAGAGGCACCTAGGGCATGGAACCATAGAATGGTGACATATCTCCAAGACCAAGGAATCACTATGAGTAAGGAAGATTCATCCTTGTTCATCAAAAGGAGCAATTTACAGGTGATATGCTTGTGTGTATATGTTGATAACATTATCCTTATAGGAAGTGATGCCAATGGCATCAAACATATAAAGAATCAGATGATGCAAGACTTCAAGATTAGTGTCCTAGGGTTACTAAAATATTTTCTTGGACTTGAGTTAGTATATACAAAATCAGGTATCTACATCACTCAAAGGAATTATGTGCAGGACATGTTGAAAAAGTTTGAATTGGAAAATTCAAAGATAACCAGCACTCCTATGGAGGTAAACCATAAATTAAGTGCACATGAATGTGTTGAACTTGAAGACATTACAAGTTATCAAAGCATAATTGGAAGCTTGAACTATGCCACATTGACAAGGATTGACATTTGTTATGAAGTAAGTGTTTTGAGCTTGAACTATGCCACATTGACAAGGATTGACATTTGTTATGAAATAAGTGTTTTGTAAGCTTGACTGAGCACACTCCATAGCTATTGAGCTGTAATCATTGTGCATCATTCTCTATGCCAACAATCTTGTACAACATTGTGTTATAATACAAACTTGTCATTGATCAACTCTGTCTACTCTCCTCTTATGCTCTCTCAAAATAGTCAACTTTGACTGAGCATATCTCACTAATTACTCGATTATTTTGCAAGTTCTAAAGCTTTTTAGAACCAACTTGAAGTCTTCTATGTGCTCATAAATTTTCAAGGCATTTGGACCTACCGTCTGAGAGAAATCATGATCGAAGCAGTTGCTGGTATTTCTCTTAGTAGTTCCTAAAAAGTAAGGGGTGAGTCTAAGATTGCTGAATTGATAAGATCATTTCGAAAACTACTTATGAAACTTCTTTCACATTATCAAATGCTTTATATGTGCCATGGATAAAGAAAAATGTGTTTTTAGTTTCAACATTAGCCAAGATTGTTTTGATTGTCAAATTTCGTAATGATATATGTACATTTCATCATCTCTCAAATGGAGATGTTATTATTGCTTTTCGTAATTTATATCACAGGGTGTATATGATCATATAATAACACAGGGATAACAGGGGGAATACCATTGGCGATCAAGAAAAAGATATATGGGATAAAATCAAGCTCCACCTGGACCTAGTGGAGGTTAAAGATACAAATGGTTTCTCTTAGTCAAACCTCCAATCTAGGGATGACTGAGGAAAGCAAGACTTGATAGAAGCTACATGGCATAGAACATTATCACTTAGTGGGGTCAGCTTGACATCTCGCAACACATTGACCTCACCCTATTACCCTCGCTTTTAAGCCGATTGCCAAACTCAAAAAAGCACCTTGGTTCCATGCTTGCAAGATGACATTCTCCCTTCCCTCTGTCCATCAAGAAATTACCTTGGTTTGGAACATGGATTTCGCCAATGGTGCCTCACCGGCCAAATATTGGAGGGCTGCGGTTGAGAAGACTCACCAAATTCTGATCAGGGCCCACAAGATGATTTTGATTGTTCGACACAGGCGTAGAGAGAAGCTCTATCGGAGGCTCCTTGAGGAGGAAGTGAATAAAGGGAACTACCAATACTGGATCAGACTACGAAAAATTAGAGGCATGTTCAGATACGAGGAATAAATTCAAAGGAGAAACTTGCAAGTATACTTTAAAGATTGGTGGGTGGGCATGGCTGACAAACCAACAAAAGAGATGTGTGGCATCCTTAAGAGGAAACAATCTAGAGACTTGATTCCCTTCTTTAGGGGTTGAATGCAAAACAAAAGAAGAAAAAAATACTATTATTGTCAACCATTTTACTCAGCTCTTGGGGGTTTCGACACCTCTCTCTTCCCATACGAGGGATTGCATGGTGTGCATCTCGAGAGTCTCTCCCTCGAGAATACCACCTAGCATGAAGTCTCTTCTTGAGGCACGGATCTCTATAATGAGATTCTCAAAGTCATGGAGATGTTCCCCAATGGGAAAATCCCGGATCCTCGCGGCCTCACAAATGAATTTTTCAAGTCTTTCAGGCAGGTGATGGCCACCTTGTTGCACATGGTTTGGCAAGAGGCTCTAGCTTTTGGTGCCCTCCCCGAATGCCTCAACAATGGTTTCATCAAGCTTATCCATAAAAAAGTTACCAAGAATAGGATTGAAAACTGGCACCCAATCACGATGGTTGAAACAGGATACAAGATCCTTGTGAAAGTCATAGCCAATAGAATATCATACCACTTGAAGGGATGGCTTAGCGAGCATCAAAAAGGTTTCATCAAGGGCAGATCCATACTTGAAGCTATCATTGATATTTGTGAAGGCCTTGACTATGCCGAAGAGTCTGAGCAAGACATAGTATTCCTCAAAATCTACTTCGACAAAGCATACGATAGGCTGGAATGGGACTTTGTTCTACAATCCCTTAAAGACCTCGGGTGTAGTAAAAAATTAATGAAGGTCATTGCCACTTTGTTGGCGAATGCATCGATGCAAATAAACATCAATGGTCAGCTATCAAAGGCTATCAGATTAAAATGCTCAATTAGGCAAGGTTGCCCATTGGCTCCTCTACTCTTCGCTATATCCACAGAAGGGCTCAGTCGCTTGGTGCAGCATCATATGGACTTGGGCCATATTAAAGGTCTATCCATACCTCTCAACCATGGCCAGATGATCATGAGACCCTTTGGTCATGACATGAACGCATTTGTGCATAATGATGCAAACAACATTGGGACCTTTTGGGGGTGCCTTAACAACTTTTGTGAGGCATCTCAATCTAGAATTAATCACTCCAAAACTGCTTTTTAGTCCATCATTGGATCACCTTCCCAACTTGTGGTGGACCATGGTTGCCAAATTATCTCTTGGGGACAATTTGTCCACGTACTTGGTATTCAGATGGGATTTGGTGTCTCGATGGTGCAGAGATGGGACTGGGCCCTTTCGAAACTGGATTGTAAGTTAACATATTGTAAGGGCATGCAAATCAATCTCGTGGGTCGTGCCATGGTAATCAATACCTTCGTCTTTTCCTCAACCATTTACTTTCTCTCGTGTTGGAGACCGAAAGATGAAGAACTTAGCAAATTGGAAAGAATCTATAGAAACTTTCTTTGGATGGGGGACCACAATAGGAGAGGGGTTCCCAAAATAAAGTGGTCTACTTACATCAGCCAAAAAGAGTGTGGCAACCTGGGCATTATGGATATTGAAGGCATGGCTGACAAGTTGGCAGAAAAATGGATAATCAGAGCCTGGTGTAACTATGAGACCTCTTGGGCCAAGCTCATTTTCAGGAGCAAGAACTTACCTACGTTGGTGGGCTTCCTTGGTTGGAAGGACTTGGACCTCCTTACCCTGTTATTCTCCCCAATTCCAGTTTCACCTAAAGGTTGGAATCTTGTTTGCTCCCTATGGAAGAGTTGTAATAAGTTGAAACAATTTTTCAAAGTCAGCGAATGTTGGAAATGGGCATCCGATATTATACAAATTGACTCAGTATGGTTCCCCATCAGGGGCATCAAAGATGTGGCCTCTTGGAACCTCCAAATTGCTAAGAGGCTCTAGAACAAGGGTTTTAGACATTTGAAACACCTCTAGAAACAAGAAACTAGGCAGTGGATCATATTTGAGGACATAGACCCGAAATTAAGTGTAAACTATGAAGAATGGACTCACCTACAAAGCAGATGCATCACTTGGGAATGTTCAAAAACGTGTCTCCTCATTGGGCAAGTCCGGCCTAGTCATCACGGTCTTATGTGGCACAGTGATAATTATCTTCCCAAAATTCCTAGAATCAAGGGGAACAGGGATGAAGTGGTGCTGCAAAAACTTTGCACTACACCAGCCAAATGAAGTCCACAGATGTGTTTTGGGCCCTTTTAGCTTGCCAAGGGATGTATTAGACACCCTATCCTTGGAAGATCACTCTCAAAAAGTTGAATCAAAACAGATATGTTGGAGTAGATTGAAGAGCCAAAAACGTGTTATTTATGTTCATATGCCTGTCCAAAGTTTTGAACAATTCTCTGGCCGCAACAATAATTAACTTAATTCCTTTTGGTGAACTCTTATACACTTCGTAAGCTAACAAGCATGAGTGATTTGATCAAAGTAGATGAACTACACAAAGAGAAACAAACTTAGCAAGTCATAGGATGACCTCGATTTTCCGGGTTGCAATAGTCTCAGACCCGTGAGCATTAAAATGCAAATATCTCAAGATTTAAAAACCAAATGATTATGAAATTTTGTAGGCATATACTAGACAGTATGGGGAATCTAAAAAGATTCAAATAAAACAAAAATAGTGAAGTACACACTGAGAAAAAGCTCTGCCAAGATGACTATTCTGAGAGAGTGTTGCCAGATAGGAACAATACCAAGTGACACAGCTGACTTTAAATGATCATAGCTGATGATTGAAACATCCAAATAGATGCACCAAGCTTAGGGAAATCATCTCTGCAATCTGACTGAGAAAACTGAGAGATATGGTAGTGACATTACACTTCACAAGAACATAAAGGTATGAACTCAAATGATCATGAAAATGAAAGTATATTGATTGTAAAATACAATGGAATTACTGATACATATGTGTGCCTTGAAACCACACCGTGATATGGCACAAATCTTAGCTCTTGGAGGTCTTCACATAAGCACGACTAAGACTACCATGTATTTATAGTTGATCTTGGGAGCCTAACTTCCCACAATCACTCTTCAATCAATTAGTGATTGATTTGATTCTCCAAGTCCCATCAATCATGAATTTGTGGCTTTTCTTTCCTCTTTTGATCAAGTGGGCTCAATCACTTAATATTCCTTCACTTTTACATTAATTAAAGACGTAAAAATTACAAGAGGGAGTTCACAAGTGAACTCTAGAAGAAGTAGACATTTCCATCACGTTTCTAAGCCTTTTGATGACTCAAGACAATACTTAAGCTTGTCATAGACTTGCTCCAACAGCTCCCCCTCAGGCCAAGTATGCTTGAGGTCTTCAATCCTCCAAGATTACCTGCAAACCTATCATAGCCTTGAATTTGCAAAGCTTTGTACCATCCAATGCTTTGGTTAGAATATCTGCACATTGTTGATGAGTGGACATATATGATATTTGAATCTCCTTGCTGACAATCTTCTCTCTTACATAGTGATAATGAACTTCAATATGTTTAGTCCTTGCATGGAAAATTGGATTAGCAGCTAAGTGAATAGAACTCATATTGTCACCAAAAATAGTTGGAGTGCCAAATTCCAATCCAAGATCTCTAAATAGTGTCTTCATCCACATAGCTTCTTGAGTAGCTATGGCAAGACCTCTGTATTCAGCTTCAGTAGAAGAGAGAGCAACTGTGGGTTGCTACTTGGATGACCATGAAACAAGTTTTGAACCTGCAAAGGTAAGATAACCTTAGTTGCTCCTTCTATCTTCCTTGGAGCCAACCAAATTTGCATGAGAGAACAATTTCAAACTTAAATTAGATACATAAGGGTAATATAACCCCTCATTCATGGTCCCTTGAGATGTCTGAGTATCCTCTTTGCAGCCTCCATGAGAGGTTTCTAGGGTGTGTGCATAAATTTACTTAGCACACTCATACTATAACATATATCAACCCTTGTCAATGTGGCATAGTTCAAACTACCCACAAGGCTTTGATAACCTGTCACATCTTCTATGAGTTCACCTTCATGTGAGCTCAATTTGTAATTAACTTCCATTGGAGTACCTGCAATCCTGCAATCTTGCATCTTGAATTTTTCCAACATGTCTGTAACGTACTTTCTTTGAGTAAGAAACAAACCATGATCTTTGTAGACAACTTCCAATCCTAGGAGGTAGGTAAGTGAACCCAAATAAATTATCTTGAATTCTTCTCTCATCTGTTCTTTCATTCTCTTCATGCCATCTGTATCATTTCATGTAAGTATAATATCATCTACATACACACACAAATAGATGACTTAAGAATTATTCCTTTTTATGAATAGTCATGGATCTGCCTTGCTAGCTTGAAATCCTTTGTCCTGCAGGAATGAGACAAGCCTGTGATTCCAAGCCCTTGGGGCCTGTTTAAGTCCATATAAAGGTTTATTAAGTTTACACACATAATCAGGATATATGTGATTCTCAAAACCAAGTGGTTGAGCCATATATACCTCTTTTGTTATCCATTCATTAAGAAATGCGCAACTAAAGTATCTTCTAATTCTTGGAAGAGGCAATACTAAGCAAAACTCTAATAGTAGGCATCTTTGCCACAGGAGAGAAGGTCTCCTCATAATCAATTCCCTGAGTTTGTGTAAAGCCTTTTACAACAAGCCTTGCCTTATACCTCTTAATGGAACCATCTAAGTTCTTCTTCAATCTGTAGATCCACCTTGATCCTATCACTTTCATTGATGGAGACTTGGGAACCAATTCCAAATTGTTATTCTCCTCAAGAGCTTCAATTTTTTCTTCCATTGCATGCCTCCATTCTGATTTCTTCTTTGCTTCCTCAAATGTTGAAGGTCCCTCTTGATTTATGTCCTATGCTAGATAGAGAATGTTTAGTGACTAGAGAAGTATCAAACCCATACCTTTCTGGCTTTCTTTTCTCCCTCATGGATTTTGTTAGGCCATGATGTGGTGATTCTACCTCTTGTCCAAGTTGCTGCATTTTTGCTTTACCTTTAGGCTAACACATTTTGAGTTTTTCATACTGAGTTGCTTCATCATCTTCTGAGGTATCCCGCTCTTCAACTTTAGAAGAATTATCCTTAACAAGTTTTGGAAAATCTTCTTCAAGATCATAAGGTAGGTTGACCTTTCTACATGAATCTTCATACCAAGAACTATTCTAATCAAATACTACATCTCTACTCACCAAGAATCCTTTAGTTTGTTGGGTTGTATAATCTCTAGCACTTTTGATTGTTGTCATATCCAATGAAGACACACCTTTCTGCTTTGGGATCCATCTGGCCTCTAACTTGTGAAGGAACATGAGCAAAAACAACACATCCAAAAATCTTACAATGATCCAAGCTTGGTCTTCTTCCATTCCAAGCCTCATATGGTGTCATGCCATCAAGTGATTTTGAAGGTAACGTGTTGATCAAATAAGTGGCTTTAGATACAGCCTCAACCCATAAATAATTAGGTAAGTACTTTTCATTTAGCATAGACCTTGCAGCTTTAACAATTGTCCTATTCCTTCTTTACTCCATTTTGCTCAGGAGTGTACCTTATAGTGATCTCTCTTTTTATTCCTCTTTCTTGAAGAAAGGAGTCAAATTCATGGGAGAAGTACTCTCCCCCTCCATCTGACCTTAGTGTTTTACCTGTTTGATTCTCCACAAGAGCCAAATATCTTTTGAAGCATGAAAAGACTTCATATTTGTGTTTCATAAAGTAGAATATAGTCCACCTACTACAATCATCAATGAAGGAGACATAATACCTTGATCCAGATATGGAAGCATCCTTGCTAGGACCCTATACATCTATATGAACCAACTCCAAGAGATCTCCATGCATATATCCTTTCTTCCTGAATGGTAACCTCTAGGACTTTCCAAATTGATATGCACTACACTTATAAATCATGTGTTGTTTTGACAAGTTAGGGAGTCCAAGTACACTTTGGTCTGTGCAAATTTGCTTTAATGATCTTTCACCAATATGCGCTAACCATTTGTGCCATACTTCCAATTCTGTGAGTGTCTGACTACGATAATTAAAGAGAGCAATGTTTCTAGTATCTTGTAATTCAAATGTGAAAAATCTACCTGTCTTTTCACCTTTTGCAATTCTTCTGAATTCTTGACTTGGATCTTCAACAAATGCTGCTGCTTTTGTGAACCTCACTTGCAACCCTTTCTCTATTATCTTCCCAACACTTATCAAATTCTCTGTAATGGTAGGGACATAGAGTACCTTACTGAGTAAGTTGATGTTTCCATCAGGTGCTTTGACATTTCCTATTCTCTCCACAAGGTGTCTTGTATCATCTCCTGTTTGTACCTCTTGCTTGTTCCTTGGATCTTCTAAATCAGATTGGAGGGCCACATTTCCTACCACATGATTTGAACAACTTGAATCTATCTAGAAAACATGCTTATCAGATTTACCTTGTGGCATGGCCATATTCATGATTAGCAATGAGTCCTCTTGATTTAAGTCTTCCGTGTAGCTATTGAAGTCTCTTCTTCCCCTATTGCCTCCTTGATAGTTTGAATGGTTGTAATTGTTGTGGTTGCCATGGTAATTGTTGAACCTTCCTCTTGAGTAGCCATAACTTCCTCTATTGTAGCCTCTGCCTCTTTGATTCCTGGAATTCCTAAAGCAATTTTCAGTTGTATGATTAGTTAATCCAAAAATAGAGCATGAATTAGAGTCTTGGGATCTCCCCCTGCCTTTTCTTCCTCCTCTGCCTCTACCTCTACCATGTCTTCCTCTACCTACATAGTTAGCTTGATGAGTACCTACTTGATCATCCACTTTCTTTCCTCTTGCTTTGTTTTCTTTGGACTTGCTTTTATCACTATACAAAGCTGAAGATTGATTACCTTTGGAGCTTTCTCCATTCTTGATAAGCTTGGCCTCTGTAGCTCGATGATGAGTAGCACCTCCTTTAATGTCAATCCGGGAAGACGTGAGGATGGTATGAAGACCTCGAGCAAGTGGCGGCACAAGTGCGTGAGTGAGAAGCACACTAGCATGCACACACATACACACACACGCGCACACACAACAAGACAAAGAGTGAGAATCAATGGAGTTCTTTAGATTACTTTCACAAGCTCTTGCAAGTTCGTTTCAATTACAATCTCACCCAAAAATGAGCTCTCTAGCTCTTTTTATAGTTTTTGACTAGGTTTTGGCCCTGTCCAGACCTAGTGTCCGGCCTAGTTAAAAATTAGGTTCCAGGGCTTATTTGGGGGCTCAAACGAGATCTAAAAAATACGAAAATTGGTACGCAACTACTTCTAAGGCTCCTCAAGCTCAAGGACTCCTTGGCTTGCACAAAATGGAGCTACAAAAAGGTGAAATGATATTTACAATGATTGTTAGTGATAAAAATCACTGTTGTTGTAGGGATTTCTTCTAGTGATCTGCCATACATATCTTTGAGCTCCCTACTTGCTCTTCCTCCCTGCATGTCCATCTCTTTGATTTGCATTAGTGTCTTGAAAAAATATTGGCCTACTTGCCAGATCTTCTTTGACTGCCCTGTTTGCTTGTGCTGTCCCTTCGCTCTGACTCCCTTCTTTGACTTTCATGTCTTGTACGTCCTGGTGTACCAAGGCTACTGCCAACACCCCCCCCACTCTCGCGTCTGTCGCCCCTGACAGACCCTTGTCTAGCTGCTTTTTGGACGTAGTATTGTACAACATCGGCGGCGAGGTGGTGTTCTTCTAACCTGAGTCCCCTTGCTAGATCTGTCAGCAATGCATCCCAATTGACTGGCCCTGGGACATCTGGATGTGGCACCCGTAACTGCTCTGAGTGAATGGTTCGCTCCACAGCAAATAAATGTAGGAGATGTGAGGGTCTGGGTACAAATATTTCTGAGTGGTATTCCCAGAACCCTGTTATGAACATCTCTTCGAATGTTTGTTTAAAGCAGGCTGGGAGGTATTTTATTCTGGCGTGCCAAGCGTATATCACCTCTATGGAAGGGGTGGTGCTCATGTCATAAACTAAATCTTGGTTTCCTGTAAGGAATCCGACGCCTGAGAAGTGTGGGTCCTTGATATTCTTGAATGTCCTGAATGTAATAAGCATTAACTCAAAAATTTTCATGCACATCTGGGCCATTACATCAGGGGTATTCCTTAATCGGATGCTCCAGTGCCGTATAGTGGAAATCATGTAATTGACGGTGGGAGGCCCTTGAGGGGGTGCTAGATAGACGTAGTTTAACCATTTGGCGCATCCCTTGATATTCTTGACTGCAATGGTAAACTCTGTCCATGTGCGTCTGCGGAGTACAGGAACATAACAAGGGTTATATTTAATAAAAAGAGGCATATTCGTCCAGGTGCGAACCATCTCCGGGTAGGTTTCGAGGAGTCGGATCCTCCAAGTGGGTTGATGAATGGATCCTTTTTTGGCGCTCTCTGGGATATCATCTGGCCCAAATTGTGTAGCAAACGTTGGAGGTTTGCCACATCTATGTTGGATTTCTGCATTGTAGTCCGCCAGGAGTATACAATAGGGCACGTATTGATCATCGTTGGTTCCGATCCATCGATGGTGGGACATGCTGCGGAAGTATTCTGATTTAATAATAGTGTCCTCTATCTTTGCCATAGATTGGATTTGAACTACCACTCGATCTTCATGAGTTGATGCCGTTTTCTCGAGTGTTTGGAGCCACTCAGGTACTTCGATTTCTAACGTATCCATTCCTTCTGCGGTTTGCTCACCACCTGGCATTGGCATAGGAACGTAAGGTTCCTCATACGTCTCATCTACCTCGATGGGTACCAAATCCTCGGGTTCTGGTTCGACAACTGGAGAGGGTTGCCTTTCATGTGTGAGTAATCTTGCCTGTAATTCGGCCACCTGCTCTTTCAATGCCTTGACTTCCTCTGAAGTCATGGTCGTTTCTGTGACTTTGGGTGCTGTCTGTTGCTCTTGGAGTTGATTGCGCAGCGCATCACGTTCCCTTTCCAAGTCATCATGAGCTTCTAATAGATCTGCATAGCTGTCCAAGATGGTCTTCATTGTCTCTGAGGGCACAGCTTTAAACTGCTCTGGATCAATTTCGTGTGGAGGGCCTTCCATTGCTGCTTCTAGATTTGCTTCATTTTGCTGCTGCAGCCTCTTGTTTTCTTCTAGGGCGGCCGCCATGTGTTTTCTGAGAAGTGCCAGGTTACGCCGGACTTTGAGATTATCGGCTTGGTATACCTCGAGCAATGCTTCTAGTTGTTTGACACCTGATTCTGTCGATGGTTGGGGTGCCGCCAATAATGTTTGGTGAGCCTGCTCAAGCGTCGTGTAGCGCTGATTCAGTTCTGCATTTTCTGTTTGTAGAATGTGAAACTGTCTTTGTAAGTTCTGATGGTGCATTTCCAGTTGCTGATACCGGTTGTCCAGAGCTTTGTACTCATTCTGGAGCTGGTATACACATTGGTTTAATGCTAAAAATATGTTATTTACATTAAATAATGCTGGGAGGGGTGAAGATGCAGGGGGAATGGGGGCGGGAATGGGAGAGGTGAATGATGTGGATGTAAGTGGAGATGTGGGTGGAGGGGGTATGGGTGATGGAGGTGGCATGGGGGGAGGGAGCGGTGCTGTGGCTGGTGATGTTTCCATCGTGTCAACTGTTTGAGTGACGGTGTAGATGGGAATCGTGGGTGGAGTGGATGTGACATCGGTGAACAGGGTGGTGAAGGTGGGCATGGTGACTCCCCCGTATTGGATTCCCGGAGAGAGTGGGATGCCCATGACAATGGTAATGGTAGTGGATGTGGTGGTGCTAGTGTCCTATGGTGGAGTGAATTGTGTAGTGTGAGGTGGGGATGGTGGTGACAACGGTGCTTCCTGATATTCTTCTGCTTGCGCTGCCTCGCCTGGTGCTGATGTATTGATGTGAATTTGCTTCCCGGACCTCCTGGGACGAACGGGAACCCTTTTTTCAAACCTGTGAATGTAGGCCATTGCCTCATGAATGGCCTCGTCCAGTCCTACGGCATCGGCATGAAGGTTCATGGACTCAATGAACAACTCGTCCACACCTTCCTCAGCTAGCAAGTCGTTCATGAGTCTTTTGCCCTGTTCTAGAGACATCTGATGCTGTTCCTGAACCAGTCGCATGGTTCGATATAGTCTCTTGATTTGTGCCGAATATGCTGGGGCACTTGCTAACTCGGAGAGTTCGTCATATTCTTGATGTTGTTCTTCGTCGGCTTCTTCTTCGTCTCCTCCTGCCTCTTGTTCATCTACATCGACTTCTACAACTTGTGGTTGGGTGGGGGCCGATGTTGTTTGGGGTCGCGGTTCCTGAGCTCGCGCTGCTTCGGCTTCGAGGTTAGAGTCATAGATTAATCTGGCAATTTCTTCATCCGTGAGGTCCTCAAGAGTAAATCCCTGCGGAAATTCCAAATCGGATGGAATGGGTGGAAACACCAGATTAGGCCCCTCTGTGCTTGGTCTTGGTGACCGGATTGTGAATGGCCTAACTCGTCGTGTCTGGGGAGGAGTGATTTCTGGTGTAGCGGTAGCTCCCCTTGGTTGAGCACAGGGTAGTTGGACTCCCCCCCTCATCTTCTTTGATGGGGGACCTGCTGCTGATAGTCTTCTCTGGAATTCTTGGACTCGGGACCATACGAGTGCCCGCTGAACAGGCACGTCATAAGCCAAGCATCTATAGATTATTCTGGTCAAAGCACAACACCCGTGGAGCACATTCTTCTGTTTTTTGTTCCACCTTTGATGCGCTAGGTGGATTTGGTCTATGATCCAGTGTGGCACATTGATGGGCAGGCTTTCGGTTTCTGCTAGATATAAACTGAACCATATTTTTTTCGGGGGCATTGTGAAGCGTTCTTGGGCGGGAAAAGCAAAATGTTGCATGATGGTTCGCAGGTGAAGCGCAATGGTAGGTGTCATCGCAACCATGTCCTTCAGCTTATTAAGATCTTTGTGCTTCATTCGACCTGGAACCATGGTTTCCTTTTCTGTTGGGATGTGCATGCCATACATACCCAATGCTTCTCTTACCAGATTGAGGGTCAACTTGAATCTTTTAAGCTCATTACCCGGCAGCAGTGATGGCAACACAAAGGTGCTGTCGCCGCCCTTGGCTCTGCTTGGCGTGATGGTACTGATCAGATAAGAACACCGTAAAAAATCCGGCTTTGGTAAGTGAGTCCTGAAATAACTTTCCACACCTGCTTTGACCCAAACTGATCTCATGACTTCGGCATTTTGATAGCTTTCAAACTCGCGTGCGAAAAAGTGGTATCGACCCCATTTGCCATTGAACTCCAATTCTGCTTCCCAGAAATAGGTCCCATCGCCCAGTGGTCCAGCAACATCACTGAACCAATGCGCATGCTTACCTACTTGAGAAGTGTGCCCTTGAGGAGGATCCTGAATGGGGAGCACATGCACTGCTTGAAGCTCTTGCGGTCTTGCGGTGAGACGTGGCTCAAGGAGAAGTGTTTCTATGTCCACAATCTGGGCACCAGATCCGGCTTGAGAACTAGTACCTGCTTCTGCCATGGCCCTGTTCGCTGGTTGGTTCTGTGAGAATATAGAACCAAGTGTTAACATCGTAATGGACAGAATAAATCCGTTGTTGTCCCCGTTACAACATTAACATGAGGTGGATGATGAGTTAGTGGTTAGTAAGTGCATGAAGACAGTGTGTGTATTTAGTGCTTGTGTTGTCCTCGGAGACTACTGCAGTTAGTAAGTGGGTATGGATTTACAAATTGGGGTCGGGGGGTTTATTACAGGCCCTAGGCTGCCAAATGCAGTGAGTGGGCTTTGCCTTCGGTTTCGTAGAGTCTCTACAGAGCCTTCTCGGTGTCGTGGTTTGAAAATGAGGCCTTTTTGGGACCCATTTACAATTGATTACATGTACGCTCTTGGGTTTTGGTGTGTACATGAGTGTCGAGAACGAGTGAAATCTGGCAGTATGCGTCGCTGCGTTATGCTGTTTAAGTTGTGGCCTCAGCGTAGCTACTTGTGCCATCAAGCAAGCCTTAGGCACCCAAATTTGTCTTGATTGTGGGCTTGCCTTCATCGACTTCTTGGGCACCCAAATAGATTTTACTTTAGCACAAGAATTTCTGAAAGACTTCTTATTAGCGTTGCGTTGTTGGTCACTAATAAGAGGCTTTGCCCCTGTAGTTGACGGTGGTGCAACCGGTTGTTCGCCTTTCCGCACCCACACTTTTTTCACTTGCTGGGACATTTTGCTGCGTAGGTACTTGGGATCCCCGACATAGGTAGTACTCTGCTTCTTCGGCCTGTGATCCACCTGGGGTTGTTGCCTTCTTCTGGCCTTTGGAAAAGAAGGGAGTTCCTTTGCATCCTGGACTCCTTTTTTGCGAATATCCTTCCTCTGCAACACATAGTTTTGGACAAGAACAGCATGGTCATCTTCATGTGTACCCCTGGAAGGACCAGGATTCTGTGCCTTTCCTAGTTCCTTGAGTGCTCCATTGTCTAATTCTACTGTAACTCGACTATGATTGATCCAAACCTGGAGAAGTCCACTTCTTAGGTTTAAATTGACTGCTTGGTCATAAATCCAATCTTGACCCAAGACAAGAGGTTCAGTGAGATCCTCATCCTGACACACTAGTACTTTAACTGTCATTGCTTCATCATGAATGTAGAGGGGAAGTTCCACCTCGCCCATACAAGGGGTTTCCACGCCTCCCAATCCTATAAGATATGCCTCCACAGGATTGACAGTTAACTGTAACTCTTGACAGTAAGACATTCTAACAGCACTAGTGGCTGCACCTGAGTCAATCAAGGCTCTTACAGTCCTTGCACTTTTTCCTTGTCCTATATCGAGGGTTACGAAAGGACGTCGATCAGTTATCCTAGGTGAGCTGGTTCCTGCGACTTCACACATTGCCATATGATATCCTTGATCTGCATAGTCATTTGTCCTAGGCTGCTCTCTACCTTGCCTTCGTAATTTCATCCTTCTGATGCATTCTAAAGCTTCTGCTTGAGCTTCTTCTCTAACTCGCTTTTCTTCCTCTTTGCGTTTCTTAGCAGTGTTGAGTCGGCTGAGCATTTCCTCCGTGAGGGGTTCTTGGTACAACTTGACTCTGCAACCGCTAATATAATTTGGGAGAACATCACCCTCTAATGTGGCCAATTGTACTGCTCCGCTTGTGGAGATCCTATTGATGATCATAGGTCCATAGCCTCTCTTTTCTAACTTCCTCGCGTGTTGTTTGAGTGTATAGACTAGGACTAGATCTCCTGCTTTCAAGCCTTTATCCTTCACATGGGCATCGAAATATGCCTTCTGTCTCTTCTTGGCTGCATATATTCCTGCAGCGGCTCTTAGTCTTGTTTCCCCTAATCGTTCAAGGTCAAAGATCCTAGAGGAGAGTTCGTGACCTGTCCATTCGTGCTCTTGTGCTACTTTCAACGTAGGAATCAGGAAATCCAAGGGTAGCACAGCATTTTGACCGAATACCATCTGAAAGGGGGTGGCTTGGAGTACCGTTTTGTAGGCAACTCGGTATGCCCAAACAGCATGGTGCAGCTGTTTGTCCCAATCAGAGCGTTTAGTGTTCACTAATTTCGTCAATACATTGCATAAAATCTTATTAGTGCTCTCAGCTTGTCCATTAGCTTGAGGGTGATAAGGGGCAGACTTCTTGTGTATTACCAAGAATTCTTGGAGTAGATTTTCAATTACTTCATTCAAGAAATGAGTGCCTCTATCACTTACAAGCTCTATAGGTAGTCCATATCTCGTGAATATATTCTCAAACAAGAATTTGGCAGTTGTTTGAGCATCGTTCTTGGTTGTAGCCTTTACCTCTACCCACTTGGTGAGATAATCTGTTGCCACAATGATGTATTCCGCATGAGAACCCTTAGCTGGGGGATTAATAGGACCTACGAAGTCTATTCCCCACTTAGAGAATGCACGTCCACCCATCATAGGTTTCAGTGGCATCTCATCTTTGCGTATAGGATACTGAGTCCTCTGACAGACATCACACCGTTTCACATAGGTATGTGCATCCATGTGAAGTGTAGGCCACCAAAAGCCCGCAAATAGTATTGCCTTGATTCAGTTTCTAAGATCTTAAGATACTCACTTTCATGGACACACAATCTCAGGTAACCATCTTTACCGCGCTTATATAGATTATCACCTATGAGTGAATAATCCAGGGCTTCTTGTTCTAAACTCCTTTTCCTAGCTAGAGTCATGTCTGGGGGGAATGTGTTTGTCCGCAAGAATGATACTAGAGGTTCACTCCAATCTGGCACAATGGATACTTGATAGAGAGTGGCATGTTCCACAGGTGGTTTAGTGCAACAGATTGGGCATTCCTTGCACAACTTTTGGACATCCGCTTCCATAGTTGGCCAATGCACTCCGAATCTCTTTAGAGTCTGCAACGTTCGTTGTTTGGAATGGTGTTGCTCTAACGCACCTACATGTGCTAATTGCAACCATTTAGCGTACTCATCCTCTTCTACGCAACACGCCAAGATCCCTTGATCTGTGTGCTTGTACATGCTTCCTGCCATGATGTGGTACTTTTGGGCTTTTACAACCTCTCTATTCCGTGTGTTTACCACTGGATGGTTAGGCCCGTAGGTCAATACTGGTACTATTGGCTTGGCCCACTGCGGCACCACTTCCAAATTAAACAAGTAAGCATCAGGAAGGTCATCTGACACTCCTTGTGGGGCTTCTCCCGATGTGAGCCTAGAGAGATGATCGGCTCTCAAATGAGTCCTACCTTTCCTTACCACAACCTCAAAATCGTATTCCATTAGCAAGAGAAACCATCTCACTAATCTTCCTGTATTGCATGGCTTGTTTACAAGATATAACAATGCCTGATGATCAGTAAAAAATTTAAACTTATTTGCAAGCAAATAGTGTCTAAATTTCTTAACTGCATATACCATGCCTAATCCTTCTCGCTCTGTAGTGGTGTAATTCCGTTCAGCCGCATTCAATTGTCTACTGGCATAGGCAATTGGAAGATCCATATTACCTTCACCAGTAGGTTGTGCAAGCACACATCCAATAGCATAATTGGATGCATCAACATGAACATGGAATGGCTTATTCCAATCTGGTGTGGTCAAGATTGGTGCTGAACATAATCTTCGTTTAAGTTCCTGGAAGGAATTCTCACATTCATCCGTCCACTCAAAGTTAGTCAGAAGTCCGTACATGGGCTTTGCAATGACAGCATACATGTGTATAAATCGTCGATAATAACCACAATGCCCCATGAAAGCTTGTACTTCCTTGACATTCTTTGGCCTAGGTAGCTCTACTATGGCTCTCACTTTTTCTTCGTCGGTAGATATGCCATTCTTTGACACTATGTGTCCTAGAATCTTTCCTTGCCTGACCATAAAAACACACTTTTCTGGGTTCAGGCAGACCTGATATTCTCTACATTTGTCAAAGATTTGTCTGAGTTCAGGAATATGGGTTTGTCTAACATTGGAATGAGCACAAAGATCATCAACATAGACTTCTAAACTCTTCCTCAGAAACTCCTTAAACACGTGGCACATCAGCCTTTGGAAGGTAGCTGGTGCATTGGTAAGCCCAAATGGCATTACTCTAAAAGCAAAGATGCCCCATTCTGTGGCAAAGGCTGTCTTATGCTGATCCTGTAGAGCTATGGCTACTTGATTGTAGCCCGAAAATCCATCAAGGAAGCTGTACACTTCCTTGCCTGCCACTCTTTCTAAGAGATGTTCTGTGATGGGAAGCGGATAGTTATCTCGAATCGTGGCGGCGTTAACCTTTTTCAAGTTAATGCACACACGCAGTTTGCCATTCTTCTTGGGCACCACTACGATAGGGGATACCCATTCAGTGTGCTCAATTTCATAGATAAATCCAGCTTCGACCAATCTATCTATCTCTTCCTTGATCTTAGCAGCATAATTATCGTTATATGTATAAGGCTTTTGCTTAGAGGGTTTAGCATCTGAGGTCATGGGAATGGTGTGTGAGCATATATCAGGGTCAACACCTTTCAAATCCTTGTAACTCCAAGCGAATACATCTCTGTATTCTCTTAGCAAGGCTATCAATTCGTACTCCTCTTCTTCTGTTAGGTCATGGCCTATATACGTACATCTCTCCTCTCCTTCTTCTAGGGCCACTACGATTTTCTTGGTGGTTTCTTTGTTATCATAGGCCTCTCTTGATTGTGCCTCTCGTTTAGGCATTCTTATCATGACTCTTCTGTCATCTATCTCGTACTTCTTAAAATTTTCTGGGACCTCAAACAAAGATTCTTCCTCCTCTGGTAAAACTTCTTTCTTTCTTCGTTTCTTTCCTTCTTCCTTCGAGGTCATATGTGTTGCTAATCTTACATCATTTGTAACCTCTCCATGCTTCTGAGGTTGAAATTCTACTTCATGGAAGTATTCTTCATCTGATGCAAATGGAGGGTCCATAATGATTGACTCTAGATCGGAGTCACTTGCATCCTCAAATGCATCAGGGCTAGGTTCGCATTCTTCTAAAACTGCCTCTCCCATGATTGGCTCTATGGAGAAGACTGAAATATCATAGCCATCCTCATCACAGTGAGGTGTCCATTGTTCTTCATTGATGGCTACGTCCATTGTTGCTAAAATTTCTGCCCAGCCATGGGGTTCAAATTCCTCGTCTGGAAAAACTACAGGTGCATAGGCTGGGTCTTGAATGGGTCTATGGGTTTCGTTTGCACCTATTTCTCTGGCCTTTTCTCTCTTCTCTTCCTCCACTGCTACTTTGCACATCCATAAGTGAGTGTCTTCGTGCATCCAGGAGGATCCTGATCCTATGGAATGCACAGATTCTGTATCATCTTTGGCTCTATGGATGGGATTCCATTGGATAGGAGGGACATCTCTATGAGAATAATCCTTGAGATTGACTTTGGTTGTAACACCTAAGTGCTGCAGGTACAAAGAATTGGTTCCCCAATCCTGTACCACTTGCAACTGTCGCATGAATGGTCTTCCCAAAATCATCTCATAGGCATGATTTTTGCTGAAGTCACATATGGCAAAGGTATGTTCAAACTCGACACCACAAGTGGTGAGAGTTATTCCTTCTAGCAATCCTAGGGGTCTCTCTATGTGACCATCGGCCATCTGCAATTTCATTCTCGTCGGCCTGAGTGCCGGCTTGCCCCAACGCTTCCATAAGGAGGTGGTGGCAATTGCAACTCCTGCACCTGAGTCCAAAATTGCCTTGGTGGTGTACTCCTGGTAGGTAATGGGAAGATAGGTGTTCCCTTCTTCACCTTCGCACATATCTCCTATCTTATCCAAGGGAATTTCTGGCACTGTCCTATGGGATCCTACCCGGGAATGAGGTTTTGCAACTTCAGTTACTCGACTGGCTGCATATTTCCCCGCGTTTGGTCTATCCTCAGGTAGTTCTTTCAAAGTGAGATTGCGCTGCACCTTGGTGTTCGTTACTACCTCCGTGTTCCTTGGTATGACTGAGTCGTCGTTCCTTACCATGACTGTGGGTGCTCTCATACACGTGGATTTTGCTTCCCATGGGCCTGTGAAGTGGGGTAACTCTTGTATGGAATTAGATTCAAAGTCCAATCTCTCGTGAGATTGAGTACTCTCATGTTCCCCGTAGATGGATGGGATGTCTTGTGGGAATTGGTCGTGTGCATCATCCACAAGTTCAATAGGAGGGGCGACCTCGCTTTCGTTTTCCCATTTGTCTTCTTGAATCTCCCGTAGGAAGTCTGGTGCAAACCGATTCATAGAAGAAGAAGTGTCCGGCTCCGTAGAATTGGGCACATAAGCAACCTGGGAAGGAGGGCTTATTCTTCCATTGGCTCTCTCCTTGCTCTCATAAATGGCTGGAGCACAAGCTTCTTGGGGAGGATTGCTTATTCTATTACTCTTCCGAGCAGGCTCATACACTCTCTGGGAAGGAATGTGGGTTACCTGTGGAGGTACGTAAGCTTTCGAGGGAGGCTCCTGTGACTTTTGGGGGGGGAGATAAGCTTCTTGAGGAGGCTTGCTTATCTGTTCTCTCGCCCTTTCCTTTCTTTGAGGGACAGGTTCCTTTTCTGATTGTGCAATTAGCCTTTCTATTCTTTCTAAGGAGGGGAAGTTGTCTGGTTTAGTGGAATTGGCTGCATAAACTTCCGATGGGGAATGGCTCAGGTTTTTGCTTGCTTTTCCTTTCTCCTGATTTTTTTCTTCCTTGTCAGATCTTGCAATTATCCTCTCTAACTTTTCTAGGAATCCATCCAAGTGTAATTGCGTCTTGGCTGAGCCCGAGTAATTGAAAAGGTGACTGGCTTCAAACATAGTCTGAGCCAATGCGACCATTTTCGCGCACAGTTTGGTTCTTTCTATCTCTAGGTCAGCTCTAGGATAGCACTTGTCATGATCCGTGACGTTTGGCCCTTCTTGGATTCTGGCCTGATATGCTTTAAGCATCATGTTTAGGTCTTCAGGAGTGGGATCTGCTAGGACTGATCCTACTCTAGGGGGTGGTGGGATTTGATGAGGCGGTGGGGAAGGTGGTGAGTCGGATGGAGATGGGAGTGGTGGAGGCGGGGTGATGTGAGAGGGAGTTTGAGCTGTGAGTTCAGTTATCCTCGCTTTGGTTTCTCTTATGCTTTCCTCAAGCTCACTCATCTTTTTGGCCCATTGTCGTTTCATTCTTTCTCGACTATCTTTCCATGCTCTAGTCCTTTTCTTTGTTACGCTCTCGGTTTCACTAGCCTCTGGGCCCTTTTCCTTGCTTGTCTCTTGGTTTTGCTGCAATGCCTGAGCTCTAGTGACTACTTGCACTGGTGCAGTGGAAGTGACGCTTCCTGAGGGATCTACAACCAAACCGATCACATTGATAGGAGTGATTTTTGGCATATTATTGGGGTTCTTAGGGCAATCTCGTAAGAGATGTTCTTTTCCACAATCTTGGCAGAAACCTTGGATAGTCACTGACTGGGGTTGTGTAGGTGGAGGCAAGGGACAATCACGAATGAGATGATCTCCTTGGCATCTGTAGCACGGTCCTCTTGGGAATGGAGGTCTTACTTGCCTAGGTTGAGGCCTGGGGTTGGGGTTTGCATACATGACGTTCGTGTAATCTGACTCCCAACTAGGTTCACTTGGTTCTTCACTATAGTAAGACTCACCATGTTCTGGAGACTGCATGTAGTAAGCCTGGGGACTATCGACATGTGTAGAATCAAAGCTACGGTCACTTGGGTCACTTTCTGAGATCAATGGGGTTACTGGTACTATGGCCCTATTCAGGTTTTCTTCTGCAACAGCATACTTAACTGGAATCACGTTAGCGGGGTTTGGGGGCTGTTGAGCTAGTACCGGTTGGGGTCTCTGTTGGGCCTGATATTGTGGTTGGTAGGTTTGTTGGGGTCTAGCATATTGTGGTTGTGGATTTTGGTTTTGGTATCTGCCTTGTTGGTAGGGCTGCGGGTAGGGTTGTCTAACTGCCTGCTTGTTGTATGGGCAATCTTGTGCGGTGTGATTGGTGTATCTTCGTTCTATGGTGCAGTACTGGCTACTAGGGTTTACTTGGGGTTGAGCCATAATGGGGCAGACATTCGCCATATGGTCACCACCGCATGTATAGCATCTTTTCATAGGGGCAAACCTTGGGATTTGTTTGCTCGATACACCTAATTTCTGAGCTACCTTTTCGGCAAGTTCCTCAATTGATGTGGACTGCGTGGAAAAGTGACTAGATGCACTTTCTGAATCTTTGTAGATTTTGGAAAGCTCTAGTTCTTCCCCTAGGTTATCTTCAATGTCAATGCACATGCGTACACACTCTTCTATAGTCCTAGGGTCCTTCAGATACACATAGGATCTCAATTTCGTACTCAGCAATCCATCAAGGAATAAGGCTACTTGTTTAGCAGATGTGGGTAACTCCGAAATAGGGCACCTTTCCAGATATTGTCTAAATCTTCTTCCGGCCAATCTGACAGTCTCTTGGGGGGTCTGTTTGAAGTTGTGGATCAATGAGGAGGTATTGTGTCTTATGCCGCTCTTAGAGAACTCTACAATGAATGCCTCTAGGAGTTGGTCTATGCTCCTGAACTGACGCTCATCTAATGGCTGAAACCATGTAAGTGCCGTGTTCCTAAGGGTTAGACCGAAGGCATTGTACTGTGTGAACAGATCTTCCACTTGTTCAGCTCTCAAGACTTGCTTGAACTCTGCCACATGATCATAGGGATCTCCTGTGCCGTCAAAGTAATTCTTCATGGACTTAACTAGCTGGGTGGGTCTCAAAGTTCTTGCGTGCTCTCTAGGCCTCGGCAGAGGGAATCCATCTACATTTCTTTGGTTCCTGTGGGCTCTATGTATCTCAGGAGGTTCTACCCTATTCGTCTCCGTTCTCGTTCTTTCTCTGCCTACAGGGTTGGCAAAGCTTACTTCCGGTCTATCTCTACTTCTGTCTCTTTGCGTACCATGAGCTTGGGAAGTTCCAGCCCCAGGGTGACCATAGGATACATTTGATCTTGGTTGGGGAAAAATAAATTCACCCTTCCACGTGTAGGCATGCCTATCATTTTCTGTCACCACGAAGATCCGTTCTGAAGCATGATCTAAGTAGGTCACTCTGCCTGGGCTATCCGGATCCTTAAACTCATAGATCATGATATTTCCTATGTCTGTTGGCTGATTAGACTTATACCTCCAAAAGGCTTCATCAGTTTCTCGATTGAGGAGCAACTCTATGCTCTTGTTGTCTTGGGGGACCCACTCTGGTGTGATAATCCTAGTGAGAACAGATTTACCTCGAGGGGTTCTAGGTTCCGCACCCATGTTCCCTTGTTCCAGGTCCCCTAAGTCCGCCTCTGAGATTACATTCCCAAAGTCATCGGTCCTATCAGGGTGACTAGTGACTACATATATAGTTCCTTCTTTGTCCAGGTATGCACCATTTTCAAACTTGACAGCTGGGTGTTCTAGTCCAATGGATTGATCAGGGTTTTTAATCTGGACCACAGATCTTCCAAGGCCGTCCTCATAGATGCTAGCACCTAGTCGGTTGGTCCTAAGATATTCCAGCTGTGTTTTGTAGGGGCCTTCTACCCTGTACAAATAAGGCACTCCTGAACTTCCCGTGGGTCTGTCCATGCCTTGAGACATTTCTGACTCACTGGTCTCAGAGCTAGGGTAGTATGAGTGGTGGCTCAACTGCTGGGCCCAAGACCTTGCAGTGTGATTGACACTAGCCTCTGAAGACCTAAGGCTTTGTCTCTCTCTTGCTAGGTGTCGTCCTGATCTAAGGTTCATATGCCTAACTGATTAGCCCAATTTTTTTCCAGAGTACAACCTCGTTGCCGATCAATTGGTACCAGTCACTTGATTCTTTTTAGTTAATTATTGTGTTTCTGGTCTTGTCTGATATCACGTCGTCAGGAACACTTGAATGTTCTTCGTACTTTAGGTTGATCGTTCCACGTTAGATTCTTTTCCTTTAGGTTATCGACAGTACAGAGAGTATGTTTTTAACTTGAACTTGAGTTTTTTTTGTAGTCTTCAGCTTGATAACTGCCTATCGTCAACCTGACTTACTCCTACCTCTACTCGTTCTTAGCTTGAGCTAGGAAATGACAGAGGGAGTTGAGAATATTCCAACCTTACTGGTTGATCCCTTGCTTTATGGTGCTCAAGAACCCGGTTCTCAAGCTTGCAAAGAAACCTTGCTTTGTACGCTCTCTGTTGCTCTCAATGGACCTATAAAAGTCCCACGGTTAGCTCAATGCTTAGATTCAAAGGACACAACCAACCACTTTCATTCATGTAACATAAACACATATTTGCATTGTGACTTTTAGGAAAATAATTCTAAAGACCCCTGACTTTGAGCCCCCTGGGTATGGTCAACTTCAAAATACCCTCTCTGAAAATCAACGCATTATCTTTATAAAAAACAGTTGAGGGCGTGTAGTATATGCCACGAGCTTTCCAACAAGCCCAAGAGCTCAAAAATCGGATTTCATATGAAAAAGTTATGACTGTTCAGGGTTTAGGGGGTTAAATCAGGATTCAAAACGAGCTAACAGTCAAACAGGATTACTCGAGTAACTTGTGGCACGGCCTCGCGATGCAATACTACACCCTAGTGTTTGTCCCACACTCAATCAAAATTTAGACCAATAATTTTGCCTTGAAATTTTGACCTAATTTGCCCTTCTAACGCGTTCGCAAAGTCTGTCGGTCGCGATTGACAGGTCAGTCGCGATCGACGTGTCGATCGCGATTGACAGGTCCGTCGTGGCTGTCAGTCGCGATTGACTGGTCAGTCGCGATTGACACGTGGCCGAAAAGTCAATCAATCGTGGTCAAAGCGTCGTTGACTCTGTCGGTCGCGATTGATGAGTCGATCGCGATTGACAGGTCGGTCGCGAGGGTCTGTCGATCGTGGTCAAACAGTCGTTGACTGTGTCGGTCGTGATTGACAGAGCCGTCGTGGTCTGTCCGTCGTGGTCAAACAGTCGTTGACTGTGTCGGTCGCGATTGATGAGTCGGTCGCGATTGATGACTCGATCGCGATTGACACGTGTCACGCGTATGGTCAGTCGGTCGTGGTCAATCGGTCGTTGACCCTGTCGGTCGCGATTGACAGGTCTGTCCGTCGTGGTTTGTCGGTCGTGATTGACAGAGCGATCGCGATTGACAGAAATCTGTGGAATTTCAAAAAACTAAACACATTTTTGGGAAGCTCTAAGCCTGTAGGTCATGGATATGCACTTTGTTTAGCAATTAGAGCAATTTTTCTGTCGGTCGCGATTGACAGAGCTCGGCGACACACAGACAGTTACTCAGATTTCCGTACCTGCGCAGAGTGCTGGGGATGATGATGCGGCCTGTACCTGCAGAATGCTCACAAAACATGCAAAAAATAGCACATGCAAATTCGCTCTCTTGCTCTCTCTCACAAGTGAAATGAGGGAAATGAGGTGGAGATGGGGATATAGACAAAAAACTGAAATTTTCGCGATGATGGAGATGGACGTGGGAGATGGTGATGATGATGATGGTGATAAAGATGGTGAAGAAAGTAAAAGAAAATCGATGAGAGTGAAGAAAATACCTACAACTCCAACGCGTCAACTCTACGTCTTACCATCACATGCTCGTCCTCAAAGCTAGATCCCCGGCAACGGCGCCAAAATTTGGTGTAGCTCGATGATGAGTAGCACCTCCTTTAATGTCAATCCGGGAAGACGTGAGGATGGTATGAAGACCTCGAGCAAGTGGCGGCACAAGTGCGTGAGTGAGAAGCACACTAGCATGCACACACATACACACACACGCGCACACACAGCAAGACAAAGAGTGAGAATCAATGGAGTTCTTTAGATTACTTTCACAAGCTCTTGCAAGTTCGTTTCAATTACAATCTCACCCAAAAATGAGCTCTCTAGCTCTTTTTATAGTTTTTGACTAGGTTTTGGCCCTGTCCAGACCTAGTGTCCGGCCTAGTTAAAAATTAGGTTCCAGGGCTTATTTGGGGGCTCAAACGAGATCTAAAAAATACGAAAATTGGTACGCAACTACTTCTAAGGCTCCTCAAGCTCAAGGACTCCTTGGCTTGCACAAAATGGAGCTACAAAAAGGTGAAATGATATTTACAATGATTGTTAGTGATAAAAATCACTGTTGTTGTAGGGATTTCTTCTAGTGATCTGCCATACATATCTTTGAGCTCCCTACTTGCTCTTCCTCCCTGCATGTCCATCTCTTTGATTTGCATTAGTGTCTTGAAAAAATATTGGCCTACTTGCCAGATCTTCTTTGACTGCCCTGTTTGCTTGTGCTGTCCCTTCGCTCTGACTCCCTTCTTTGACTTTCATGTCTTGTACGTCCTGGTGTACCAAGGCTACTGCCAACAGCCTCTTGAGTAAGTAGTTGTCCTATGAGTGTGTTGAAATCTGGTACATGCATATCCATGTATAGATCCATAGCTGTGGTGAATGCTTCCCACTTGTCATCTGCCTTCAAACCATTGATCACCTGCCTTACAATTTTCTCTTCATCTATTACCTCTCCAATGCTTCCCAACTGATCTGCTTTGTCCTTGAGCTTTGTGACAAAATCAGTCACATTTTTTTTGGGAGCTTTCTTGAGAGTTGTGAAGTCTATCCATAGTTGATGCTTCCTAGCTTTTGTACTTGAAGAGAAGAAGGCTTCAAGTGCAGTCCACAACTCTTGAGATGTTTTACAACTCCTAATGTGAGGCAACAAAAAATCTCAAATAGAGTTGAGGAGATAAGACCTTGCAATTGCATCCTTAGAGCACCATGTGCTCAATCTTTCTTGCTCTTCTTTTGTTGGTTGAATTTTGTTCCTGAAACTTGGCATAACTTCATCTCCAGCTATATAACCATACAAACTCCTTCCTTGAAGATAATCTTCCATCCTTAATGACCAGGATGAGTAGTTACCTCTATCCAATTTGTCAATTGATGAAGGAAATCCATCTGCCATGTTGTAAAGCCTTGCTCTGATACCACTCTGAAGAGATGGATTTGTAGATGATGAAGATGCAGTGGTACTGCAAAAAGTTTGCACTACAGCAACCAAATGAAGTCCAGAGATGTGTTGTGGGCCCTTCTAGCTTGCGAAGGGATGTATTAGACACCCTATCTACCTTGGAAGATCACTCTCAAAAAGTTGAATCAAAACAAATAAGTTGGAGTAGATTCAAGAGCCAAAAACTTGCTATTTATGTTCATACACCTGTCCAAAGTTTTGAACGATTCTCTGGCCATAGTAGCAATTAACTTAATTCCTTTTGGGGAACTCTTATAAACTTAGTAAGCTAATAAGCATGAGGTATGTGATAAAAAAAGATGACCTACACAAAGAGAAACAAACCTAGCAAGTCATAGGATGACCCCGATTTTCCTGGGCTACAACAGTCTCAGACTCGTGAGTAGTAAAATGCACATAACTCAAGATTTAAAAACCCAATGATTATGAGATTGTGTACGCACTTACCAGACAGTATGCTGAGTCTAAAAGGATTTAAATCAAAGAAAATGGTGAAGTACACACTAAGAAACAGCTATGACAAGATGACTATTTTGAGAGAGTGCTGCCAGAGAAGAAGAAAACATAGTGACACAGCTGACTTTAAATGATCATAGCTGAAGATTGAAACATCCAAATAGAATGAAAATTGATAAGCATAAAGTAGACTTAGAGAACTACTTTTACCAAGTTAAATTACTGACAATGATGCACCAAGCTTGGAGCAATCATCTCTGCAATGTGACTACAAAAACTAAGAGATATGGCAAAACAGTACACTTCACAAGAACATGATGATATGAACTCAAATGATCATGAAAATGAAAGTATATTGATTGTAAAATACAATGGACTTACTGATACATATGTGTCCCTTGAAACAGACCTTGATATGGCATAAAGCTCAGCTCTTGGAGGTCTTCACATAACCACGATTAAGACTACCATGTATGTATAGTTGATCTTGGGAGCCTAACTTTCCACAATCACTCTTCAATCAATTAGTGATTGATTTGATTCTCCAACTAACGTCAATCACGAATTCGTGGCTTTTCTTTCCTCTTTTGATCAAGTGGGCTCAACCACTTAAGATTCCTTCACTTTTACATTAAGTAAAGACTTAAAAATTACAAGAGGGAGATCACAAGTGAACTCTAGAAGAAGTAGACATTTCCTTCACGTTTCTAAGCCTTTTGATGACTCAAGCCAATACTTAGGCTTGTCATAGACTTGCTCCAACATGAAGTTCACGTCCTTATGGCATCCACTCATCGAGATCAAAAAATTGGTTCTCATGTGGCAAATTCTTCAACGTGGTATCCGGACCAACCTAAACGCCAACAAAATCTATGGGGCTCAGCCGTGGTGCAAGCGATGCCACCATAGCATCAAGGACCTTGGTCTCATCTTCTTTGCTTGCCCCAAGTCACTCATACTGTGGCAAACCCTCAAGAATATCTTGAGACTACAAGCACAGATCACCTGGAAGCAAGCACTGCTTGGTGAAGCGATTGGCTTCTCAGCGGTGCTTTGGAATGCTATAAGAGGGGAAACCCTCTAGAAGATTTGGAGGGAGCGGTGTGTCATGAACTTTGGACACCCTCCTAAAGAGTGGTTGATTGAGAAGTCTCTTTTCCTCCTTGTCAAAAGAATAACCAATTGTAAGAGGTATCCACCCTTTAGGCATGATGAAGTGTTTTTCATCGAGAACAACAAGCTCAAATCCATGTGGGTCCTGCATGAAGGGGACCGGAGGATTGTTAACCTCCTTTGTAACATGCTATAGGCCAGCAAGTTCCGCCCCTGCTTTGTGGGATTCGGGGGGTCCCAATGACACTAGTCCTACTCACTTGTAACTTTTTTCTATTCTTTAATTAAAGTCTGGGAGAGTAGGCCATGGACGAACTCCCTTTATTAAAAAAAAAGAATATGCAAAATCTTTGAATGTTTCAATATGTACAGTTCAATATTCTCCAACTACGCCAGATGCAAAGCAATGGTATGCATGCTTTGGTGATCTAAATTTTTCTAGTTATGCCCACACAAATCTTAAAGAAGTTCCTCTCTACTCAAATCTGAGGCACCTTGTAAACATGTTTCTAGAGGTTGTATTTTGGATGAAATGCAGTGTTCCTCCTTCCCAAAAGATGTTTCAGCTCGAGTTTCTCATAAATTTAAGCTTGTTCATAGCGATGTATATGGTCCTATGCAGGATCCTTCTTTTGGGAACTACCTTTACTAAATGACTTTTATTGATGATTTCCCTAGAAATGCATGGGTGTATCCATTGAAAGAAGCTTTTTAATTATTTTTGTGCCTCAAATAGTTTTTGGTTATGGCTGAAAATCTTTTAGCAGGTAAGTTGTCCACCTTCTATTCTGATGGAAGGGGGGACAAATTTCTTTATATTTTTATGCATTTTTGGCTCAATATTGGATAAAATATCAATGTAGAGTTCCATATAACCCTCAACTAAATGGAGTTTCTTAAATAAGGAATAGGCCTCTCATGAAGATCGCAAGGTCTATGTCAAAATTCAAGCTTTATCACATAGCTTCTACCTTGAGGCTATGTGTTTAGCATATGTACATTATAGGTGTCCTACTAAACCATTGCAGCTGAGATACTAGGATGGCAAAAGTCAAGATTTATTACATAGCTTCTCTCTTGAGGCTATGTGTTTAGCATATGTACTTAACAAGTGTCCTACCAAGCCAATCTTGTGTTCATAATCTTTAAGAGACAGTAGTATTATGTACAAAGGGTAACCTTTGTTCCTTTAATAAAACACCAGTATGCATACATAATAAAGCTCAAATAAAGTATGGAACACACATGTTTTATTGAACATAAGTAGAAAAATGCACTTGGAGGGGATGTCACTAATACACTGGAAGAAAAATAATACATGGTATTTAGTACCATGATCCAAAGCCATAGGGGTAGTTATAAATAAATGAGACTAAAGAAACTCAGAGGAGAAATAACGGGGGTACGAGTGGATACATGGCAACACTAGTAGGCAAAGTCCTGCTCAAACCTATGAATTGGCTTTGTGCAAGTAGGTGTTCCTACTATCATGATGAAAACCAAAAAGGCACTCATTGAGATTTCACTTGCCCAAAGACACATGAGTTAGTGTTAATGAATGCAATTCTTATTAAACAGCTAAAGGAGATTTACTACATTGAAAAACCAAAGTGATGTGAGAAAAATAACTTTCCATCTGGACCCATTGAAACATCCAATCCCATCTGAATACATAACAAGCATAGGATCTCCTTACCTGAGATAGGAGCTTCAAGTAGAGGTTTCATATTTAAAATTGGTAGAATTATATAAGTTGTAACTTTGGAGATGGCCTCCATGTTATCCCCTCTCTAAGGAGAAAGAGGTGTGGAAACCCCTAAAAGCTAGGCAAAGAGATTCAATATAGACATATTATTTTCTTCACCTTTCTTTCACTGAACACCATGGCTATCCATCATGTAAGGGATCGCTTCCTTTTATTGCTTCTTCTTAAGGAGGCTACACATCTCTTTAGTAGGTTTCTCCACTTTTCCCACCCACCAATCTTTAAAGTATAGCTAGAGATTCTTTCTTTGAATTTCCTCTTCGTATCTAAACATGCTTCTGATTTTTTGGAGCCCTCTGTGATATTGAGAGTGGCCTTTTTGGACTTCTCCCTTGAGAGGCCTGAGCATTTTTAAATAAATTTCCCTTCTAACTCATCAAAAGTTTTGAAAATTCTTTTAAGTCCTCACCAAGATGTGCTATGTCTTCATGACCATCATCCTCCAACACTTGGGCACAGAGGAGTGGGCAGCAAAGGCCTAGCTCCTAGCTACAAAAATCTCATGTTGGATTGACAGGAGTGAGAAGAGAGCCAGATTGGAATGAATCTAAGAGGCTTTCTTCATGTTAACACGCAGCTTGAAGATAAGCACAATCAAGTAGAGATCAGAGAAAACAAGATCCACACATTGGAGAGGGAATGTGTACCCCACCTATTCATGATATTCTGTGTAATATAGCTCCCATCAAGTCTAGCTTTCCTCATGTCAATTATAGATTGGAGGTTTGACCAAGAGAAACCAACCACATCCTTGATTTCGATCATATCAAGGTGGAGCTTAAGTTCCTCCAAGACATCCTTCTCATGAACCTTAATAAATGGCCCTCTATTCCCCCATCTGTTAGAAATAACCTCCACCATATTAAATCTCCCACAAAGAACGACATTGAGGGGTAGAGAGTCCAAACATTTCCAAGTGGAAAGTCTCTCAAAATCAAGATTTGGAGCATATACAAAGACCATGGAGAACTGCATGTCGATATTCCATCCATATTTTCCCTTCGGGTCCATAGAGGAGAGCCAAATATAGGGCGAGGAAATACATTTGGGTCTCTTTTGAAGGTCCTCACTATCAATTTTGATCTCTTGAAGATAGATGAAATTCGGGTTAAAGCTTTTATCATGGATTTAGTGGCCAAAATTGCCACTCTAGAGGGGTTAGACAACCCTCTAAGATTGAAACAAACAATGATCATTATTGGAGGTTGAGTTCCTTGTGGGGAGGGGCCTTGTCCCTCTTTTTACTGTTTCTCTCTTCAACTTTCTCCTCAAAGTAAAGAGGCCTTGGCAAAGGATTTTATCATTAAAGGGGCTCTTGCATAGTATCTCAGTTGGTTGTTTTCCTTTATGATAAGTCTTTTTCAAAAACAAAAATCAACTATCCTATCAAGGATTCTAGTTCCAATGATAAAGGTAATGTTGTCCTGGTTATCATCATTGATGGTGGTGAATCCATCCTCTTTGCTATGTTGTATCCTTCTAAGTTTTCTTCCTTGCAAGTGGAATCCTTGGGAGTTTTCCCAACATTGCAAGTCATAGAGATTCATTCCCCCTCGGTAATCCAGGTCATTGATTTACTTCTCCAAGTTATAGAAAATGTTTGTTTTTGGAGTGGTGTGAGAGGGAATCTTGTTAATACTACCCTTAGGATTTCTCCTCCTTCTTTGTCTCACTTCAGCAAAGCCTTCCAGGTTCGTGTCCATGACTTGTGTTTTGTTCACTTGCTCTACATCCAAAGGATAATCTTATGACATGCATCTACACACACATCTAGATTCCAACCTATGAAAATATCATCTCCAACAATTGCACAAGCATGACCCATAGTATCACCATCCCCAATCCCCCCACCACCACCCTCACTACTGCTCACTAAGGATTTCACTTTTGCATCCATAGTCGCTATCCCTTCACCCTTTCATAAGTTCTCAATCAAAGTGCATCCGTGTGCACCAATCTTGTGTATACCTCATCCATCATAGACTCTGCCTTGATTAAAAAGTTCCACTATATGAATCAAATCGGGGATGAATATGCTAACTTAGGGCAAAGATACAATCACTTGAAAGAACAATCAGAGAGGTTAAAATCACGACTGAATTTCTTAATGGTGGAGAATGCCTCTCTGAACTCTAGATACACTTATTTGAAGGAAGCTCACAATGCATAGGAGTTACAATTGGAAGCACAGAACTAGCAAGTGATACAAGAGATGAAATAAGAATTATGATCACAAATGGATCGCAATGCTAGATTAACTAGAAACATGGGCCTCCTAAGAAGACAACTAGCTATTGAAAATGAAGAAAATCAATAGTTGCAACTTTAGAACATCCAGAATTTTGAAGGAGCACTAGACACATTGGGCTCCCTTTTAAGTCCATTTTTGCTTCCAAGTTGTGGCACCTCAGACTATTAAGGTCATTGTCAAAGCTTACACAAACCTCCTTGATTCACATGAAAAAGTATCTGAGGAGTTTCAGAAATTTCAAGCAACACATGCAAGAATATATGTTGATGCATTCACCACGTTCAACATCCTTGAGCATGTGCTTCGAGAGTTAGAAGACCTCAGAAGACAAATCACAAAGATGAAATACAATTTTCAATCCAGAAGGTCATTGCAAACCCCGCATCAGACTTTCTGTAGAATTATCCTTTTCATAGATTTTCTAGAATCCTTATAATTGAATGTTGTTCCTCCAAATTGGTAAAGGTTTTGACTTACTCTTGATATAGAGGTGCTCTAATTACAAGAGTAGGCTGTTCTTTTGGAGATTAGCACTCTCCATAAAAATCAGCTCGAGAAGACACGAGTGCTTGGCAGAATTAGGGAAGGCAAGACATAGGAGAGTTTGACTTTCATCGAAGCATTCCACAAGGAGCACACAATGGGACTGCCTTTAGGAATAAAAATATAGGGGGACAAGATAATATCCCAAAGAATATGCCCTGTCCAGTTTTTGTGACCATATAAATGGAAAGTATGTAAGTTCCTCTTGATGAGACAAGCCCAAAAGTCAGAGCTCTCAGAGGCCCTCATTATCCATTTAGCAGACATTTGAGTATCCATGTGGGAAGGACAAATAAGACCAAGTCCCCCTTCTTATTTTTTCACACAACATGTACTCTAGGCAAGTTTTGGGATTTTACTACCAAGAAGAGTGCCACCCCAAAGGAATCTGCTTGCAATAGCTAGAACTTGAGAGAGCTCTTTTTTAGTAGGTTTCCAACAGGAGAAAAAATCCGTGAGAGATGGGAGAAGATAGTGCCTCAAAACAAAAATTCTGTGAGAAAAGGACTGTTGCATTCCCATCCAGTGGCAAATACTTTTCCTGAAATTATCCATGATCCAATCCCATCTTTGGTCCATGGATATGTCAAATCCCATGGGGATGCCAATCAATCTGAAAACACTTCCTCTTTTGATAATATCACAATTCCTATTAGTAACACAAGAGGGGAGAGAATCATTAGAAGCAAAAAAACCGGTTTTGTTATGGTTGACTTTAGACCCACTCACACAACAGAACAAATCAAGGCATTTTAAAATTGATAGCAGAAAGAGTATCAACCTTGGTGATCATATTGGTGTCATCTGCAAACATTTGCAAACCTAGCTGGGAGGAAGAACTAGGGATCAATAACCCATTGATGGTACCCGTATCCTTACAATCTCTCACTAGCCACCCTAGAGCATCACTTATGATGGAAAAAATGAGAGGGGCAAGGCAGCAACCCTGTTTCATAGACCTGCACAAAACAAAAGGATCAGATAGTTGACCATTCATAGCAACATGGGAATTCACATTACCAAAAAGTATACTTATTTATTTTATGAGTCTTTTACTAGCCCCAATATCTTACAAAGATTGAAGAATGAATTCGCATTCTACCATTGGTCTTTGAGAAAAAATATCCAACAAAAATAAAATAAAAAAAGTTTCTTTTTTCTTTTCCTACATCGTAAATTTCCCAAAAACTTGTAGCTAAAAGCTATCTTTTTCTATTCAAAGTTCACGAAAATATCCTCATTCCTTGAAAAATCCTTCATTTTCACATCTAAAAGCCTCCACTAAAACTCTCTTTAGCTCATACATCAACATTAACCTCTGGTAAATGTCTTTTTATTCTCTGTCAACTAAATCCATCACAAATGCAAAATTCAGTTTTTCTTGGTACTTCATGTATATCTTGGCTTATGGACACTTATAGTTGTGAGGCTGAGTATAGGGCAACTTTCATAGTGGTTGTTGAGTGTGTGTCACTTGGACACCCTTTGGATGATTAGGGTGTTTTTCACTCTCCTCCCACCACCATCTTCAAACACAATCAAAGCTCATTGGCAATTTTGAGGAGCCTTGTGTTTTATGCTTGCATAAAGAACATTGTGGTGCACTATCATTGTGTGAGAAAGAGGTTTTGTGTTGCAAAGATTAGTTTGGCTTACGTGCCCACACACGATAATGTTGCTGCCTTTTCAAATAGATTCTTCCTAGGGAAAATTTTGAAGATTTTGGCAAAGCTTTAGGCTTTATTGCTTTTTTTGGATTGATATGTTTCCATATAGCTTGGCACTTCCTTATACATGAGTGCTAGTTCCTTGTTGACCACATCACTCCTAGGCAGGATTTATGGATACATTTTAGTAGTGATGTGTGTGAACACGCAAGACCATTGTGGCATGTTTTCCTTCTTTAGGAGGCTTTTTCCTCATGCTTGTATATCCGTACCCTAATAGGTGAGTTGCCTTTGTACATTCACTTGGAAATAAAATCAGTAGTGTGTTGTGCTCAAAGCTTCTTCTTCTTCTTGTGTTGTTCATGTGCTTGCGAGGACCTAGAACTCCAACACTCTGTGAGTTCCCATTTGCTCATATATTTAGGTAGTGATGTGTGTGAACACACGAGGACCGTTGGGGCACTTTTTTCCCTCTTTAGGAGGTTTTTTTCCCCCGGCTTGTATATACACCTATAGACCTAATGGGTAACTTATCTTTGTACATTCTAGTGGTAATACATCTAGTATTGTGTGTTGTGCTCCAAGCTTCTTCTTCTTCCTTGTGATGTTTGCATGACTCGTCAAACATCTAACTGCAACAATTGGTATTAGACGAGTTTGCTGCTTCATCTAGGGTGTCGTCCATACACCTCCGCTCACATTCTCAAAATCACATGAAATTTGGTGAGCATACTTAGGGCGATTAGGAGATCAAAACTGCTTTGCTCTCTGGTTCCAAAATCGCAATCTAAGCTTGTTTTGGCCAAAGATATATATATATATATATAGATTTTAGTTCGCCACTATAAGCATGTCAAAGTTTGTCGTAGGTCTAGAAAAGCTCATCAAGGTAATTTTGTTCAACTTTTTTGGATACAATCATTTTTCTACATCAGGATATTTTAATGAGTGGCCATGGCTGAAAGTAGTGATGTATTCTAGATGTTGGATGTTGAGGATAACTTGGATGTCGAGGATAAGTTGAATGGTTTCAATTACCCATTGTGGGCTTATATGATGCCACACGTATTGGTTGCAAAAGGCCTGTGGAACATTGTGTAGGATGTTGAAAAACATCCTATTACACCTACAAACACAGGTATTCAAGTTGATGCAGATGGCATTGAAGATACTAATATTCTTCACATTCCTATTCATGGTGTGATTTCTACTACAGCTATTGAAGAGCAAATTCATTGGGATGGTTGAGATGCTCAGGCACATGCATTCATCGCCTTGTCTCTCAAACATGCCATTATTCCTCACATTTGCTCTTGCAAAATAGCTAAGAATGCTTGGGATAAACTTACAACATTGTACCAGGCTAGGAATGAGGCTCATGTTGCTTACCTTCGAAAATAGTTGGAGAGTGAGCATATGAATGAAGGTGATTCTATGGACAATTTTCTACCAAAGGTCAAAGACTTAAAGGAACAATTGATTTCTACTCATGAAGTTATACCAGATAGCTCACTTGTGCAGACCATTTTGAATGGTCTCCCTGATTCATATCAGATTTTTGCTTCTACTCTTCGTTTGATGATGAAAGGCGATCCAAATGCCTTGTCATTTGAGGAGGTAGTCTCTGTTCTCTAGCAAGAAGATCAATCTAGACATAACAGGTCCATTATGCATGTTGCAAATCAAGCTTTCTTGGCTACTCAAAAGGGCAAAGGTAAATGGAGCTTATCTGCTAGTAAGCAAAAATTTGGAAATGCGGCACATCTAAAGAAGGAACAAAAAGGAGATAAGAAGAAATCCGGAAAGCAGACATTCTTTTCTAAGTATTGTAAGGAAATGCTCGTCATAAAGAAATGTCTTAAATTGGATGCAAAAGAGGCAAAGAAAAAAGAGGTTGGAATGGTTGTTCAAGAGGCCTCTACACCAAAAAGAAAATCTGCTACTCTTGTGTAGAATAAAGAATGGCTGTTTACTACGATTTGGAGTTTTGACCCATCTTCTCTTAAATACTAAATGTCTGGAGTAGACTCTAATGTTTGGTACTTCGATAGTCGAGCAACCAAACATATTAACTTGCAGTGTAGTTTCTTCACTTCACTCAAGCTTGCCCCTATAGTGAATACTATCACATGCACCAACAACTCCTCTTATCATCTCATGGGAGTTAATAAGATCATTCTGACTACTATTCATGGTAGCTCTTTCACTTTGTCGGAGACTTTATTTGTGTAAGGGATTAAGAAAAATCTATTATCAATTTTTGCATTAGCCAAGATTGGTTTGGTTGTGAAACTTATTGATGACAGATGTACAATTCATGATCTCTCAAATGGCGACATGATTATTGTTTCTTGCATTTTATGTCATGGGCTTTATAAGATTATAGACTATGAAAATTCTATGAATGATTGAGCATGTGGAGTACATGATTCTCAGGCTATGTCAGATGCAAAGCTTTGGCATGCAGGCTTTGGTCACCTGAATTTTGCTAGTTTGCTATGCCTGTAGAAATATTAAATGGTGTCCTCTTTGCCCAAACTTGAGTCACCCGAAAAACATGTCTATAAAATGTTGTATTTTGAACAAAATGAAGCCTTCCCTCTTTCCAATCGATGGTTCAATTCGAGCTACTTAGAAATTGTAGCTTGTTCATAGTGATGTCTCTTGTTGGAGATAGACGTCTGCGGAAGCACCCAAACAACAAAAGGAAGAAGAAGAAGCTTGGAGCACAACACACAATACTGAATGTATTACTAGAGAATGTACAAAGATAAGTTTCCCATTAGTTCACAAAAACATCGTCATGCCTCGAAAAATCCTTCCCAGCATACTTTAGCATTCAAATGAACATTTTCACATGTAAAAGCCTCCACTAAAACTCTCTTTAGCTCATACATGAACATTAACCTCTGATAAATATCTTTTTCTTTTCCTACAACAAAACCAACTTCCTAGATGTCCATTTTTGAGAAATATTTGATCATGCATCAAAGGGTGATTGGGTGGTCACCCAACCATGTGCACAAGGGCCTTATCATAGCGAAGCAAGTTAGTTCAAAGATGGTAACCATTAAATTTAATCTTTGATCCGTGGAGCTGAGGGTGATCACTATGCCCAACCTTTCCCTCTGTGGTCCTTTGTTTTTTTTTTCCTTCTCCTGTTTCAGTATATTGTCTTCCTTAATGTTTTGACCATCTAGCTTCAAGACATGATAACATAAATTTTTATTTTGGTACCTTTGTCAACTAAATCCATCACAAATGGAAAATTCAATTTTTCTTAGTAGTTCATGTATATCTTGGTTCAGCAAGAAGAATTTTACTATGGACACTTCTACTTGTGAGGCTACGGATAGGGCAACTTTCATAGTGGTTGTTGAGTGTGTGTCACTCGAACACCCTTTGGAGGATTAGGACGTTTTTCACTCTTCTCCCACCACCATCTTCAAAGACAATCAAAGCTCATTGGCAATTTTGAGGAGCCTTGTGTTCCATGCTGGCATAAAGCACATTGAGGTACACTATCATTGTGTGAGAAAGAGGTTTTGTGTTGCAATGATTAGTTTGGCTTATGTACCCACACACGATAATGTTGCTGACCTTTTCAAATAGATTCTTCATAGGGAAAATTTTGAAGCTCTTGGCAAAGATTTAGGATTTATTGATGTTTTGGATTGATTTGTTTCCATATAGCTTGGAACTTCCTTATACATGAGTGCTAGTTCCTTGATGACCACATCATTCCTAGGTAGGATTTATGGATACATTTTAGTAGTGATGTGTGTGAACACACTAGACCATTGGGGCACGTTTTCCCTCTTTAGGAGGCTTTTTGCTCTTGCTTGTATATACATACCCTAATGGGTGACTTGCCTTTGTACATTCACTTGGAAATAAAATGAGTAGTGTGTTGTGCTCCAATCTTTTCTTTCTCTTGTGTTGTTCATGTGCTTACGTGGACCTCGAACTCCAACACTCTGCGAGTTCCCATTTGCTGATATATTTAGGTAGTGATGTGTCTGAACATGCTAGGACCACGGGGGCACCTTTTTCCCTATTTAGGTTGTTTTTTCCCTTGGCTTGTATATATACCTAGAGCCCTAATGGGTAACTCATCTTTGTACATTCTAGTGGTTGTACATTTAGTATTGTGTGTTATGCTCCAAGCTTCTTCTTCTTCCTTTTGATGTTTGCATGCCTCATCAAACATCTAACTCCAACAATTGGTATCAGAGGAGGTTGCCGCTTCATCTAGGGTGTCGTCGATGCACCTCTGGCCATATTCTCAAAATCGCATGAAATTTGGTGAGCATACTCAAGGTGATTAGGAGATTAAAATAGCTTTGCTATGTGGTGCTAAAATCGAGATCTCAGCTCATTTCGGCCAAAGATATATACAGATTTTTGTTTGCTAGTATAAGTGTGTTGAAGTCTATTGCAGGTATACTGAAACTCGTCAAGGTAATTCTGTTCAAATTTTTTAGATACACTCATTTTTCTACATCAAGGTATTTTAGTCAATGGCCATGGCTCAAATTAGTGATGTATTCTGTATGTTGGATGTTGAGGATAAGTTGGATGGTACCAATTACCCGTTGTGGGCTTATATGATGGGACACGTATTGGTTTCAAATGGCATGGGAACATTGTGCAAGATGTTGAAAAACATCCTATTACACCTACAAACATAGGTATTGAAGTTGATGCAGATGGTGTTGAAAATACTAATATTCTTCACATTCATGTTCATGGTGTGATTTCTACTACACCTATTGAAGAACAAATTTGTTGTGATGGCAGAGATTCTCAAGCACATGCATTGATAGCCTTGTCTGTCAAACATGCCATTATTCCTCACATTCACTCTTGCAAGATAGCTAAGGATGCTTGGGATACACTTACCACATTGTACTAGGCTAGAAATGAGGCTCATGTTGCTTACCTTTGAAAAGAGTTGGAGAGTGAGCATATGAATGAGGGTGATTCTATGGACAGTTTTCTAACAATGATCAAAGACTTAAAGGAATAATTGATTTTTGTTGATGCAGTTATACTAGATACCTCACTTGTGTAGAACGTTCTGATTGGTCTCCCTGATTCATATCAGAGTTTTGCTTCTACTCTTTGTTTGATGATGAAAGCCAATCCAAATGCCTTGTCATTTGAGGAGGTAGTCTCTGTTTTGTTGCAAGGAGATCAATCTAGACAAAACAGGTCCTTTTTGCATTTTGTAGATCAATCTTTCCTAGTTAGTCAAAAGGGCAAAGGTAAATGGACCTCATCTGCTAGTAAGCAAAAATTTGGAAATTTTGCACATCCAAAGAAGGAAGAAAAAGATGAGAAGAAATCTGAAAAGAAAAAGTTCTTTTGTAAGTATTGTAAGGAAATGATCATCTCATAAAGAACTATCCTAAGTTGGCTACAAAAGAGGCAAAGAAAAAAGAGGATAAAATGGTTGTTGAAGAGGCCTCTACACCAAAAAAGAGTCTGCTAATCTCGTGTAGAATCAAAAATGGGAGTTTACTAGTATTTGGAGTTTTGAACCATCTTCTCCTGAATACTGTATGTCTGGAGTAGACTCAGATGTTTTGTACTTTAATAGTGGGGCAACCAAACATATTAACTCATAGTGCAATTTCTTCACTTTATTCAAGCTTGTCCCTATAGGGAATACTCACACATGCACCACCAACTCCTCTTATTCTATCATGGGAGTTACTAAGATCATTCTGACTACTATTCATGGTAGCTCTATCACTTTGTCGAAGACTTTATTTGTGCCAGGGATGAAGATAAATCTGTTATCAATTTATGCATTAGCCACGGTTGTGAAATTTGTTGATGACAGATGTACGATTCATGATTTGTTAAATGGCGACATGATTATTGCTTCTGGCATTTTATGTCGTGCGCTGTATAAGATCATAGACTATGAAAAATCTATAAGTGATTAAGCATGTAGATCAATACATGATTCTCAGGCTATGTCAGATGCAATGATTTGGCATGCAAGCTTTGGTCATCTAAATTTTGCTAGTTTCTTATGCCTGTAGAAATCTAAAATGGTCTCCTCTTTGCCCAAGCTTGAGGCACCAAAAAAACATGTCTCTAAAAGGCTGTATTTTGGGCAAAATGAAGTGTTCCTCCTTTCTAGCCGATTGCTCAATTAGAGCTACTCAGAAGTTGCAACTTGTTCATAGTGATGTTTGTGGTCCTATGCAGATACCCTCTTTTGGAAACTATCCTTACTTCTATACTTTTATTAATGATTTTTCTAGGCATGCATGGGTATATCCATTAAAAGCAAAGTCCAAAGTGTTCATGTGCTTCAAACAACTTTTGTTTTTGGTTAAAAATCAGTCAGCATGTAAAATGGGCAACCTTCGTTTTGATCGAGGGGGGAATATATGTCTTCTGACTTTAATGCATTTTTGGCTCAGCTTGCGATAAAACATGAGTGTATAGTGCCATATACACCTCAACAGAATCGAGTTGATGAATGCAAGAATAGGTCACGGATGGAGCTGGCATGGTGTATGGTCAAGAGAGAGGCTTTACCATATAGTTTCTGGCTTGAGGATATTATGTGTGTAGCATATGTACTTAACATGTGTCTCACTAAAGTACTGTAGTCCAACGCTCCATATGAGGCTTGCACTACAACATATGAGGGGCATACCGACGCTGCATATACCGACGGTCATAGTTGGCGTCGGTATAGCCCTCGAAAAATCTCACTAAGAGATACCGACGGTCAAGTGACCGTCGGTATGACCATTTTAAACGGATCGTCAGTGTGGCCCGCAGCCGCCGATAAAAGCGTCGGTATAGGCGTCGGTATGAGCGTTGGTATAAGCGTCGGTAATTTACTGAGAACTACCGACCCGTATACCGACGTCCATACTGGCGCCTATACCGGCGGCAAGTTTTAAACATACCGCGAACCCGAGAGCAAAACTTCACATTTTTGCGCGTGTTTGAGTATTGTCGGTCTACTGTCCAACTTGCACGCGCAAACTTGCATTGTCTTGTGCACACACACACACACAGATCTCTCTCTCTACACACACACACTCTCTCTCGGCTTAGATCTCACATCTTGGTAAGTGCTGCGCGTACTGTTAGCATTTGTGTTTCTCTATGCTTTAGGGTTTCTAATTTCTCTTTTCGTTGATTTTGTAGAAGTTCTTTGGCGTCGATTGTTTGGAATTGGACGAGAGACGACCTACATTACGCTTTGATGACAACGATTCAAAGAGGGACATACTTGTAAGTGATTCTTTTATTTGCTATTGATAGAGAGAGGGGAGAGAGAGAGAGAGAGAGAGAGAGAAGAGAAAGGAAGATACACATTAATTTACACATGCATACATACACACATACATGTACACACATGCATGCTTACATACACACACCTATACACACATGCATGCTTACATACACACACACATATACACATATGCATGCATACACACACACATAAATTTACACACATGCATACATACACACACATGCATACACACATACATACACACACATATATACACATATGCATGCATACACATACACACACACACACATATACACACATACATACACACACACATATATACACACATATACACACATGCATGCATACATACACACACATATACCGGCATGCATGCATACACACATATATACACACATGCATACATACACACATATACACACATGCATGTATACATACACACACATGTATACACATGCATACACATACACACACATACACATACATGCATGCATACATACACACGCATACACACACATGCACACACATGCATGCCTACATACACACACATACACATACACACACATGTATACACATGTATACATACACACACACATGTACACATGCATACATACACACACATATATACACACATGCATACATACACACATATAATCCTATTTTTATTTTGAAATTTTTTTTTTTACATCAAATATATAAAAACAAGATTAGGTTTTAAAGTTAAATCTTTAAGATTAGGGTTTTACGGTTTTAACACCTACATAACATATAAGCACACATACACATGCACATATAATACATATATACATGTATATACACATGTATACAGAAATATACATATTTTAGGTCTAGATATTTAAGATTAGGGTTTTAGGGTTTAGTATTTCATATTTAAGTCTAAATCTTTCTCATTAGGGTTTTAGGATTTTAATACGTAGATAACATATATACACAAACACACATATACATATAATACATACATACATGTAGATACACATGCATACAAAAATATACATATTTTAGATTTAAATCTTTAAGATTAGGGTTTTAGGATTATAACACCTACATAACATATATTCACACATACATATACACATGTAATACATATATACATGTATATACACATGTATACAGAAATATACATATTTTAAGTCTAGATATTTAAGATTAGGGTTTTAGGGTTTAGTATTTCAGATTTAAGTCTAAGTCTTTCTGATTAGGGTTTTAAGATTTTAATACGTAGATAACATATATACACAAGCACACATATACATATAATACATACATACATGTAGATACACATGCATACAAAAATATACATATTTTAGATTTAAATCTTTAAGATTAGGGTTTTAGGGTTATAACACCTACGTAACATATATGCACACATACACATGCACATATAATACATATATACATGTATATACACATGTATACAGGAATATACATATTTTAGGTCTAGATATTTAAGATTAGGGTTTTAGGGTTTAGTATTTCAGATTTAAGTCTAAGTCTTTCTGATTAGGGTTTTAGGATTTTAATACGTAGATAACATATATACACAAACACACATATACATATAATACATACATACATGTAGATACACATGCATACAAAAATATACATATTTTAGATTTAAATCTTTAAGATTAGGGTTATAACATCTACATAAGATATATGCACACATACACATGCACATGTAATACATATATACATGTATATACACATGTATACACAAATATACATATTTTAGGTCTACATATTTATGATTAGGGTTTTAGGGTTTAGTATTTCATATCTAGAATTTTAAGATTAGGCTTTTAATTAAATATATATAATTAAATATATAAAATTAAATATATAAAAATAGGATTATGTAAGGAAAAAAATCTGAATATATAAATAAATATATATATAAAATAAGATAATTATATACATAAATAAATATAAAAAGAACTAGTGTTTTAAATAATTTAATTAAATATTTATAATTAAATATATAAAATTAAATATATAAAAATAGGATTACATAAGGAAAAAAAATCTGAATATATAAATAAATATATATATAAAATACGATAATTATATACATAAATAAATATAAAAAGAACTAGTGTTTTAAATAATTTAATTAAATATGTATAATTAAATATATAAAATTAAATATATAAAAATAGGATTACGTAAGAAAAAAATTTTGAATATATAAATAAATATATATATAAAATAAGATAATTATATACATAAATAAATATAAAAAGAACTAGTGTTTTAAATTATTTAATTAAATATATATAATTAAATACAATTAAGTAGGGAAAAAATCTGAATATATAAATAAATATATATATAAGGCTATTTGTTTTACAAGTCGCTCCACGTAGTAGACAAATTTTTGAAAACATAGATGTAGAAGAAAGTCCATCTCTAGTGGACTCAGAGATTCATTCGATAGTTGAGGAGGAAGAGATCATTGTTCGAGAAGAAGAGGTCATTGAAGAAGAGGTCATTGTTCGAGAAGACGAGGCAATAGATGATGATGAGGAGGAAACCAGCATAGCAAGCGATTTAGAAGCCATCAATATAGAGATAGATATTCTCGGTGCATCGGATCTTCAAGAGGATGCTAGAATAGAGGACTTTTGAATAAAACACTTGTACGTACTAATTTTTGGTTTTTTTTGTTTATTCCCTATATTATTTTTCTTCTCGCATGCTAATTATTTGAGTTCTTTTATTACAGAGCACGATGGGAGACAGTCCTCGAGTCACTCCACATTCCATGATAGAGGAGCAGTTTTTGGAGTTCATCTCTCAGGTTCCTCCTGCGTATATGGCCGTTGCATCACAGTATTGGATCGCTCGTGGTAGCACTCCTCCCGGCCTCACTCCTAGCGGCCTTACTCCTGACGGCCTCACTCCTGCTGGCCTCACTCCCGCCGGTGTCACTCCCGTCGGTGTCACTCCTACCGGTGTCACTCCTACGGGTGGTGCTACTCCATAGGAGGTATGTCTCCTAGCTTTGTGACTCCACCACGACCATCTTTGCAGCCATCTCCTACTGGGTCTACTAGTAGACATGTGCGTTCGACACCTCAGTGCGATACAGGGTCTGGCCCGTCTCGTAGATCGAGGTCACGCTCTGGAGCAGGAGGTTCTAGGAGTGGATCTACAAGTAGGTCTGGAGGCGGTTGTTGTGGAGGCAGTGTGACGGACGTTGTGTCGCCCGCTTCTACTCCTAGGACGAGTACCTCAGATGTAGGTATGCCACGTACTACACCACGCACTACACCACGTACACCTTGGGGTGCTCATGACCATGATGACTCCAAGGTGTATAGTATCCGAGATGGAGCTCCGGTGATGGATGCGGCTGGCAAAGCAATGCATGCACGCATACAACAGCTTTGCTCCATCCAATTTGGACACTCCATCATGCTGAAATGGAGTGAACAGGATAAAGAGCGGAAGAATTATATCACACAGATGATTTACCAGGAGTTTTGACCAGCCGATGGACAGTCGATTGTCAGTTCAGAGTGGATTCTGCACATCGCACGTGAGGTCATGTCGCATCGACGATCCGAGGCTCGTGATGCATTCAGAGAAGGCTTACCAAAGCCTGTGTGGTTAGATGCTGAGGAGTGGGACATGATTCGTGATGAGCAATAGCAGACTCCTGATCGATGTTGCCAGCAGCAAAATGCCGCAGCCACACGTCTAGACACGATTGGACCGTCACATTTGGGCAGCGGTGGATATGACACGATGCGTCATGAGTTTGTAAGTACCATTTCATTTATTGAATTTATTTGTGTTAAATTTCTCATATATGTTTCTCTAATCTTTTTATATTTGTTTCAGGAGCTTGCAATGGGTCATCCTCCAACACGAACGGAGAAGTCTTACGGATATAGTCATGGGTTGACTGCACTATTGCAGGACTTGGAGGGACGCGGTGCGGTAGTTTCATGGGAGCGTTTGCGATGAGGTAATTAATTTATAAACTTGGTTTTTACTTGTTTGTAATTTTCATGTGAATTTATCTCATTCCATTAATGTTCTTTGTTGCAGGACTGTTGATATGGAACGTTCTTTGCATGTGTATGGCAGTGGAAGACCAATATTTTGTATTTGACTTCCATATGGCAACACATTGCTTTGCCACATTTTGTAAAAGTGTCATATATGACAGTGGTTTGCCACAATCTTGTACATGCTTCATTATTGAAATATATAACTTCTTTTGTACATGGTTCATTGTTCATTCTGATTCTCTTTTGTGTACAATAATACTCTGTTTCATGAAATCATATTTCGGTTGTCATTAGAGTACACATCACATGTACTCGGTTTTTTTTGGGCAGAGTGTATTGTCTTTTGTTAAGCAACATCATGGTAATGTTGCTATAGCAAAAGGCAAAACACTCTGCCCAAAAAAAATTTTGTAGGTATGGTCGTCGGTATACGCGACAGTACTCCCAGTAGTGTCATCGGAATAACCGTCGGTACACCCAAGAGGCGATGCAGCAGAAGCCGATTACCGATGCATATACCGATGTTTATACCGACGCTTATACCAACGTATATACCGACGCATATACCGACGCCTATACCGACTCTTTGGTACTGACGCGCGAACCGACCTTTACACCGGCGTCGTGGCAAATAAAGCTACGTTCATTTTCCTCGGTAAAAACCTCGGTATACCATTGATCTCTTGTAGTGTTGGCATGGTTGCAAGAAGTTTGTTCCTAGTCCACATGTTCTTGGTTGTTTGGCATATGCATTAGTGCCTGAACAACAATGTAGGAAATTTGATGATAAAGCAATAAAATGTATTTTTCTTGGGTAGAGTTCAGAACGCAAAGGCCATCATCTATATCATCCATAGAATAAATTCATTTTGGTTAGTCGTGATGTTGTTTTTGTGGAAGATGCTATTCAACCTTTAATCATTAGGAAAAAGGGTGAACCCTGCATGGGCCTTGTAAGGATCCCTAATTTTCAGGGATTAAGCCTCATTCTGCTGTTGTCTAAGGGGACAAAGTGCATTTAATAGGGCACTTTTTAGTAGGCTGGAGTAGGCTTTTTTTAAGGCTTACTAGGCTCCTCTCTCTCTTCTTTTAGAGAGAGAGAAAGGGAATCTACTTTCCACATCATCAAACTCGAGCATGTATGGGAATAAAAAATGATTTATTTTTTAAAGTCTCAATTTTAGTGTTTATTTACTTGAAAGGGCTCATTTTTTAATATATATGTCAGAAGTGACCTTTTTTGAGTTTAGTTTTTAATTTTCCTTTTGAAAAAGCAATATTTTTAAAATCCCTCCAAAAGTAGAGTGCCACATCATCAAATCCGTAACTACTCTTCACCCAAAAAATGACTTTTTCAAAATTTCAACATTTTTGGCTATTCTCAGTGGAAAAACACACTGTTACCCATCCTCATCCAAGAAAACAAACTTTTCTTGAGAAAATCATGCTCTAGCATCTCTTCCAAACAAATTTCTGGTCTCTTTCTCAGTATTGTTTAATTGTTGGAAAAGATGGTGTTGACACCTATTACAAACCTCACATTAGGACGTCCTCATGCCCCAGCATCAACAAGTATCCATGTTCGTGTGCCCAGAGAGTTTGCTCCAAATACACAATGCAACAATGATGTGAACTCTCAAAATGAGCGTCGTGAAGCTGGAGAAAAGAATATTGATCTTTGGACTCATGGTTCATTATACCCTCGTGATCCAATGTCTTCTTACCATCCAACATTCCATAACCTCTCAACTTTACTTCAGTTCATCGGTGCCGGTAAAGCTGGGCTCTTAGGTTATTGTCAACGATTATCTACACATTCAACTGCCATTACTGAGTATTGGATTCAACAATATCAACTAAATCATACAAGGTTGGTCACTTTTGAAAGCACAATCATATCTTTACAAGAAAAGCTTGCAGAGCTTGAAAAGCATATGGAAGAAAAGGAGAGAACAATTGAGAAATTTTAAAACACTGTCCAACACTTGAGAGAGACTCCACTTGGGATGCGACGTAGGAGACGATCATTAACATCCTTTGACTCTCTTTCAATTGGTGGTGGAGCACGCAAACGACGAGTTTTTGCAATAAGGTTTGGCTTGTATTCGTTTCTCTTTTTGGAAGACTTTATATGTATATATATATATATATATATATATATATATATATATATATATATATATATATATATATATATATATATATATTTTTTTTTTTTTTTTTTTTTTTTTTTTTCTTGTTATGTAGGTCATTCGTTGAAGATGTTAATGCATCATCAACAACAGAGGATCAATTCAAGTTATTAAATTCTTGTTTGACCAACAAGCAGGTGGTTAGTATTTTGGAGTCACGGATAGGAAACCTAATCAAGAAGAAAGTGATTAAAGATTTCACAAAAAAGTTACAAGATATTATCACTCCTAGAGACGTGCAGATGGTATGTGATGAAGCAGGAATTAGTACTAAAGGATACAGTGCATTGTACAACCTTTTGAAGCATTCATTAGAAAGAGAAGGTATTTTACAGAATATGTTTCCATCTCCTTAAAAGGTATCGCTAAAGAAGTCAATGTCCAATGAAGATATAACTAGTATTCTTGGAAACTACTTATATATAGAGGATATTATGCCTATGTCTATTTATCATTTATCTACATCCAAAAAAGAGTTGAAAAGCGCAGTTGGAAATGGATTTCCTTACACAAAGTACAACAACATATTCGTGGATTTGGAGAGGCTTCAACAGGCAATGGTTCAATTTTACAAATCTACTATACCAGGTATGTGCACTATTGTTACCTTGATATACATTGTATTTTGATGTTATAAAGATTTTGCTAATTTATGCAGATTGTAATACCAAATTACAGTTTATATTGAAGTTAGATGAATGCCAGATTATAAAGGGACGACGAATGGAGAGATTGAGTTTGACACTCATGAATGAAGCTATCAGAAATGCCATATCTGATGAAAGTTGTAACTCTAGCTCTAAGTCTACATATAGTGTTCAATCCGATAAAGAAATATGGTGGTTAGGTGCTATTGAAGTACCTAAAGAATCCAATGATGTTCTTTCATGGATTTTTAGTAGGACCCCATGGATCACTAAAGTAATACTTTCTCAAATTCATGGTGCAAATCTCCACATAGAAAACTTGGGTGATTTTGAGATAGATTGGCACTTGGGTGGGGATTTAAAAACTATCAAATGCATGTTAGGTTGCAAGCAAGGTGCATCTGCTCGTTATCCATGTCCATTTTGTACTCGAGGCTACAAAGTAACAAAGGGACAACAAAAAGTACTATCTAGCTTAGATGAATACATAGATGCACCTACTTCCACGGAATGGGATAGACCTTTGCTAAGGTGTCCAATGTTAGAAATACCTAACCGTGACACATTAGATAAAGATTGGAATCCCATTATTCCATTTCCATTAGTTAATGTTCACTTTTGCACATTGCATGCTTTCATGAGAATATTTGATAGATTATTGAAGCTCCACATAGAATATGCATTTTCCATGAAGCCAATTGATAAATCTGTACAAGCAATCAAAAAATTGGAAGAGTTGCTTAATTTGATTGGTTGTCATGGTGGTAATGTAACTCTAGTTGTCAAAAAACCTGGTGAATCGCAAAATAGTTTGCAACAAGTGTCAATGACAGGGAAGAAGGCAAGAAAATTTTTCAGAACAGGTGTAAGCCCTAAGAAAAATGAATGCAGGGAGCTATGGAAAGACTTGTGCATGATCACCACTGATAATGATTCTCAAATTGACCTTAGTAATAGGCGAAAGAAGGTTTGGTCATGCTTAGATAAGTTGGTAGGTTTAATGAGTCTTAATAGCTCCAACAAAAATGACCGTCAGTTGTTTCAAGATACATTAATGGAGTTTGCAAAGTGTTTCATCCTATCTTGGGGAGAGAGCAATATTACACATTACATTGTAAGTTTTCTTATTTTTTCAATTTTCTTGTTGATAAGATTGTGTTATATGTACTTGTATCATTTCAGCATATTTTATTTGCACATGGAGCATTTTTTATGCATCGATATGGTTCATTGGAGATTTTTAGTACACAAGGAATGGAGAAGTCACATTACAAGGCTAGAGGTGTTTACTTCAAGAACACACGACATGGTGGTGGTGCAATGCAATCAAACTATATGGAAGAGATGTTTAATTGGTTTTATCGTACTGCATTTTCAAGGACATATGCAATGGAACGAGCCAAGGAGTCGAAAGTTGCAAAACTTGCAAGATTTCATCAACACAACTTAGCTAGTGAAAAATGGAAGTCATCATTGGGACCTTTACGTCATGCTCAATGGCGAGCTACAAGAACACGAGAGGGTTCATCATGGAAGTGAAGTCATTTAATACATTCATGGCATTTTCTGAATAATTCATAAGGTTTGCTACACACTAATCTCTTCTTTGCAATTTTTTCAGGTAATTTTTAATTTTTAAACTATTTTTTGTCCATTCAGGTGTGAACAGAACCTTTTTAAGTGAAACATTATAAAAGGAGACTCATTGTCTCATTTCAACATTCTAGCACTATAGAGGATGGCACGAACAAAGCAAACTGCAAGGAAGGATCCCATTAACTTTCCTAGCTATGTGCAAGGCACTCAGAAGCCACCATCGATGAATCACCACAAAAGGCGACGTAGTGTCTCGCACTCTGCATCCCATCGTGAAACAGGTGGTGGCCATACCTCTGGGAGTGAACAGTTGCATGAACAAGTGGAACATGGGCAATCCAAGGAAAAGGCCGTAAATCAACCCCAATCACCACCATCATCATATGATGAGCCTCCATCACCAAAGAGACCAACAAAGAGAAGGGTGAAGGAGCGTGCTCATAGACAGGTAGTTTCTGATGATGATTTTGATGAATCGCATGAGGATGTGTCTCAACAAGGTTCACAAGCAAGTGATGAGAGTCAAAGATTGCCACCATGGGGTAACGAAGAAATACCTACAAATCATAGGGTTACTGTAGCGGGAAAGACATTACCATCAAATCAGGGGGCCATACCCAATGATCAAGAGAGAGAGCAAAGCCAGCAACAACATCCTGAACAAGGAGAAAGCTCAAGACGCGTGCAACGGAAGAAGAAATTCTTTCAACCTCGTCGTAGACCACCCCAACCAAGACCACAAGAAAATGTCCAACGAAGACCACCACCACCACCACAAGCTAGAGCACCACAACGAAGAAGAAGATATACGAAGGCATTTGCAGAGATAAGGCACTGTCAAAAGACAGCTGAGCTTCTCATACCTAGAAGACCCTTTGCAAGGGTGGTCAAAGAAGAGTTACAAAGGTATTGTGCAGGGTTAAGGATCCAAGCTCTAGCTTTAGAAGCTTTACAAGAGGCAGCTGAAGCATTTTTGATATCAATGCTAGAGGATTCCAACCTGTGCGCCATCCATGCTAAGCGAGTCACTATACAACCGAAGGACATACAATTAGCTAGGAGAATTAGGGGTGATCGTAGCTAAGTTTTGTAACTGATCTCTATGGACAAGAGATTTTTTGTAAATATTGCCATTTTCAATGAAACATTAGCACTTTTCCTCTATTCCATTTATAATCTCATTATTTAGAATGAAACATGAGCAGTCATTTTACATTTCCATGTGTTTTCTTGTGATAATCTCTCATATATGAATGATTGTTTTCTTATCTTGTCATTTTGATCTAGTGATAATATCCCTGTACTGAAATTTCTTTTTTATTTAAGGTCATGTAGGTCTTGTAGGGCATTAGGAGGCCAAATAAGGCCCTGCCACAGAAACGCGGGAGAAGGCCCTGCAAAACGTTTGCAGGGCCTTCTCCCGCGTTTCTGTGGCAGGGCCTTATTTGGCCTCCTAATGCCCTACAAAACCTTTGAAAGTGCATCAGAGGGATCATGACTAGTAAAGCTAGTTCAGGGGTAAGGTAACTATCTTGAGCAACTATCTTGGTCTTTTGAGCAACTATCTTGGCATCCCATCAAGAGTCCAAAAGAATGAAACTAAAGGTCCTGACATGCCCAAGGTTACCTTACATGAGACTCAACCTTCACTAGATGGATATTTTCAAGATGGTTACCTTACCCCTGAACTAGCTTTACTAGTCATGATCCCTCTGATGCACTTTCAAAGGTTTTGTAGGGCATTAGGAGACCAAATAAGGCCCTGCCACAGAAACGCGGGAGAAGGCCCTGCAAACGTTTTGCAGGGCCTTCTCCCGCGTTTCTGTGGCAGGGCCTTATTTGGTCTCCTAATGCCCTACAAAACCTTTGAAAGTGCATCAGAGGGATCATGACTAGTAAAGCTAGTTTAGGGGTAAGGTAACCATCAGGGGATCATGACCTACAGGGATATTATCAAGAGTCCAAAAGAATGAAACTAAAGGTCCTCCCAATGCCCTACATGACATCAATACATCACATGCAGGTGCAAAGAATTTTAGATAATATACTGAAAAAGAAATACTTGAGACAATTGTAAATAAAGCAAAGTGAAAATTTGATATTAATTCAATTGTTTACATCAATTGGCTTTGAGTTTCTCAATGACTCTCTTACGACGCTCCAAAGCCATGGGTGGGGTGTAAGTCAAAATTGAGTTTGCTATTTGATCAACACTTCTAACACCTAGACCTAGAGATATACCTATTTGGCCTAAGACCTTTCCACGGAAGTTGGAACCTAAGGTTGTAGTTACAAGGGATTTCTTAACTAAAAAGATACAATTACTCCCCTGTGTAATGGTTGATAAACAAAGCAATTTACTTAAGGCCTTTAGACACCATGTCATGAAGTGGCCCTGAGGACTGAACTCTTTATGGATAATTACAAAATGGTCTTTGGGAAGTTTCCCAATGTAGTTTGCAAGGGATGAGCCACCTCCACGAGCCACTCGATCACCTCCGCTCCTTGCTGCAAACTTGTCGACTTCAATCACCTCCTACACAAAGTTTTATGATTAGTAGCTGCATGTGTTTGTAAGAATGAATGACATGAATTGAAGATACTTACATCTTGAACTCTATCTTCTTCTTCTCCTCTCTCTTGAAGTTGTAAATTAATGCTGGAGTGGGACATCCCACTCTGCTCGATTACTGGTGAGGAGGGAATTTTTGATTCCAATATCCTTTCTTGTGCATTATTAAATTGTTCTTCTGTGATATGTTCATGTTCACTTGTGAGTATGTCATTGCAAACCAATTTTATTGTGTCGGCCACTGAGTCACCAAATGGCAAACACTTTTTCTCCAACAACTCAGAGGTACTATCCAAAGGACACTCTGACAAAGTACAAAACAAACTTAGGCATTCATCAAGCCGTAGCCCAAATGCCTTCTCTACATCATGTAAAAACAAATATTCTTGTCCCTCGACAAGAACCACTGAAAAAGTTTCAATCTCCACCTCTGGAATAGTTGCTTCTGGCTCCAAAGAGGTGGATGGCTTAGGCACTTCTTTCAACTTATCATCCACACCAAGAGGATAAGTTTTCTCAATAGCTTCTCTCTCTAATAGGAGATTCAAGGGTTCTTGAGGTGGTTCCTTTTTATCCTCGACAAAACCACCTGTAAGAAGATGAGGGATCTCATGAGGAATTGGTTCTGGTTCCTCATTCACAAAGAAAATTGTGGCAGCAATGAATGAAAGATATTTTGGACCCATCTTGCGTTTCCTATTCAATTTCCTTATAAGTGGCACAGTTTCATCAAGAAGGTGCCCTGCTTCCTCTGCAATTGCCTGGAACCGTTTCAATCGTTTTGCAAAAGCCTCATCACCTTTGTGAATGTAGGTGAGAAGGTCACATGGAACCCAAGTTCCATCATATGGTGGTATTTCAATGGAGAAACGCAATATATGAACTTGCATATATTGAAGTAGCTCCTCCAAAGCATCGGCATTCATTTGCACGGTTCCATGGAGGTCAGGAACCTTGGAGAGAAGATCATATAGGTCATGTTGACCTTTGTAATCTGAATCCTCCAAAAATTCTAGAAACTTGTGGCGTGCACTCTTAGTAGGTACAGAGGTGGAAGCCATAGCTTGCAAATGCAGACTGTTCTAACACTCAATGTGGTTGCAAAAGTGAGAAATGAGGAGAGAGGACTCCTATTTATAACTTTTCTAGAATTTTTAAGTGATGGGTCCCACTTTTTCATAGAAGTGACTTTTCCTTAAATTAAAACATAAGAGTCTTGAAAAGGAAAACTTTGACATTCGAGATCACATCAAAGGAAATAAACAATAAGAATGCTCTTTCAAGAAAAACCTTGAGAATTTACAAATACAACTAGAATGTGGCCAAAATATCCTTGAAGCAAATGTGAAAAATTTTTCATTGCAAAAATAGGTTTGTTTACAGGTTTCACAGTATCTTTACAAAAAAGAGTTATGACAATGAAATGTCAGTTCCATCCATGCTCCAATCTGCAAGAACCTTGATTTTGTCTTCCAATCTCTTTCCAATCTGTGGACAATTCATAAAAGAGTAAAACATTTTCAAATCATGAACAATAGTGATAGAATAATATATATATATATATATATATATATATATATATATATATATATATATATATATATATATATATATATATATATATATATATATATATGTATATATGGAATACAACTCTTACCTTGTTCCCTCGTATTCAAAATTTGAAATCATGAAGATCATCATATCCCATGATAAGTAAGTGCTCTCTCAAGTTGGCCAAGTTCCAATGTTGATTAACTAAAACCACCTCCATATCATTGTTTGGTAACTTCACATTAATTTCAAATGAAGCTAAAGATCCCTCCGAGCTTTGCAAAGGTATCCACTCTCCTAGTTTACACATCCAACGATCATAATAAAATCTGATGTACAATGAGGTGCGATGTTTTAAATAGCGAAACCCTATACCTGTGTCACCAATTCTACAACGATATCTATCCCCTTTTGACAATCCTTCTACATAACCCCAGTTTTCCCCTAACAATCCTTCTACTGCTTCATATGTAATATCTTTACATAGGAACATTGTAGGAGTTTCTACAAAAGGAATGCCTTGAAATATGAAAACAAAGAAATGGATTGGTAGAGTCCAATGAAGACCTATTGATCTAGATACGCGTGTGAATTTCAAAGAGTTATGTATGTCCATCACCATCTTACGCTTGAAAGATGATATGGACCAAAAATCAGGTTTTGGCCACTCTAAACTAAGAAGAGAGTCAACTTTGATAATCTCCAACCTTCCATATTCACCATCTGTGGAAGGAACAATGTACTCGTGAGTGTAAAAGAAGATCCTTTCACGAATAAGTTTAGCAGGAGGTACATCTGAAAACACTAATGCCCCAATGTCTGCATGTAATGCTTTGAAAGTTCCTGTGAGACTATGAAGTGGTTGCTCTTCCACTAAACTAGAAGGAAATATGACTGTAGCAATGAAAAACATATGAGATGAGTAATTAAGACATTTAACACCATGAAGCATTGAGAAAATAGAAATACTCACAATGGATTGGATATCTAATTCTATTGGAGTTTTCTAACTTCATGGTTGAAACTGTGAAGACATGTTGTACAATAGCAACCATCCCACCATGTGTTTGCTGCTTGAAGCCTAAGAGCTTACCTTTCCAATGAAGATCCAAATTTCCACGATCTCGAACACGATGAGGACCAAGTCCAGATGGCTGCATGTACACCCATGCACCTTTGCAAAATTCTTGTGGTAGCCAACTTCCTTCCATTGTTTTGATGTTGTGGCACGTCATTGTGTGAACTTCGTCCTTTGGTCTCCTACGAGCTCTGGAGCTTTCCATGGGAGTAAGAGTTGTTGTCATTGCTGCAGAAGTTGGGAGAATGGTAGGAGGAGAAACAATGCTTCTGTTGTATGGTATGGAGGGAATAGAGGTGAAAAATATGACTTTTTGGGTTTTGGGTATGAAAATGGGAGTTTGAAGAGGGAAAATAGAGTTTTTTGAGTCATTTTGAAAAAAGTCACTTTTTTAGTCCACAAATATGCACGGATTTTGAATTAAAAGTCAAAAATAGCACTTTTGACCCTGAAAAGTGATATGGAGGTCATTTAATGGTATTATGATGAGTTTTACAACTTTTAAAAAATTTTGAATTTTTGGGCCCAGCCTGATTACGAGATTTCTTCTCTCTCTAGAAGACAACCCTGAACATAGAGGAATCTTGTCCCCTCTTCCCCCTTCAGCCTAGTATTTTATAGGGTATAGACTCTGGCCACCACCCTCTTCTGATTGGTCCATCACTAATCACTCTTTGAGCTAAAAGGCCCATCCAGGGTTCACCTTTTTTCCTAATGTTTCATGTACGACGAAGACATCTGTTAGCTCCAAAGACATGTATGATCCTTTGTTGCTCTTTTTATAGGTGCACAATCTAGTGTTGGTTCTAATGAGGCAACTTCTCAACCATTGCAAGTTTCGTGTGATGATGCAGATCCTTTCATTTATGATGCATATCTACATGATGCACTTGTTCATGAGAGAGCTCATATTGAGGAGGCAAAAAATATGCCAAAATGGCTGGTGTAGACTTTTCATGACAGCAAATTAGATGCACTTTGTCATACCATACTCGTTCACGTTCTCACAATGCCTCTTTTGCATCAGATTGCTATGCTCTCGCTAGTCTCTGTTATGATACTAAACCTGTTTCGTTTGATGACGCACAAAATTTTGAACATTGGATGGCTCCAATGCAATTTGAATATGATGTTATCATGAACAATGGTACCTGGTCTTTATGTGACTTGCCTACTAGCAAGAAGTGCATTGGCGCTAAGTGGGTATACAAGATCAAGCATAAACCTAATGGAAAAGTTGACACGTATAAGGCTAGGGTTGTTGCAAAGGGTTATGCACAAGAATGAGACATTGATTTTGATGAAACCTTTGCACCTACATGCCGAATGACTAATGTTCATAGCATCTGTGCACTTGCAAGTCATCATAGTTGGAATGTACATCAATTGGTCATTAAAACAACATTTCTCAATGGTGACTTGCATGAAGAAGTGTATGTTTTTCAGCCATGTGGCTTTGTGCAAAAAGGGCAGGAAAACTAGGTGTGAAGGTTAAAGAATGCATTATATGGTTGAAAAGCAAGCACCACGTGCTTGGTATGAAAAGATACATGCCTATCTGATTGCACATAGTTTTGTGAACAATCAAACTAAAAGAACTTTATATGTTAAGCGTCTTAATGATGTACTTTTGATCATTGTTGTGTATGTTGATGGCATGCTCACTGGTCCTCATGAGAACCATATTGCTGATTTTAAATCTAATTTGCATGCCTCATTTGAGACATCTTATTTGTGGAGAATGACTTCTCCTATGCGCAACGGAAGTGTGTAGTGAGCCCTTTTATGTCCAGCACTTGGACAAATAGCTGCACCTTAGATAGCTTGCTTCTCTCAATACAAAACTCAAATGGACTTGAGCCTTTAGTCAATAAAAGTAGACAAAGAGAGCTTTCTAAAAAGCTATAAATAACTTAATTTGGACAAGTTTTGATTAGGAAATACAACTGACAAAGATGAACTACCTGTCCACACAGGTATGCTGAAGAATTGAGCTTCACTCTCGGACTGATAGCTGTTTGAATATATACCCTCTGAGAAAGATATTTGGTACAGATAAAGTAGATACAAGTAGCTTTCCAACAAGCTAAAAATCAAGTAATTTGGATGAGTTTTGATCAGGAAACGCAACTCACCAAGATAGACCACCTGTACACATAAGTACACTATAAAACTGGACTTTACTCTCTGATAGATATCTCACGGAGTGTGAATGATCTGAATAAGATATTTGCAACACTGAAAATAGATGCCAAGGGCTTTCCAACAAGACAAAAATCACGTAGTTTGGATATGTTTTGGTTAGTAAAATAAACCAACCAAAATAGACTACCTATCTACATAGGTATCCTGAAAAACTGGACTTCACTCTTTCACTGATATCTCACAAACTACATAAGCTTTCAAAGAGATATTTGATATGTAGCAAGTACACAACATACGCTTTCCAATGAATGTTTAAACGGACAAAATGGCTACATATGCACTGAGATATGAGCTCTGTAACAGAGCTGTGTACAAACTGACGTGCGGCTGGAAGGAGTCTAAGGGAAAACCAAAATGACAAAATGGCTAGATCCGACTAATGTGAGCTCTTGCCTCTATCTCTCCTTGTTTTGAATGTGCTCCCACTTCACTTTTATAACCAATGAGCATGTGAAGAAGTTTGTGCCTTCTTCTTAACTCACCACTTTCTCCACTACATGCTACTAACTACAAGGCAAGATATTGTATCTCTTACTCATCATGAAGTTTTGACTAGACTTTTTCTTTTATTATTTTTTCCTTTTTTCCTCTACTTTTCCTTTATCTTTATACTTGGTAAATTTATCCAAGCATGGCTCATATGAAAATGAGCTTGTACATTTATCTTCAACACTCCCCCTCAAGCTCATTTGGGAGTTATCTTCATCCATGTCCTGCAAATTTATCATATCCTTGAAGCCTTTGAGTTTAGAAGCATCCAAGAACTTTGTAAAAATATCTGCAACCTGCTCTTTGGTTCTAATGAACTTTATCTCCACATCTTTGCTCAGCACCTTCTCCCTTACATAATGGTAGTGGACCTCTATGTGCTTGCTCCTTGCATGAAACATAGGATTGATTGCCAAGTAGATACTTGACATGTTATCACCATATATAGGGATGGTTCCAACTTGCACTCCAAGATCAGCCAAAAGCTTTTTAATCCACATAGCTTCACATGTGGCAAATGCTAATCCTCTGTATTTAGCCTCCATAGGTTGTTTCTTTGAGCTCCACGTGATAGGTTTGCTTCCTATCATGAACACATAACCTGAGGTTGATCTTCTATCTTCCTTTGAACCTGCCCAATCAGCATCACTAAAGCCTTTGACCTACAGTTCTTCATCAAACTTGTAAAACAAAGCATGATTAACTGTATGCTTTATGTATCTCAACACTCTCTTGGCTGAATTCAAGTGTTCACTTGTCGGGGCTTGCATAAACTGAGAAAGTACACCAACAACATAAGACAAATCAGGTCTTGTAATGTTTGCATAGATCAATGATCCTACAATGCTTCTGTATGTCGTTACATCTTCCAATGGTTCTCCATCATTTGAACAAATCTTTGTATTTGTGTCCATGGGTTGAGTGAGTGGTTTGCATTCACTCATTCCAAATCTGAAGAACATCCAACAAGTACTTCCTTTGCATCAAGTAGATGCCACTCTTTCCATAAACAACTTCAATTCCTAAAAAATATTTCAGCTCTTCGAGATCTAAAATTTTAAACTCCTTACCAAGCTTCCTTTTGATATCTTTAATCCCTGTAATATCATTTCTGGTTATGATGAGATCATCGACATATATGAAAATATATACCTCTCTATTTTCTTTATTCTTCATGTACAACGAAGGATCTGCACTACTTGGGTTGTATCCACACTTAGTTAGATACTCTACCAATCTCTGATTCCATGCTCTTGGTGCTTGCTTCAAGCCATAAAGTGCCTTCTTCAACCTGCAAAAAAAATCTGGATGGTTTTCATCTTCAAATCCAATTGGCTGACTCATGTATACCTCTTCTTGTAGTTCTCCATTAAGAAAAGCAGTTTTTATGTCGAGTTGATATAATGGCCATCTCCTTGAAGCACCAATTGCTATTAGGCTTTTGATAGTTCCCATCTTTGCAACAGGGCTGAAAACTTCATCATAATCTATGCCTTGTGTTTGTTTAAATCCTTTGGCAACTAATCTAGCTTTATATCTAGCTAGTGAACCATCAGCATTCCTCTTTACTTTAAACACCCATTTGTTTGGAACAATCTTCATACCTTCTTTCTTTGGCACTAGCTCTCATGTGTGATTATCTTTGAGAGCTTTGATCTCCTCTTTCATAGCTTGCTTCCATTCCTTTTGTGTGCAAGCTTCTTCATATGTCTCAGGCTCTTTGTCTTTGATAACCTGCATCATGTATGCAAAATGTGTCGCCATAAAACTATCATAACTCAACCTTTGAGTTGGATACCTTGTGCTTGAAGATCTTCTTTCATTGCCTTTAGAAAGTTGCTTCTTTAACCTATTCAACTTTACCATCGGAGTGATTACCTCTTCATATTCTTCTTCACTTGCATCTACCTCACTGTTTGGAGTACCACTTGCTTCTTCGGCTCTACTATGAGCTGAATTTGGAGACAAAGAATGGCTCCCACCCCATGTTGAACATTCTTCATTTGATATAGATGCCTCTGGACCTGAAGCCTTTCTGCTTGATTGTTGAACTTCTCTTTGATTTGTTCCTGCATAATCATCACAATCTTCTTCAAGAACCTTTTCCTTTCCTTTATCTTCATACCATGGTCTTACTTCATCAAAGACCACATCTCGCGAGACTCTTAATTCCTTTGTTTTAGGGTTGTAACACTTGTATCCTTTTTGCTCCATCGAGTAGCCGATGAAAATGCATTTTTTTTATCTTGGTTCCATCTTTGTTCTAACTTCTTGTGGAATGTGAACAAAGCAAACACATCCAAACACTTTGAGGTGTGTAAGATCAGGTTTCTTACCGGAATATACCTCTTCAGGAGTCAAGTGATGTATTCCCGATGTTGTGCACCTATTCATCAAGTAAATGGCGGTTGTGGTAGCTTCAGCCCAATAGTACAATGGTACCTTCATCTCGTTGAGCATGCATCTTGCAATTTCAGCAATTTGCCTATTTTTCCTCTCAGCTACTCCATTTTGTTGTGGTGTATACCTACAAGTGAATTGCCTTTTGATCCCATTCTCTTGTAGAAAATCTAAAAATTCTTTGGAGAACTATTCTCCTCCACCATCGGACCTTAAGGTTTTGATAGACCTTCCTGTTTCCTTTTCAACTTCAAGTTTGAATCTTTTGAATATAGAAAACACCTCTGGTTTTTGCTTCATACAAAACAGCCATACCTTTCTTGAGTGATCATCAATGAAGGTGACAAAAGATCTATTACCAGCCATTGATGCCTCTTGGGTTGGTCTCCATACATCGGTATGTATCAAGTCCAAGACATTTGGAGCCACATAATTGCTTCTCTTGAATGGCTGCCTCATTTGCTTTCCTAGTTGACAAGTTTCACATAACTCATGTAGTCCAATGCTATTAAATTTTGGAAGACCTCTTACCACTTCATGTTTGCTCATGTCCTTCAGCTTTGGAATGTTGATGTGTCCTATTCTTTTGTGCCATAAGTCCAGCTCTGAAATCTTCTTGTTCCCACATTGAATGTACATGACCTTTCCATGTGGATGTTGGACGTCCAAAGTGAACATCCTTCCCTCTCTTCTACCTCGAGCAATGAACTTGAAGCCTTCCTTTGGATTCTTTATGAAGCACCCATTCTCATTGAATATGACATGATAACCCTTCTCTACCAATTGTCCTACTGAAATCAAGTTCTTTGAAATTGTAGGAACATGAAGAACATTAGATAGTACCTTTGCTCTGCTTGTATCTCCAAGCCTTATATCTCCAATGTGTTCAATCATGTGTTGAGTATCATCACCTGTTTCAACACATCCTTTTCCACTTGGTACCCGTAGATTAGTGAACAAACTTCCTTGGCATGACATATGGTTACTATAACCTGAATCAATTTACCATTTTTTGTCATCTTCACAAGAGCTTCTATACTCATGTCTCATTGCAAGTAGTGTGTCCTTGCTTCCTTCACTTGAGGTGCTTGCATAGTTGCTTTGGTTCCTTTGCTTGCCTCCATTTGGTCTTCCATTCTTCAGCCAACAATCACTAGCATAGTGTCCTACTTTACCACAATGATAGCATGTTATACCTTTATGAGAATTGTAGGAGCTTCGGCCTCTTCCTCTACTTTTACCTTGACCTCTTCCTTGTGCGTTGGCATTTGATGCATCCTTGTTGTCTTCCGAATTGTTTTGATTGTAGTTGGAGTGGTTGTGACATCTTCCTCTTCCTCTTGAGCCTCCTCTTGAGTTTCTTCCTTTACCTCGACCTGCATATAACATTTGGTTGTGGCTGTCCTTTCCTTTGGGACCAACGAAGCTAAGCTCTTCTGTGACAAGATGAGGGATTATTTGTTCAAAACCTGGATATACATCTTTCAAGTTAATGGAAGTTATAAAAGACTTCCATCTTTCATCTTCTCTCAAGCCATTGAGAGTATAACACAAAAGATCTTCGTCTTCAACCGTTGTGCCAATAGAAGTTAAAGCATCACTTAGCTCCTTAATCTTCAAAGTATATTCAGCTATGGATTGACTCGAACTTTTCTTGATTGTGTTCAACTCATTCTTGAGTTGAAGTTTCCTAGCTTTGGTATTTGTTGAATACATCCATTCAAGAGCTTCCCAAGCATCCTTAGCTTTCTCTAGATGTTGAATATGCCCTACCATGGCATTAGTAATGACTTGTGAAATGAGGAACATGACTCTCCTATTCCTCTCTTCCCATTCTTTTGCTTGCCTCCTTTGGACTTCGATGGCCATAGCTTGATTGATTTTAGGTTGAGCATCATCGCCGCTCACAATACCCCATAAGCCTTTGCCCATTAGGTAGTTGGTCATTCTAAACCTCCACACAGGATAGTTATCCTTATCCAACTTCTCTACTTGTTGGCCCAAGTCAGCCATTGAAGAGTATCAAAGACTTTGAGAGTTACCTTGAATAGTTATAGTCCTTTGGACACTTGGCGCACATGCAATTACATGGCTCACACATGGCTGGCTAGTATCCACCTGCCCAAGAAGGCAGCCCCTTGGAGAGAGCTATATATAGAGGCATTTGGTTGGGAGGAGAGTCATCTCCCTAGCATGTAGTGGTCCTAATCTTTAGGTTGTTATACATAGTGAGCTCATCCTATAGCTCCATCACTACCCTCACATTTTTCAATTACATATTGACAATGTCCTTGTAACTCTATGTGATTTAATACATATACTTTGATCATATCTCACTCTCTCTTCTCTGTTATGTTCATCTCAAAATAGTGAATTTCTCAAACTTGGTTCTCAGTGCATAGTTGATCATTTGATGTGATGTAAAGTGGTTTAAATTTAGCATAATATCTATTTTGTTGCTAAAAAAGTTCATTATCATTGCTTTACTCACTCTCGAGATTTCTTTGAAACTTTGCTCACTGATTTGCATACTATAGAAGCCCAAAATGTCGGGATGGTCATCTAACTTGACAAGCATCATTCTTACTGTGCACTTGATTATTTTTATTGAAATAACTTGTGATTGGTAGCTATCTAAGTCAATTAGATACTCCCAAAAGGAGTTTGATCAATTGCTAGTAGGTGGAGAGCATTGGTCACTTTACTAAGCATGTGTATAGACCAAAATAGCAAGTCTTACCTCATAGTTGAATCTCCTACTCATATGTTTTGATCCATTGATTAGAGGATCATCTAGTGTGAGGCAGGGATTTGCAGCACCACTTCATTTCTGGAATCTATCCACCATCTCCTCAACAGGAGCTTCCATCATCATCAAAGGTTCAAGACAAGTGGAGGCTCTTGTGGGAAGGTAACATATCATCCTCTCTCACATCTATCACAATCCAAGGAGGGATTAGCAGACAATTTATAGTCTCATACACAATGGGAGACTATAGTACTTAGATTGAGAAGCTTAAAAAGAGCAATTACCAACCTTGGAAGTTTAGAATCTTTAACTTTTTGATGGGAAAGGATCTTTGGGGGTTAGTTAGTGGTAATGAGGTGACTCCATACATCGATCCACATACACCTACTGCCAATCAAAGGAAATCCAAGAGAGGCTGGGAAGAAAGGGGCAAGAGAGTGATCTTCATTCTATCTCAACACATAAGAAACTCCATGATAGGTCATATCCAAGACCTAGATATAGCTAAAAAGGCTTGGGAGTGTTTAGAAAGATTGTACTCTACCTCTAAAATGGCTAGAAAAATTCAGCTGAAGAATGAGCTCAACAACCTTAGGAAGTCATCAAATCAAAGTATTAATGACTTCATACTCAAAGCAAAAGATATCTCTGATGTACTTGGTTCAATAGAATGTGTCATACATGATGATGATGTAGTTGCCCATACACGTAATGGGCTTAGAGAAGATGATAAATGGAAGGCATTCACAACCTATGCGTATGTAAGGGATCAGTACCATATTTTGATCAACTTACTTCTCTTATGGTGATTAAGGAGCTCAATCATGGAGGCAACAAATCAAAGGGTAGCCAAGACCAACTCTTATATGTAGGAAAAGGAGGAAGAGGCAAAGGCAACAGAGGTGGTTCAAGAGGAAGAGATGGAAGCAACTACCAACAAAGCATCCAAAGCTATCAAGGGAGTCAATCAAGCCAAGATGAAGGCAAATCATCAAGAGGAAGAGGTGGGAAGCAAGGACACTATGCCAAAGATTGTTGGAAAAAGCAAGGTGGGAACAATTACAAAGGGCAAGCTAATTAAGCTAACTCATCAACCAATTTAGAAAATGAGCATTTTTTAGGTATGAAGCATTGGAGGTCAACCACATGATGAGGTATGGTATATAGATAGTGGTAGTAGTAACCACATGTCAGATAAAGAGGAGTACTTCAGCAATCTTCAAGCACCCAAGAAAAGAGGCTTTGTAGAGATAGGAGACAATGGAAAGCATGAGATACAACAAATGGGAGATGTGAATCCTGAAGGCAACCACAAAGCAAGAGGAATATTTGAGGTATTGCATGTTCCTACTATTATAAAGAACTTAATCCATTTTGGAAATATGGTTAAAAGGGGATACCACGTACAGTTCAACCACAAAGGATGCTTTACTAAAGACCGAAGGAATGGCTATGAGCTGATAGAAAATGGAAAGAAGGAAGGAAGGATGTTCACTCTTGAGATTGGCATAGGACATAGCAACAAGGCAATGTTCATCACCTATGGAGACAAGAATATTGGAGACTTTGATTTGTGGCACAAAAGGTGTGGTCACATCAACATTCAAAGGTTGAAAGACATGGACAAGAGGCAATCGATAAAAGGTTTGCCACATTTTTCATTACAAATGTTGCATGAGATGTGTGAAGCTTGTGAACTAGGAAAGTCTAATAGGCAACCCTTCAAGAAGAGTGGATATATAGCACATGGTGTGTTAGACCTTGTGCACAGAGATGTGTGGGGGCAAACCAAAGAGCCCTCTCTTGCAGGTAACAGGTACTTTGTAACCTTCATTGATGACTACTCAAGAAACATATGATTGTATTGTATAAAGAAAAAATCAGATATGTTTGATGTTTTCAAAAGATTCAAGGCATAGGTTGAGAAGGAGACAGGGTTGCTACATCAAAACCCTAAGGTCAAATGGAGGGGGAGAATATTTCTCCCATGTTTTTTGTGATTTCTTGCAAGACTAAGGTATAAAGAGGCGAATCATTTGCAAGTAAAGAGATAGAAAGAATATGTATATTGTTGAAATTGCTAGGAGTATGTTAAATGAAATGAATGTGCCTTTAGCATATTGGGCAAATTTTGTGTCTACTTTTAGATACTTGATGAATCCCACATTAGGGATACATGACATGACACTTGAGGAGGCATGGAGTGGAAGGAAACTAGACGTTTCACACATTAGAATCTTTGGGTGTGCATGACACACACATGTGCCACACGATTTGAGAGGTAAAATGGATGCAATGTCTAAAAACTGTATGTTTATTGGTTATGCTATGGAGCAAAAAGGTTACAGGTGCTACATCCCTAATACAAAGGAGTTAAAGGTATCTAGAGATGTAGTGTTTGATGAACTCAAATCATGGTATGCTTCCAAAGTTCCATTGCAAGATGAAGATATTGAAGAGGTAGAGAGGAGATATGAAGGTAGATTTCAAGATAGCTTGGAAATCAATGGTCCAAGCATACAAAGAAGTTCAATCATGGATTCAGCCCATCAATCAATGACTAAAAGAAAGGTAAGATTGGTAGAGATTGATGAAGATGGATATAAGGTTGAAGACTTTGAAGAACCTATGTTATAAGGGGAAGCTACATCGAAAGCTGAGATCAAGGCACCAAGGCAAAGAAGGTTCATTCCACCAAAAGGAGAAGAAAGGAGGCCAAGAAAGGTAAAAATCCAATCTCAAGGCTTTTCTATGATAGTTACATTGATAGGTATTATGCTTTCATGGCCAAGGTTATCAAAGATCATGAAACTTCTACCTATGAAGAGGCCAAAGACACAATGGAGTGGCAAGAAGCTATGGAAGAAGAGTACAAAGCCATTGAAGAGAACAACACATGGACTCTAGTTCCAAGACAAGAGGGGATGAAGGTAGTTGGCAACAAGTGGGTCTATAAAGTGAAGAGAAATTTTGATGGTTCAACTGCTATGTGTAAAGCAAGGCTTGTGGAAAAGGAATTTTCTCAATCCGATGGGGTTGACTATGAAGAAACATTCAGCTTAGTTGCAAAGATGACCACAATTAGGGTAATCATTAGGGTTGCCACATCTAGGACGTGGAAAATATATCAATTCAAAAAAAGAATGCTTTTCTTAATCGTAATTTGCAGCAGAGAGTCTACATGACTCAATCATAAGGGTTTGAAAACCCTATATATAATATTCAGATTTTGTTTGTAAACTTAGAAAATCATTGTAGGGTTTAAAGCAAGCTCCTAGGGCATGGAGTCAAAGGTTTGTGGAGTACTTGTGCAGGTCTAGATACAAGGCAAGTTATGTAGATCCCTCTAATAGGAAGTGATGATCCAGGTATTAAATGAATAAAGGCTAACCTTGGGAATGAATTCAAGATTTAAAATCTTGGAGTGCTCAAATATTTTCTTGGAAGTGCATTATTTATGTAGAAAATGGTGTTTACCTAGCTCAAAGGAAATACTTGTTAGATATACTGTATAGGTATGGTATGAGTGGATTTAAGCCACTCGCACAAGCTGTGGATCCAAACACTAGATTATGTGCAAGTGAAGGGCATCCTCTTGAAGATTTTTCAACATATAGAAGGATAACTTGAAGCCTTAATTATGCTACCATCACAAGACCTCACTTGTGTTATGTTGTAGGAGTTCTTTCTCAATTTTTAAATTCACCAAGTAATGTTCATATGAATGCAAGCAAGAGTGTGCTTAGGTACATCAAGCACACTGTCAATCAAGGGTTGTACTACCCATATGGAGATGTTTAAAACCTCAAGGCTTTAGTGATGCTGATTGGGCCGGTTCAAAGGAGGACATAAGGCACACATATAGCTATGTCTTCATGCTAGGTCAAAGAGTCATCTCATGGATGTCCAAGAAGCAACCTAGTGTTGCATTATCATCTACTGAGGTTGCGTATAGAGCCTTAGCACTTGCTACATGTGAGATCATGTGGCTCAAGAAGCTCTTCAAAGACTTGGATGTGGAGGTTCGAGAGTTTCCTCTATTTGGAGATTACATATCAAGCATTCATCTAGCAAGCAGCCCTATGTTCCATGCAAGAAGCAAGCACATAGAGATACATTGACCCTTCATCAGAGAGAAGGTACTAGTAAAGGAAGTGGACATCAAGTACATCAACACAGAGGAGCAACTAGCAGATATCATGAACAAATTCATTGATGCAAGCAAGTTCAAGAAGTTCAACATCAACCTCAACATGAAGGAAATAAGTGGAGACTAACACTTGAGCTTGAGGGGCTTAACTCAATTGTAAATTCTACAACCACTTTTTCATGAGTTTCTTAGCTCTCAATTCCTTCTATCTTGATTGAGAAAAGTGGGGGATCTTGCAAGCATGAGTTGAATTCAAATTCTCTACCAATTTTTGGAGCATTATATAAGCAATAGCTTGGAAGAAAGTTGTGGCCATCCTCAAGCTTCATTTGTGAACTTTTAAGCTCTTATTATGAGTATATACTCCAAGTCTAAGCTAGTCCCCTACTAGGTAAAGTTTCATTTAGACTAAGATTTTCGATCATCCATATCTCACTCTGTAGTTGTCTGTTTCATGCACAAGATAGCTCTTCTTGAAGCTCTTGTTCTAAGATTTCTTTTCATTATAATCTTAGTCTCAAGTGTTCCTTATCCTTGTGGATATGGATCTTGAAATATCAATAGTCTATCTTTGCATATTCTCCAACATATGTGTGTGAAGAGGTACACATAGGTACAAGCTATCTGTTTGGCCATATTTTGGTCTCCATTGTGAAAGGTGCTTGACATAGGTCACATTGTTCAAATTGAATGATCTATGGTTTTTTGAAAAGCTTAAAGGGTCTATTTGTATTGTATAAAAATTTGTAGGTTCAATCCTCAGGTCGACAAAGCAATTGAATTTTTGGTGGAATTGTTGGTGCAATTAAACCCAAGCCCACATACTTGGTTAATTAGCTTATGCTTGATTTATTGGCATAACTTATGCAAGGCTTCATATGATCAATCTCTTGTAAAACTTCTTCACATTTATCCTTGTAAAAGTGGATTACATCCACATGGAGTTAGGAAGCTCTAAAATCACGAATCATTTGGTTGTTGAGTGATGAGATAATCCATCCTACACTTTAGGATTTTCCTTTTAGGTAGAAGTTTGAATTTGAATTCAAACTTTGGCTTCAAGCATAACTATAAGAAGAGGATCAGGAAGACTCGCTCGTATCGCGAGCCAAAGAGATCATTTTGAAGGACATTCATTGTGAAGTGAGAGCTTATCTCAAAGCTCACTCACCTCTCACAAATTGAGCAATGTATGGTTGCCAAGGACATTGTATTTGTACACGTGTTAATACATATATGATCATTACATTCTAATTTCACTTCTCTGTTGTAAGTCCATCAAAAGAGTGATCTTCTCAGAGCTTGTTCTCAATGTTTAGTTGATCATTTGCCATTATTTAAAGCATGTTAGCTTCAATATATTGCCTACTATATGCCTACAAAATTTCATTAGCAGTGCTTTTGGGGATCCTGAGATATTAATATATTTTTTTGCTTACTGTTCTGATGACCGTTGTAGCCCATGAATGTCGAGATGGAGCTATGATTTGCTAACCATCTTCCTCTGCATGTAGTCCATCATTTTTTATGAAATCACTCATGATTGATAGCTTACTAAGCTAATTAGAGTTTCCCAAAAGGAATTAAGTCAATTACTGCTATGCTCAGAGAATTTTTCAAAACACTGAACATGTGTAGGAACAAAAATAGCAAGTTTTTCGATCTTGGACCAACTCCAATCTATCTGTTTTCATCCATGAATTAATGGATCATGTTCCAAGCAACATATATGATTATTTATGATCATTAGCTAGCTAAAGAGGCCCACTAAACTCTCCGACAATCATTCTTAGCAGGTGTGAAGCAGGATCTAGCAACACCACTTCATCTCTTGAAGACTATCCACCATCTCCTCCAACGGTGGTATCAGAGCAATGACAATCAAGATGGAAGATGGATTTCCATCCTTTGTTGACAAATTGGACACAAACAACTACTCAAAATGGTCAGTTAGAATGCAAGCCTACCTTCAAGGGAGAAGTCTATATGGATACATCTCAGGAGATGAAGATATGCCAATCTTTAGGAGCAGGCAACAACCTACAAGGGAAGAACAAGAAAGGTTGACCACATGGTGTGCAAAGGACGATCTTCTGAGGTCATATCTACTAAACTCAATCTCTGATTTCTTGTTATCACATGTTAGGAATTACAAGACCTCCCAAGAGACTTGGGAAGTACTCTCATCATATTTCTTCTCAAATACAAGAGCTAGGAAGAATCAGTTATGGATGGAATTTACAACTCTAAAGAAACAACCAAAGAAAGGATTGGCTGATTATGTAACCAAGATGGAAGATGTGGCTGACCAACTTGCAAGCATTGGAGAGGAGATAGAAGAAGAAACCATAGTGAGGCACATCATTAATGGAATCAAGGCTGATGAAAAGTGGGAGTCCTTCACCACAGCAATGGACCTCTACATGGATATGCAAATACGTGACCTCAACACCTTAATGGGGCAACTCTTCACCCATGAGACAAAACTCAACAAGAATGGTGACAACTCTAGAGGTAACCAATCTTCTGCCATTTATAAAGATAAGAATAAAGTTAAGGATAAAGTTAAAAGCAAAAAGCATGAGGAAGAGGCTAGTACATCTCAAGCTAATTATGCAGGAAGAGGAAGAGGTGCTAGAGGAAGGGATAGAGGAGGAAAGCAAGGTAGGGGTAGACCCTAAAATAACTCACCTTGCAACATTTGTGGTCTTAACAACCACACCAAAGAAGAATGCTTCAAGAATACAAGGACTCAAAGGGGAAGAGGCTTCGATAGAGGTAGCTATGGGCAATCAAGAGGCAGATACAACAATGGTGGAGGCAACTACAACCATAACTACAATCAAGGCTACAACAACAACAATTATGAAGGAGGTTTCAGAGGAAGAAGAGATTACAACAACTATACAGAAGACCAAGAAGACTCATTACTTATCATGAACATAACATCCAAGCAAGGTAAAGATGATGAGCATCTTTTCTATATTGATTCAGGTTGTTCCAATCATGTGCCTGGAAATGTAGCTCTATTATCTGATCTTGAAGAACCCAAAGGGAAGCATGAGGTATAGACATGTCATGATACTAAACATTCAGTGAAGAAAATTGGAAGTGTCAAAACATCTGATGGTAATATGAACCTTTTGAGCAAAGTGACAACTATAACCAAAAACTTAATTAGTGTTGGGTAGATTGTAAAGAAAGGTTTACAGGTCAGATTCACTAAGCATGGAGTATATGTGGAAGACTCCCAACAAGGCTTCAAGAGGATTGCTAAAGGTGAGAAGCCTTGTAGATTATTTACATTTGAGATTGAAGACACAAGGAACATAGCACTATTCAATTATAGGAATCAAACCTTATCTGAGTTAGAAATATGGCACAAAAGGCTAGGACACATAGGAGAAAGAACTCTGAAGTAAATATGTAGGGATCAAAGTGTGCTTGGCATTCCCAATGTGAACAAGCAACATATGATATATAAATATGGAGCATGCCAATTTGGCAAACCTCACAGGCAACCATTCAACAGGAGAGGATACATTCATGAAGACTATTTGGAGCTTGTACACACTAATGTGTGGGTTCTTAGCAAAGATCAATCCATCTCAGGTTTAAGGTACTATGTTTCATTTATTTATGATTTTAGTAGATGGAGATTCCTTTATTTCATGAAGCATAAGGATGAGGTATTTACATGTTTCAAGAAGTACTTGGCACTATTTGAAAACCAAACAGGAAGGAGCTTCAAGAGGATCAAATCTGATGGAGGTGTTGAGTATTTTTCACATGAATTTGATTCATTTCTACAAGATAGAGGCATAAAGAGGGAAGTACACTCTTAAATTGAATGGAGTGGTAGAGAGAAGGAATAGGTTAGTTGTTGAAGCTCCTAGGCCTATGTTAAATGAGAAGAATTTACCTAATCACCTATGGGCAAAGGTTATTTCCAAAACCACCTACTTGGCCAATAGACTTCCATCCAAATCATTGGATTGTATGACACCATATGACGCATGGAATGGTAGGAGACCCTCATTGGACCATTGCAAAATATTTGGGTGCATTGCTTATGCACACATCCCCTCACAAATCATAGGAAAGGTTGACCCTAAAGCTGAGAAATGTATATTTATTGGGTATGATCAGAACCAAAAGGGATATAGGCTGTACAATCCCACTAACAAAGCATTTATAGTTAGTAGGCATGTAGTGTTTGATGAAAATATTTCATGTTTTGAAGATGATTCCAAGAAATTCAAGTTAACATATGATTTGGAAAATGATTTTCCAACCCTCACTCAAGAAGATCAACACGTAGCAGAAGATATCAACTCAGAGGATGAAGAACAGATTGACTTCAAGGCTTGGAAGTAAAAAGGCAAGATCAAACTCAAGCAACTAGAAGACATACAAGAGTCTTCAAATCAAGCACTAAGCAGATCACAAAGAGAAAGCAAGAAGCCCATAAGGTATGGATATGATACATTTTTAGTCCCAAGCACTCTCTGTATATCACTAAAGACTCTATGATAGAAGAGCCTTCTTCATTTGAAGAGGCTAGGAAGAAGAAAGAATGGAGAGAAGCTATGCAGGAAGAAGTGGAAGCACTACAGGAAAATCATACTTGGGATCTAGTTCCCAAGAAGCCATGCATGAAGGTAATTGGATCCAGGTGGATATACAAAATAAAAAAGAAATCAAATGGTTCTATAAATAGGTACAAGGCAAGGGTAGTGGAAAAAGGATTTGCCCAAACTCATGGAGTGGACTATGAGGAAACATTGTCACCTGTGGCAAAGATCCCAACAATAAGGGTTTTAGTAAGTGTTGCTAGTTCTATAAATTGGAATCTATGTCAGTTAGATGTCAAGAATGCATTCTTAAATGGATGGATATCAGAAGAAGTATATATGGGACAACCACCAGGTTTTGAAGATGAAGATAAAACAGGTTATGTATGCAAGCTTATGAAGGCACTCTATGGTCTCAAGCAAGATCCTAGAGCTTGGAACCATAGACTTGTTACCTCATTATAGGACCAAGGCTTTGTGGCAAGCAAGGCAGATTCTTCTGTATTTGTCAAGAAGAACAAATCAGAAGTTATCGGCTTATGTGTCTATGTAGATGACATCATTATTACAAGGAATGATGCTAATGGCATCAAGCAAGTCAAGGATCAATTAATGAAGGAATTTAAAATCATTGATCTTGGTTTAGTAACCTAATTTCTTGGCTTAGAGCTTGTGTATATAGATTCTGGTATATTTATCACCCAAAGGGAGTACATACATGATATGTTGGTAAAGTTTAAGATGGAGAACACTAAAATTGCAGGTAATCCTGTGGAACTCAACCATAAACTAAGGTCTCATGAAGGTGAACCACTTGATGATGTCACAGGTTATCAACAACTTGTGGGAAGTCTAAATTATGCTACTCTAACAAGAGTAGACATTGCCTATGGAATGAGTACATTGAGTCAGTTTATGCATGCACCAAGGAAGCCTCATATGGAAGCTGCAAAGATAGTGCTTAAGTATCTAAAGGGTGCAATGAATGAAGGGTTGTTCTATCCTTTCACCTTTGACATAGATATAAAGATGTATTCTGATGCACATTGGGCTCGCTCCAAGGATGATAGGATGAGAACTTTAGGGTACCTATCCTTTGCATGTTTAATGCTTATATCTTGGTCATCTAAGAAGCAACCAATTGTGTCCTTATCTTCCACATAAGTAGAATATAGAGGTTTGGCAAATGCAACTCAAGAAGCCATGTGTCTCAAGCAACTATATGCAGATTTGGGGATACACTCCTACACTCCGATAATCTTTGGAGACAACACTAGCTCACTTCATTTGGCTGCTAATCCTGTATAGCATGCAAGGACTAAGCACATTGAAGTGCACTATCATTATGTAAGGGCGAAATTACTTAGCAAGGATATTCAATTATCTTATGTATCAAATCATTTACAATGTGCAAATATACTCACAAAGTCATTGGATGGGACAAAGATGAATAGGTTCAATTTGATGATTGGTTTGCAGGAAATCAAGGAGCAATGAAGACCAAGCATGTTAGGCTTGAGGGGGAGCTATTGGTGCAATTAAAACCAAGCCCATATACTTGGTTAATTAGCTTATGCTTTATTTATTGGCATAACTGTTGGAGCAAGTCTATGACAAGCCTAAGTATTGGCTTGAGTCTCACAAAGTCTTAGAAGAAGCTTTAAAAAGAAGACTATGTAAAGTTCACTTGTGAACTACCTCTTGTAACTTTTGAAGAGTTTACTTAATGTAAAAGTAAGAGAATCTTAAGTGGTTGAGTCCACTTGATCAAGAATGGAAAGAGGAGCCACGAATTCGTGATTTGTGGTAGGTAGAGAATCAAATCAATCATTGATTGATTGGAGAGTGATTGAGGGAAGTTAGCCTCCCAAACTCAACTATAAATAGATGGCAGTTTTAGTCGTGGTTAGAGAGACCTATGTGAAGACCTCCAAGAGCTGAGCTTTATGGCATATCAAGGTGTGATTACAAGGCACACATATGTATAAGTAAGTCATTGTATTGTACAAGCAATATACTTTCATTTTCATGATTATTTGAGTTCATCTTTCCATGTTCTTGTGAAGTGTACTACTCACTGCCATTACTCTCAGTTTTTCTCAGTCAGCTTGCAGAGATGTTTTCTCTGAGCTTGGTGCATCATTTTCAGTGACTTAACTTGGTAAAGTTAGCTCTATAAGTCTACTATATGCTCATAAATTTTCATGTCATTTGGATGTTGCAATCTTCAGTTATGTTCATTTGAAGTCAACAGGGTCTGTTCATCTTCACTTCTCTGTCAGGTACCCGACTTTTTCACTCATCTTGTCAGAGCCATTGCTCAGTGGTTACTTATCCAAATTCAGTGATTTAAAGCTTGTTGGATTCAGCTTACTGTCTTGTATAACGATACAAATTTTCCTAATCATTGGATTCCTATATTTTGAGTTATGTTGATTGTTCTGCTCACTGGTCTATTTCTATAGCAGCCCATGAAAATCGGGATGATGTCATCACTTGTTAAAACTCATTCTCAGTGTGTAGTTCATTATTTTTGATGTGATTACTCTTGAAAGTTAGCTCTTTAAGTTGCCTAGACTTCCCCAAGAGGAATTGAGCTAATTGCTGCTGTGATCAGAGAATTATGTAAAACACTGGACAGGTGTATGAACCAAGAATAGCAAGTTTTCACCTCTGAGCTAACTCCAACTTATCTGTTTTGATCTATCTTTTTGAGAGTGATCTTCCAAGGTACATAGGGTGTCTAATACATCCATTGGCAAGCTAAAAGGGCCCACCATATACTCCTAGAGTTCATTTGGCTAGTGTAGATCAAGGATTTTGCAACACCTCTTCATCTTCAAGCACATACCTATCCATCTCTTCGCAATAACTTATGCAAGGGTTCATATGATCAATCTCTTGTAAAAATTCTTCACATTTATCCTTGCAAAAGTGGACTACATCCACGTGGAGTTAGGAAGCTCTAAAAATCACAAATCATTTGGTTGTTGAGTGATGAGAAAATCTATCCTACACTTTAGGATTCACCTTTTAGGTATAAGAAGAGGATCAAGCAAACCCGCGCTCATCTCAAACCAAGGAGATCATTTTGAAGGATATTCATTGTGAAGTGAGAGCTTATCTCATATCTCATGCAGCTCTCACACATTGAGCAATGTATGGTTGCCAATGACATTGTATTTGTACATGTTCAATACATATACGATCATTACATTCTCATTTCACTTCTCTGTTGTAACTCCATCAGAACAGTGGTCTTCTCAGAGCTTGTTCTCAGCATGTAGTTTATCATTTGCCATGATTTAAAGCATTTTAGCTTCAGCATACTATCTATTATGCACCTACAAAATTTCATTAGCACTATTTCTCACGATCATGAGATATTAATATATCTTTGATTACTTGTTTGATGATTGTTGCAACCCGTGAATGTCAAGATGGAGCTATGATTTGCTAAACATCTTTCTCTGCATGTAGTCCATCATTTTTAATGAAATCACTCATGATTGATAGCTTACTAAGGTAGTTATAGTTTTTCAAAAGGAATTAAGTCAATTACTGCTATGCTGAAAGGATTGTTCAAAACACTGAACAGGTGTAGGAACAAAAATAACAAGTTTTTTGATCTTGGATCAACTCCAACCTATTTGTTTTCATCCATTAATTAATGGATCATGTTCCAAGAAACATATATGATTATTTGTGATCATTATCTAGCTAAAGAGGCTTAGCACACTCTCCAGCAATCATTCTTAGTAGGTGTGAAGTAGGATCTAGCAACACCACTTCATCTCTTGAAGAATATCCACCATCTCCTCCAATAGGATTGTGGCAGTGAATTGTTTGGTCCTAGGAAGGACCTATCATTCTTCTGTTGGAACTAGGAATCGATATACTCCATCGTCTCCCATCTCTATATCTTCAGGTAATGGTAACCTCTTTCTCTTAACCAATTTAACAAAATTGTCCTTGAACTGAGGCTTTGCAATTGAGAAGACCTGTTCCAAAGACATGGTTACTTGAATCTTTAATAAAATATCATTCAAAATTTCTTGGTGTTAATTTTCTTTACAAGCTTTGAAATTGGTACAGCGTTAGGAGCTTTCTTCTTCTTTTTCTTCTCACTTTCTTGAACATTTTTTTCTTTTCAATAGATTCTTCATTCTTTTCATATACTTGCTTTGTTTATTGAATTTTATTTGGCTTGATTAGCCTCATTCCCTCTCTTATTTCTTTTCTTTTTTTCCTCTTCTTCAGAAGCATCAGGACCCTCGAACTAGACTTTCTTTTCACTCTCTTCAGCCTTTTCCTCATTACCTTTATTTTGTCTTCTATTCTCTCTTATTTCTAGATCAACCTTATCTTGCATTTTATCTCTTCGCCTCTTATCCTCAAGATTAGTTATATGTGAGTAGAGAGAGAATTGATCCATAGGAGACTTACAAGTAGTCTTTTACCTAATTGCAAATCTCACCCTCACTAGATCTTGTATTGAGTAATTCTTTTGCATTTGGGCTCTGATCTCTTCTTGATTTCCTTCTTCTAGTGACTCTAATTGTGATGTTGATGTCATAGCATTTTTATTTGATAGGTCATTATATAGCTTCTTCATTCTCCCTTCCCCCAAATTTACAAGCAAAGGAGGCCAAGTCCGTTTCTTATCTATGTATGTTACTAACTAATTTTCTTCAGCCTTCTTTAGCCCTTCACATGCGTAGGAAAGGTGTTCATGTGCATGATACGAAACATACAGTTTGGCCCCTCCAAATCCGCTAGTTTCACATCTATCAAATGTCTAGTATTTCTCTAATACATGGGCTGAACTGGTTGTATAGGGGTATTCTAAGCAGTGGGTTGCACTAGAGGTGCAACCTGAGGTATCGTGTATCCTATTATATTAGGTGTTGGCATTGTATTTCTTTGGAATGGATCTGTATAAGTAATGCTTAGCTGAGTAAAGATGGGGTCTTGATAACCCATGGAGTGCACCTTATTGTGTAAGCTAGCCATCTCTTTGGACAAAGAGGCTTGCATTGTCATAATATTTTCTATTTTCTTACTCGGAATCTCTAATTATAATTCAAGTGGTGTGTGTCATGTGGATGCAACATAAGTCGTAGCTTGTGCTGCAGACACATTTAGACCTAGTAGAACATATGTCTCCCTTGGTTGTAATAGAGCCATCTATACCAGTCTATCATGAAATGAGGCTTCTACCTCATCTAGGCAGCTGGCTCTACCTCTCTTCTAAATGTTTCTGAGTCGTCAATTAGCCCAAATCTCTTCTGAGCCTCCTCCATCCTTTTCTCAACTTAATTCATGTCTTTAGGACTAAAAATGTTGAGAAATGAAATCACCTGGTTAGGCTTTATATAGTCTAGGTGAACATGAGGAAGTTGAGCATACCCCCCTCTGGAACACATTTAGTAGGAGTTTCAAAGCTATAGTGGTATTTTGGGAATGAACCCATCACAAAAAACCTCTCTATTGTACTGACTTAAGACTTCTAGATAGCAAAGTTTATATAAATCCTTTTTAAAATCTTCCCAATTCTTCTCTATATCTACCAAGATGGATGCTAAAATTTACCTCGAAACTATTCGAGTGAAGAAATGAGTCAACATATCTTCTAGTAATCCATGGATGTGACCTTGGTCTTCAAATACATCCAAGTACTCTATCACATTTGACCTTGTAAACCTACCTTTATCTCTTAAGATGACCTAAACAATTGGAGCTCCTTAATTTTCAATCATTAACTCTTTAAATACTTCCTCCATCTCTTTCCTCTCGTTTGGCTTGGTTTGTAGAACAATGTCCGGTGTAACTAGCTTGACCATCTCTCTAAATTCAAAGTAGAGTTCGGAGAAGAGACTAGATGATTCTCAAGCTACGAGGTGAAAGTAGTTCTAGAGCTCTCTCTTTAATCTCAAGTCAACTACCTAAGCAGATTCTTCTTCTAGTGTCCAAGTGAAGTGAATTATCTTGAGTTACCTAGTTTCTTATCTGGATTTAATAAACTCTAATAATTTCTCTTTAACTTGATCTCTAGAACTTAATTCACTTGAACTTGACTTGATTTATCTCTTCTTTTGATCTGGTTACTTCAATTGATCTCTTTCTTGAACTTGATTCCTCTTAATTTCGTTTCTAAATTTTAAGTTTGATTTCCTTTTCCCTTTTAATTTCAAAGTCTGATGAGCTTTTGAGTTTAGTTTATTTTCTTTTAATGATTTTTGATAATATTTTTAATATTTTTGTTCTTTTTATCAAAGCTATGATAGTAATAGTTTTATAATCTAAATAACAATTGAAGAGATCACAATTGTATTATCTATACTAATGCAAGATGTGAATGATCAAACACAGTCAGGAAAATCAATCTTTCTATTTATGTGTGTGAAGCAATGCAAGTATGCATAGACCTTAAAAAATGACTACGTGAAATTATGATATAAAGTCAAGCTTATGGGCTCATTGTCATGGCTTTCATACAAAGGAGGGAGGATCTTGGGTAGGATAGAACAAAGACATAGGTCATATGGCACTGCATTAGTAACATACAAGTCTCTAATCATTAGATTCATATGTCTTTTCATTATTGAATCAAACTTATCTTCTAAGAGTGTGGCATAGATGTGAACTTTCACTTCAAGTTTTCATGATAAAAGAGATTCTTATGTATAATTCAAAATAGATTTGCCCTTCTAAAATATCCATCATATGTAGCTTGATCAATCCTTGCCTCAACTTCTCCCGGCAGCTAAAAACTTGTAGAATAATGGTCGTCTCTGAGACTTTTCCTCATAAGTGTTACCAAGCTTCCCTAAGGATTCCATGGAGTGTAATTGACACTTCAATTTGCAAGTGCACTTACTCTATTTGGTTGGAAAGTTGCCAGTTGCCAACAATGATGGCACTGCAGTCAAGACCAACCACAAAAGCCTTCTCCACTATGAGGGACTCTGTTTGAAGCTTCTGAACATTTTGCTCTAGCTCTGATAGGCTTCTCCACTCTAATAGCCAATTTCAAAGTATTCTTTCCCTCGTCTAGGATTGATGACAGAGAATTCTAAAAACTTTTGTATCTGCACCTTTCTTTGATTCAAGAAAATCTAAATTCCCTATTGCAAAATCCTCTAAACCATTTATTGGTCCATCTGTTGACAACTATGATGGTGTGTAGATGGCCTTCATGTGAAGGCCTAGATCTTTCTCCTTTTGATTCATAAGTATGGTTCAAGGGATCGTGCTCTGAAAGTACATCATCAGGTAGATGGCTCTCTTTAATATCGACCCCAAAATCTATGCACGAAGCTAATAGTCCATTCCCCAAATTTGAGCTCTTGTGCTTTCCATGTTGAATGAAACTACCACTAACAGTGCTAGCAGTCGAAGGCTTTTCCAAAGTTGTAGTGGTTTCCCCAGTAATTACGCATGTCACTGGTTGTGAAGGTCATCTCTCAGGTCCATCTTCTCCTTCACTCCATTATGTTTCTCCAAAGAGGACCATCCCATGCAATGTTTTGGAGTCCTCCTTCTCACACTATCACCTAATCATACCAAAAAAGAACTTTCCCCTCTCTCTCCTTCTCTTCCTTGAATCCTTCCTCCTTTGGCGCTCTTCCCCGGAAGCTTCCAATAGAAATAGGATGCATCCCTTTGATAACCAAGAGTCAAGTGGTAAACTCCATTAATCTTTGAGCCATTTGTTGGAGGGAGAAAAAAGGGCCTCTTTAGTAATTCATAGAGCAAAGCCATGAGATACCCTTGATCTGCACTTTCTTTATTTTCCTTGGTTTGAAGACCTTCACTACGATTTTTGATGATTTCTTAACTTGGATCCAAGAAAAAAAACCGTATGAAAGATGCATGGGTTGAGAAGGAGAGCACAAAATTTCCCACATTGGAAGAGTTCATTAGTTTTACGAAGAAAGATGTTGTCAACATCATGCATAACCACTCTCTCATAGTTCACCAAGCTCCATGCATAGAGCTTGTTAAGAATGGAAAGAAACCAAGGATCAAAGTCAGCTTGACCTCTGTAAGGATTGGCAATATCATCCCCAAGCACCACCTTAACTATACATTGAAAACCTGAGCAATGCCTGCCATAGAATCTCTCCCTTTTTAGAAATTCATGTGCCTCCTTTTTCTCCTTTCTAGTTGACAACATGGAATTCCTTTTTTCTCTAAAACTACCAAAAAAGAGAGGAACACACATGCCATGATATATGGTGTTTATATATAATCTCATGTGTGCAAAAACATGCATATCTAAGCACATACATATTTATACCACATAGACAGATGAATACGAATGCACACATGCATGCACATGTTAATGTTAGAATGAAGTAGATGCAAGTATCACATACAAGCTACTATGTTACAACCAATACAATTGGACTAGCAATCATGTGAACGAATTGTATACTTCTTAGCTCTTCTGTTCACTCAAGTTATTCAAATCCAATAGCTCATCCCAAGCACATGCATATACTAATCCCTATTAACTTGATTCATGGAACTACAATTTGATTTGCCTATTGATCTCTCACCATCCAAACCTCCATCAGATCTCTTTCTTATTTTTCATTTATTTTTACTTTATTTTTCTTTTCTTTTGCACTTCATTGTAACTCAATCTTTTTGTTTTTGTTTTTACTTTTATTTATTTATTCTTTTATTTACACAAGTCGGCCTATGCTGAAATCAGGTGTGACTCATGGACCTATCCACTCAGCCAGGTTTACCCCACTTGCTTATCCACCTAGCATAGCCCACGATACATAGTGCTAGCCCCATACAAAATCAATGTCAGCTCATGCCTCTCACCACCTAGCTAGAGTGACTCCACCTGTCTATCGACCCATCTAGTTGCACGAAAACATAAAGGTCAAGCCATATGATGAAAGTAGCATCAGTTCGTGGACTTGATCACCTGACCAAGGTAGCTCCACCCACCTACTAGCCCATCGCAATGCATTGACAACATATACATGTACATACACATAGCTCACTAGTATATGAAGACTTATCTAAATCATAATCTATCTGAAGGTAGGATTAGGTGAGAGATCAAAAGCAAAAGTCAAACAATTCCACTCATCAAGCGTTAACGTATACTAGTATATACAAGTGCTCAATTTAAGTCTTTCCTTCACTTTCCCAAGTCTTCGCTCTCGAAATCTCTAGTATGCTTCCCAATCTACCCATATAATCCTAGTTTTTCACATATTGCATGCAATCATAATAGTCATAGGTCAACCTAAATTTGCTTAATTTGCTTAAATTTGTACAAATTCTAGCACATCTGTCACATGCAAGATGAAATGCATATTTACATTCATGTATAAAAAAAGAAAGAAGTTAGAGTGAAAACATTTCGCCTATTTATTGTTTGGAACTTCTCTTGACATCAGTTGTATTCATCATCATAATCGTCTCCACTCCAAATCCTCATCTTCTGCTTTTTATTCGGTTTCCCACATCTATCTAAAAATCAAGGCAAAAAACATTAGTTATATACATTTTCATTTACAAGATCCTTCTTAAGCATTGTCAAATCTTATTGACTAGGGTTCTCCCTTTTAGTCCATCTCCTTTGATATATGCTCACCAAAGAAGTTATGCTTATAAGGAAGCCACCTCTGGATCACATCAATCACCGCAACATTCTTAAACAAATTATATATGTGTACAAGCCACTTCATCTACTTGTTCATCCCTTAGAGGCTTGATTGACATACATAGCTCTTGGAAAATTTGAAAATCCATGATGCAATCATTTGAGCATTGTTGCCTTTATCTACAATTTTCTCAAATGCGACATATGAAGATGCACTTGATGAATGAAGAGCACATGTATAAAGCATTTTGAAATTTAACATGTTTAAACCATCATCAAAAAGACCCTTCAAGCATGAATTCGGATCCATTTCATGCTTGAAATCATTTGAAAGGATTTCATCATTTCCATTATAATTATCTAAACTTTCATCTTCATCGAGTTTTTGGTTAGATTCATTAGATTTATACTTCAAAGGGGAATTTTCATCATTCTCAGATTGTAGTATATGCTCATATTTGTCATTCAATCTATCATGATTTCACCCTACTAGAATGCCATAAATTATAGAACTTGCTCCTACCTCTAATCTTTCCAAGAATTCTTCACCATTGTTATGGTCCCAAACCATCTCTCCTTCATCATGAAGGGAATTCATATCCTCATAATCAAGAAAGTCTTGATCTTCAATATCACGAAAGTCTTCGTTTTGTAAGCCAAACTCATAAAACATTTGACACTTTGTAAGACTATGCATGTAGTTAAATGAAAAATCAATTTCTTTAATCAAAATTTCATCATAGAATTCTTTATCTATCTTAGTTATTTCTTTTTCATTCTCTAGAGAGGATGTGCTTTCACCACACTCGCCATACATTTCTTGGATCATTGAATCTTGCTCAGATACTTCACCATGCTTGAATATCTCACCACATACACTTGAATCAATTGAAACTTCATCCATCTGATAATGTTTGTATCTAGCTTCATCAATGTAACCTCTTGACTCAATAGTTTCACATTAAATATCTTTCAATGCTATACACACATCACATTTATCATGCATCTCAATGAATGTCACATCTACCACTTCATGCTCGATTTCTTTAGCATATGGGCTCAACTCAACATGATCATCATTAGCATACACATCAGTATATAGAGGAGCAATCAATGGTTTATCCTCATCCTCCTCATGATCATTCATATGTCCCTCTTCATGGAGTGTGACAACATTCACATACATATCATTACTTTGAACTCCAATCAACAAATTATCCTCTTTCTAATGAACAAGATCATTGTCTTGCATCTCTGAACATACGTCCAATGTGGCATCACTCAAAAGTATTTGATGATCTTGATCTTGAATTAGACTATCCGTAGGCTTAGCATCATGCCCTTCTCCATCAACATACATCTCAATCTCTAGAGGACTCATTATTGGCATGTCGTCCTTGATATAAGTAGGTTCATTTTCTTGCATCTCTATATGTGTGCACAATGTGGCACTATTCACATCCATTTCACTCTTCAAAGGATCATCTATTGACATGTCCTGGGCTTAGCTTCACGCCCACTTGCAATCTCTTCCGGTAAAAAGACCATTAGTCATGTATTGTATTTGGATCTTGATTTCTAAGAGATAAATTATTATCAATTGGCATCAAATAACTCTTCAAATCTTCTCTCATGTCATCATTTGAAGAAACATGTTCAACTCGATCTTTACATAGAGTCACTATATTTCCTTTATATATTTGATTTTCAATCTCTATTTCATCACCTTGAGACCTCATAGATATCTTTAAATCTTGGTGAATGTCATATCTTGCTTTTTGATTTGTTTGATTATCCTCCTTTTGAAGCAAGAAGTTTATCGCAACAGGGGAAGCCTCATCTTGTTTTTCTCTTGGGTTTTATTGATTTTTGTTTTTATTTATGTTTCTTGTTTGTTTGATTTGATCTTGATTTAGTTTGGTCTAATTTTGATTAGCTTCCACCTGCTCCTTTGATCCTCCCATCTTTGGGGTTTGTCCAAATATGTCACTTAAAGATGTGACCATTGTAAAGAAGTGTACAAGATCTTGGTACCTTAGATCCTTGGAAATTCTAACAACTACACTTATAGGATTTTCTTGATAATGCTCTTCATCCATATGTATGTATAGCCCATGTGTATCTGCTTCATTCCCAAATGGGATTTCTAAATTTTTATGGGCTTGCACATTATCCATGGTTGCTGAAATGCTCAAAATTTGAATATCATTTTCATCTGCATGAAGATCATCTCTCCAACCATTAAGAATTTTTTCAATTGTTTGTTGCTTCTTAACGTATCTTTGCATAACCTCATGGACGAGCATCCAATCCTTTGTGAGGCTTGATTTAGAATCTACATCTGGTAGAAGTGGAATTAATTCTGCTCGGGCTTTAACATCTATTGCTTGTAGAAACAAGAACACTCTTTCATGCATCAAACATCTTTTATCATGCTCTAACATGTCCTCAAATTGTTTCTCCAATTATCTTTTAATTTCAAAGAGTGGTTGGTCCTTGGGCATATGAACCCACCTCAAGAAAGATCTATGAGTCATTTTATCTATGTCCTCCAGCATGAACTTCTTGAGGAGTGCCACTTTGTATTGAGCCCATGATATTTATTTTATTCACACGAGATGATCACATAGATCAAATTAGAACACATGGACAAAGTTCTCCCATAGCTTTTGATCCATCATTGGTGTCAAACCAACACCTAAGTATTTTGGCTCGAGTTCATACTCTTTACAAAATTTGAATACATTCTTCCCATTAAAAAATCTACATCATTTAGTTAATTGGTTATGAAGAGATTGAATCACTTTTTGTTGCCTATCCTCTTGTTGAACCCGTAGGAATTGAAATAGAAGATCTTCCATGATGAATTTACTAGGTTCGCTAAAGTGGATCGTCAACTTGATTCCTCAATTTGCTAGCTCTATGATTCAATCACCCCGGTCTTTCATGTCGGGTTCACCAAGTATGTCATGGCTTTCATAGAAACAAGGGAGGATCTTGGGTAGGATAGAACAAAGACATATGTCATATGGCAGCGCCTTAGTAACATACAACTCTCTAATCATTAGATTCAGATGACTTTTCATGATTGAATCAGACTAATCTTCTAAGAGTGTGGCATAGATGTTAACTTTCACTTCAAGTTTTCATGATAACGGAGATTCTTATGTATAATTCAAACTAGATTCCACCTTCTAATTATGAAAAACACATTGACATAATAATCACTTCCACATAAAGTTTGAATCATGCTACAATCAAACTCTCAAGGTGTGGAAAGTACTTGATTTCCTCAACAACAACTAAGTGAATCTTGACAAGTACTTTACGACAACATCATCATAAACCTCTATGGTAACATTGGATAATAAACTTTGCAATTGCTATCTTTTGAAATGATCTTTGACACACATAAATGTAAGAGTCTAAATATGTGTAAATAACATTGACTTCTAGACAAAAATCTTCCTAAAGATTTGGAAAGCATCATCTTTTTAAGTGTTGTGCATCATATTTACCTTTTACATTTAATTTTTAATGACTTTGTTTGTCTTAAGACATGTGCTTATATCTCGGAATCATAAACAAAAAGACAAGTTCATGTTCATGGATGAATAAGAATATGCTCGGGGATTGTATGCACGTGATCATAAAGAAAGCACAACTAAGTGAAGAGTCTTCAATGTTGACATAATACCTTTGTAGGCAATAAAAAAGTATAGTAAAATAAAAAAATTCATGATTTTCATGAACTAAAGATTAGGAGTTTGGCCCCTCTTCCTAAGCTAAAGACAACAATCTCCTTCAAGAAGATCTTTGTTCTTGAAGACAAAACATTCCTCCAATCTTATCATTACACAACACAGGATACGTGTTTCTTGAAATTTCTCTACTACAAATTTAACACACAAGGAGATCCCAACAAACATCTAAATCAAGAGATAACTTGAAGAAGAAAAGCGCACAAACCCCTTTTCTACTAGTTGTGAAAGTTTCGATATTGGTTGTGGTAGACTTACTTTGAGACAATACCAGGAAAGTGAACTAGCTCTAAAGAAAATCATATTCGTCTGTAGTAGCTTCTTGGTTACAACTGTTATCCTTGGATCTGTCTTCTACAAATTTTATATGACAACACTAGTTGTTCCTCTATTTCCTATGTCACCTTTCGCATATTCTTGTGTCCATGTGATTATTTCCATTGTAGGTTATTTTTGTTCATTGTTAAATGTATATGCATGTACAAAATGAGTAGAAGAGCTTGGTCCTTCTCTAGCTTCACGTGTCCTAAACACCATGACTATAGTGGGAGCTTGATCTTGTATTTTATGAACCGATAGTGTTTTAACATCGAGATAATTGGAGGATTCTACTGTCCCTTTTCCTTTGTCATTATCGACTCTCTTTATCAAGAAGTGCTCGTCCTAATGACCCTCCCCATTGTAGTTCCTACAAAGTGGGGTGAATTTGACTACATTCCTCTCATTTGGGCATACTCTATCTATATGTTCATCGCCTCCACATCTCCAACATTGAATTGGAGGTTATAGCCCTTCCATCTATTCTCTAGATTAAGTAACTTCCTAACTTTACCCTATAAATTTCAATAAAAAGTCCTAGTCACGAACTCTAGGAATCCAATTTTTTTCAAACCGTATCTATTAATTTAATTGGAACCTTGTTTATAAAATAGTGTAGGAACCTTAATCTTAAAAATAAAAGAAAAGAAAAAAAGAAGTGAATAAATAAAATGAAAAATACAAATATAAAAAGAAAAATAAAAAGCCAAAAAAATGAAAAAGAAAATTTAAAATAAAAATAGAAAAAAGATAAATAAAAATAGAAACAAAGAAAAGCAAAATAGAAAAGGAAGAAAGAATTTTTCAAAATTAAAAAGGAAGAAAAAGAAGATATTTTTAATCTAAAATCTAGAAAGGAATAAAAGGATCTTAGAAGCGCCATGTGTCTTAAAAAGAGCAAAGCTTCTACATTGGAAAGTGGGATGTTTTGTACTCTATGAAATGCAACCTCGTTGAACATTGTTGATATATTTAGGTAGTGATGTGTGTGAACACACTAGGACTGCTAGGGCACTTTTTTCCCTCTTTAGGAGGCTTTTTTCCTCCGGCTTGTATATATGCCTATTGCCCTAATGGGCTACTTATCTTTGTACATTCTCTAGTAATACATTCAATATTGTGTGTTGTGCTCCAAGCTTCTTCTTCTTCCTTGTGCTGTTCATGTGCTTCCGCAGACGTCCAACTCCAAAAATTGGTATCAGAGTAGGTCGTCGCTTCATCTAGGGCGCCGTCGACACTCCTCCGTTTGCAGTCTCAGAATCGCACGAATTTTGGTGCGCATACTCAGCGTGGTGCCAAAATCGCGATCTGAGCTTGTTTCGGCCTCCGAACGCACTATCGCAGTGCTTGTGTAGGCTATTCCATATTTTTTTGCCAAAGGTATATACCAGTTTCTATTCACTAGTATAAGCATCTCAAAGTCTGCTACAGGTCTTGCGGAATTTGTCTTGGCAGTTCTGTTCAACTTTTTGAGATACGGTCACTTTTTTGCATCAAGGTATTTTAGTCACCAGCCATGGCTGAAAGCACTGATGTATTCCGTATGTTGGCTATTGAGGATAAGTTGGATGGTACCAACTACCCGTTATGGGCTTATATGATGCGACATGTGTTGGTTGTAAAAGGACTATGGAACATTGTACAGGGTGTCGAAAAACGTCCTATCACACCTGCAACTGTTACAACCGTAGGTACTTAAAGTTGATGCAGAAGGTGTCGAAGATGATGATATTTTGCATATTCCTATTTGTGATGCAGTTTCTACTGCACCTACTACAGAGCAGATTCCTTGGGATGGCAGAGATGCCCAGGCACATGCATTGATAGCTTTGTCTGTCAAACGTGCCATTATTCCTCACATTCGCTCTTCCAAAACAGCTAACGATGTTTGGGATACACTTACCACATTGTACCAAGCTAGGAATGAGGCTCGTGTTGCTTACCTCCGAAAACAGTTGGAGAGTGAGCACATGAATGAAGGTGATTCTATGGACAGTTTCCTAACAAAGATCAAAGACTTGAAGGAACAATTGATTTCTATAGATGAGGTTATACCAGATAGCTCACTTATGCAGACCGTTCTGAATGGTCTTCCTGATTCATATTAGAGTTTTGCTTCTACTCTTCGGTTGATGATGAAAGGCAATCCAAATGCCTTATCATTTGAGGAGTTAGTCTCTGTTCTGTTGCAAGAAGATCAGTCCAGGAAGAATAGGTCCATTATGCGAGTTGCAGATCAAGCTTTCTTGGCTAGTTAGTAGGGGAAAGGAAAATGGAGCTCTTCAATTAGTAAGTAGATATCTGCTAATTCTGCATATTTGAAGAAGGAAGATAAAGATGAGAAGAAATCAGAAAAGCAAAAATTGTTTTGTAAGTATTGTAAAGGGAATGATCATATCATAAAGAACTATCCAAAACTGGCTTTTAAAGAGGCAAAGAAGAAAGAGGCTACAATGGTTGTTGTAGAGGCCTCTACACCAAAAACAGAGTATGCTAATCTTGTGCAGGAAGAAGAATGGGCGTTTACTACTGTCTGCAGTTTTGACCTATCTTCTCATGAGCAGTGCATGTCTGTAGTAGACTCAGATGTTTGGTATTTTGACAGTGGGGCGACCAAACATATTACCTCGCAGCGTAGTTTCTTCTCTTCACTCGAGCCTGCCCCTACATGGAATATTGTTACATGCGCCAACAACTCCTCCTATCCTGTTATGGGAGTTGGTAAGATCATTTTGACTACTCCTGATGGTAGCTCTTTCACTTTGTCATATGCTTTATTTGTGCCAGGGATCAAGAAGAACCTTTTATCAGTTTCTGCATTAGCCAAGATTGGCTTGGTTGTGAAATTTGTTGATGACAGGTGTACAGTTCATGATCTGTCAAATGGCGATGTGATTATTGCTTCTGGCATTTTATGTTGTGGGTTGTATAAGCTCATAGACTATGAAAGATCTGTAAATGATTTGGCATGTGCAGTAAATGATTCTCAGGCTATGTCAGATGCAAAGCTTTGGCATGCATGCTTTGGTCATCTGAATTTTGCTAGTTTGCTATGCTTGCAGAAATCTGAAATGGTGTCCTCTTTGCCCAAACTTGAGGCACCTAGAAAACATGTTTGTGAAGGCTGTATTTTGGGCAAAATGCAGCATTCATCCTTTCCAAAAGATGGTTCAGTTCGGGCTACTCAGAAATTGCAGCTTGTACATAGTGATGTCTATGGTCCTATGCAGACACCTTCTTTTGGGAATTATCTTTACTTCGTGACTGTCATCGATGATTTTTCTAGGCATGCATGGGTATATCCATTGAAGGCAAAGTCTGAAGTGTTCATGTGCTTCAAACAGTTTTTGGTTTTGGCTGAAAATATGTCAGCATGTAAAATGGGCACCCTCCGTTCTGATCGAGGGGGGGAAGTATATGTCTTCTGATTTTAATGCATTTCTGGTTGAACGTGGGATAAAACACCAGTGTACAGTGTTATATACACCTCAGTAGAATGAAGTTTTTGAACGAAAGAACATGTCACTCATGGAGATGGCGAGGTGTATGGTTGAAAGTTAGGCTTTACCACATAGTTTCTGGCTTGAGGTTGTCATGTGTGCAGCATATGTACTAAACAGGTGTCCCACTAAAGCGCTGCAGTCTATCACTCCATATGAGGCTTGGCATGACTGCAAGCCATCTATTGCTCATCTGCATGTTTTTTGGTTATTTGGCATATGCATTAGTGCCTGAACAACACCGCAGAAAATTGGATGATAAAGTAGTAAAATGTATTTTTGTTGGATACAGTTATGGAAGTAAAGGCTATCGTCTGTATCATCCACAGACTAAATGCATTTTGGTTAGCCGTGATGTTGTTTTTGTGGAAGATGATATTCAGCCATTGCTTTCATGTACTAAGGAGACATCTGTTAGCTCCAAAGACATGTATGATACTTTGCTGCCTCTTTTTACAGGTGGACAGTCTAGTGCTGGTCCCAATGAGGCAACTTCTCGGCCTTTGCAGGTTTCATGTGATGATGTAGATAATTCCATTTCTGATGCAGATGTACATGATGCACTTATTGATGAGAGAGTTGATATTGAGCAGGCAAGAACTATGCCAAAATGGTTGGTGCAGACCTTGCGTGACAGCAAATTAGATGCACCTCTGTCATATCGTACTCGTTCAGGCTCTCATAGTGCCTCTTTTGCATCAGATTGCTATGTTATGGCTTCATCTAGTCTTTGTGATGAGAATGAGCCTGTTTCATTTGATGAAGCACAAAATTCAGAAAATTGGATGGCTGCTATGCAATCTGAATATGATGCTATAGTGAAGAATGGTACTTGGTCTTTATATGATTTTCCACCTGGCAAGAAGGCCATTGGCACTAACTGGGTATATAAGCTCAAGCGTAAACTTGATGGTATAGTTGACAAGTATAAGGCTAGGCTTGTTGCAAATGGTTATGCACAGGAAAGAGGCATTGATTTTGATGAGACCTCTACACCTACATGTTGTATGACTATTGTTGAGAGCATTTGTGCACTTGTAGCCCATCATGGTTGGAATGTACATCAGTTGGACATTAAAACTGCATTTTTGAATGGTGACTTGCATGAAGAAGTGTATGTTTTTCAGCCCCATGGCTTTGTGCAGAAAGGGCATGAGAACCAGGTGTGCAGGTTAAAGAAGGCATTATATGGTTTAAAGCAAGCACCAGGTGCTTGGTATGAGAAGATACATGCCTATTTGATTGCACATGGTTTTGAGAACAGTCCAACTGAAAGCACCTTATATGTTAAGCGTGCTAATGATGTGCTTCTGATCATTGTTGTCTATGTTGACAATTGCTGCTCACTGGTCCTATTGAGAAGCCTATTGCTGATTTTAAGGCTGATTTGCATGCCTCATTTGAGATGTCTGATTTGGGGCATTTGCATCACTATTTGGGCATTCAGTTTATGCAAGTTGATGGTGGGATGGCTTTGTGTCGAATGAAATATATTGACACATTATTGCAGCGTTTTGGCCTTGAAGACTGTAAGCCTAGTGCCACTCCTATGGAGACAGGTTTACGATTGAGTCTTCATGATGCTTGAGATGCATTTGATGTTGTTCTCTATCAGCAAGCTGTTGGATGCTTGACTTACTTATGCATTACTGGGCGAGATATTCAGTTTGATGTCTCATAGATGAGCATGTTTATGCATTGCCCATGAATGAAGCATTGGTAGGCGGTTGAGCGCATCTTTTGCTACTTGAGTGATAACTACTTGGGTTGTTTTATCCCAAGGGGGGATCACTACCGCCAGATTTGCATGCTTTTTTTGATTCTGATTGGGCCGGTTGCTATGACACTGGTGTGTCCACTAGTGGCGTTTGCTTCATGATTGGTAGCTCATGTATATCTTGTTTGAGCAAGAAGCAGCCTACTGTGGCCACTTCCAGTTTTGAGGCTGAGAATAGGGCAGCTTTCACGGCGACTGTTGAGTGTGTGTGGCTCAGATGCCTTATGGCTGATTTGGGTGTTGGTCAGACTTCTGCCACCACCATCTTCACTAAGAGTCAGAGTGCATTGGCAATTGTGAGGAACCCTGTGTTCCATGCTCACACTAAGCACATTGAGGTGCATTATCACTATGTTAGGGAGAGGTTCTCTGCTGGGGAGATCAGCTTGGCATATGTGCCCACGTAGGAGAACATTGCAGACCTTTTCATGAAGGCTCTGCCTAGGGAGAAGTTTGAAGCTTTCCGCAAAGCTTTGGGCTTACTTCCTTTTGTGGAGTGATTTCCACTTAGCTTGGCACTTCCTTATACATGAGTGCCAGCTCCTTGTTCACCGCATCACTCCCAGGGGGAATTTGTTGATATATTTAGGTAGTGATGTGTGTGAACACACTAGGACCGCCGGGGCACGTTTTTCCCTCTTCAGAGGTTTTTTCCTCCCGGCTTGTATATATGCCTATTGCCCTAATGGGCTAGTTATCTTTGTACATTCTCTAGTAATACATTCAGTATTGTGTGTTGTGCTCCAAACTTCTTCTTCTTCCTTGTGCTGTTCGCGTGCTTCCGCAGACGCCTAACTCCAACAAACATTTGGCCTTTACAATTGATTTTTTGTGGTACTATTTTACTCTTCTTTTTCTCCATGTAGTCTATGTATGTTCTTTGAGAAATAAGATAGTGATTCAAAGAAAAAATGAGAGAGAGAGAGAGTGATCATCATCTCTCTTCCCTCCCTTTATCTCCACTGTTCACAAAAGTAATTATTTTCTTTTCTTTTTGTCATTTTACGAGAAATCCATGAAGAGGGAAAGAGTGAGAGGGAGATGCAAATTGAGCAAGATGCTATAGTAGTAGAAAACATAGAGAGAGAACATTTTTGCTCTGACTCAACTTCAGTGAGAGAGAGAGAGACCCTTGATTATTTAGCTCAGTAGAAGAGAGGTTCAAGATTTTTGAGTTTAGTATAGGAGGAAGGTAGCATGTTAGAGAGAGCGGAAGTAGAGATAGATGAATTTTGAATGGTTTCTCCTAGAGAAGCTCCTACTAAGGTAGTTCCCAAAAGAAGGTGTCTACATAGGACCATAGACATATTTATGAACAAGCTACAATTTCTTAGTCTGATTTCTTCTCATCTTTGTCTTTCTTTTTTGATTATGCAACATTAGTAGGTTTTTGCTTACTAGTAACTCCACTTACCTTTGCTCTTCTGACTAGCTAAGAAAGATTGATCTGCTACACATGTAATGGACTTGTTTTGCTTAGATGGATCTACCTATAAGAAAATGTTAAGGCATTTGGATTGCCCTTCATCATCAACTGAAGGGTAGAAGCAAAACTTTGATATGAATCTGGAAGATAATTCCTAACATTCCGCACAAGTGAATTGTCTGGCAAGACTTTGTCAACAAAGATCAATAGTTCCTTCAAATCTTTGATCTCTATTAAAACTTCTTTCCATAGAATCTCCATCATTCATATGCTCACTCTCCAACTCTTTTGGAAGGTAAGCAACAAGAGCCTCATTTCTTGCCTGGTATAAGGTGATAAGTGTATCCCACGCATCCTTTCATATTTTGCAAGAGAAAATATGAGGGACAATGACACACTTGATAGACAAAGCTATCAATGCATGTGTGTGAGCATCTCTACCATCCCATTGAAGTTCTCCATAGTAGGCGCAATAGGAACCACAACATGAATATGAATTTGAGGATCTTCATCTTCAATGCCATCTACATCACCTTCAATAATTGTATTTAGAGGTGTGGTAGGTCATTTTTCAACACCCTACCCAATATTCTACAGTCCTTTTGCAATCATTACATGACACACCATATATGCCCACAATGGGTAATTGATACCATCCAACTTGTCCTCAATAGCCAACATACGGAATACATCATTGCTTTCAACCATGGCCATTGATTAAAATACCTTGATGTAGAAAAAATATTGTATCTCAAAATGTTGAATAGAACTACTATGTTAAGCTCTACTAAACCTTTAGTAGACTTTGAGGAACTTGTACAAGAAAATTGAAACTCGCATATATGTTTAGCACAAAAGGACGAAGTTGCTTACAGAAGCACTATGATAGTGCATTTGGAGGTTGAAACAAGCTCAAATCCAAATTTTGACACCACACAACAAAGTTGTTTTGAACTCTTAATTGCCCTAAGTATGCTCACCAATTTTCATGCAATTCTTAGACTATGACTAGAGGGATGTCAACAATGCCCTAGATGAATCAAGGACATGCTCTCATACCAGTTGTTGGAGTTTGAAATCTACAAGAGCACACAAACAGTAGAAGAAAGAAGAAGAAGCTTGGAGCATAACGCACAATACTTAATGTTTGAATGTACAAAGATAGATGACCCATTAGGGTTATAGGTGTATATTCAAGACGAGGGAAAAACCCTCCTAAAGAGGGAAAAAAGTGTCGTGGTGGTCCTAAGTGTGTTCACACACATCACCACCAAAATATATCAATATTACAATTGTGCTAGGGAAATCCAATGAGGATTCCATGAAACGTGGTTTAAGTGTTAGAGAGAGTTTTGAGGCCATGGATGAGCTTAAAGAGAGTGAATATGGCGGCCAATTTTACATGATATTTGGTGGTGGTGATGCAAGATGGAGTAGGAAAAAAACATGTAGGTAAATATTGATGTTTTAAAGCATAAAAAGAGAAACTTGTGTAAGTTAGAGCCTCCTAATCCTTTCTCTTACGAAGTTGAAGACAAACCCGTAGACCAAAGAAGTGTTTCACAAATGTATTCAGAAAAATGTGATAATGTTCAGATGATGAGAAGTAATGTCCAAGAGAGGTTATACCAAGCAGAAAATTGAAATCCAATTGATATTTGAGCTCATTATCAAATTTGGAATGAAGTTGGCATGACAATTAAAGATTTTGTGACTAGAAATTTTTAATAGGTTGAAACACACTTGCTGATATGAAGACCAAGCCTAAAGTTGATCCGCCTTCATCAAATTTTTTTGTCCAGTCTAGGAGAATAGAGGGAAGGATAAAAAGGCCATTTAGGTCAATTTTTTTCCAATCTTGCTATTATAGGTAGGCCTAGTCACATCGGAAAGGGCATTAGCCCATTTTTTTGCCAGAGATGAAGAGGAAAAAGGCGGGCTTCAAGGTTGGGAGTGGAGATAGTAGGGGAGAAGAATCAGAAGGGTGCATCGATGTGGGGCTGAGAATGGAGGGGAACATGGAGAGAGAGGGCATGTTGTCCAGTATCAGTGTGAAAATTCTTTTATGCCGACTGATGATGATGGCTATTGAGCAAAGACTAGCCTTTGAATTGTGTTCCATATGTTAAACGTGTATCCAAAAGACATGATTTAGTGCTTTCTATCTTTGAGAAAAGAGAATGAGAAGCTTGTCCTTCAATGAGGGAACATTTGCACGAGGAGGACTACATTTTAGAAAACAAGGATTCGTAATCTATCGAGGGAAGGAGGTCACCGCCAAGTTCTATGATGAGGATCGCCATATCTACACACTTTGTCTATGTAGCTATTTTGGCTCTTTATGTTGTGCACTGATATGCGTGTACCTCTCTATCCATGGAAAGCCTTGCGATGAAGCTTCCCCTTTTAGTTCAGGTTTGCTCGAAAGTACTTTAGCACTCAAATGTAACTTCTATGTGGAGGGTGATCCAAGGAGTTTTGTACAAATTTTTGAAGAGAGGGATACCTTTCCCCACAAATAGACATACGCACATGACTTCTCCAATGATCGTTTGAATAGGTTGCTTAGAGATGGTTTTAAGAGTTGTTCTACGGAGCGTGTTTTATGGATTTATTTTGTGTTGCGTGTAGATTTGGGGAGGGAAGTTTCTAGTGGAAAGCTTTGCCCCGGTATTCTATTTTTTCTAAGAAAAATACATTCTTTGAAATTTTCATGTGGAGGCATTGAATTTGATCTCCAGAAAACATGTTAGCACAAACGTAAAATAGATAAAATATCTGTGGAAAACTTGTGGATTTGATGTGGTGTTCTAGAAATTGTATCATAGTGTCCATATTCAATATTTATAAGTACACATAGTCTGCAAAACTCATTGTGTTTACATTTGCATGGTATATATGTATTGTATGGCACACGTGAGAGCAGGTATTCATTTGTAGTCCAAAACACACTATCTTGCACTGAAAACGTTGATAAGAATTTCATAAGCATTGAGAAGGTTCTATGCATAGTGCATTGATATGCGATATAGAAGTGTGGTTGGCTATCATGATCACAAACTCGTCCTTTCATTTAAAGATTGATTCGGGGTTACAACATTTATTTTTGGTATATATTTGTTAAGAACATAAGTATGTAACAACCTTCTCTTGCATGGATTGTACCCTATTTTTTTGTCTTATGAAGTTAGATCATGGTTTATCTTTCCAAAATGCCATTGGCAAGGGTATGGTTGGAAAGTTGGCAAACTTTTTTTGAGATAAAGCTAGCAACTATGGATTGGGGGAAATCAATTGAGAACACTGTTTTCGGAGTTGAGGCTGAAAAAGCGTTTGGATATGGAAGCAACTGATGGAGATCCTAATGTGGAGCTCAAATTGCAAACAAAATCATCTCTAGGGCTATCATCTATGGTTCCTTTATCATCTCGATGCCCTAGAAGTGATGAGAATGATAGATTGGACTTTGAACGAGATGAGGCACATGCTAGGTTATGAATTGTTTGCCATAGGTATATTGGTGAAAATCATGAAAAGTTGATGAATAAAGATGAAGGTCAACAACAGGATGTGGAAAAATTTCCAAACGATCTGATTGCATCTCAAGGTGGAAAGAATGGGAAAAGGTTGCTCACTCTTCTCAGAGTTTTGGATGTTTTGAAATTTTTAAGAAATGTACTTATTTGAATCATAGTTGGCAAATCTTGGGAAGGAATTCAAGATATAATCAGATCTTGGAATCCTCAAACACTTCTTGGGCATTGAGATTATGTACCGAAATGATGGTCTCTACTTGATGCAAAGAAAATATTTGTTGGATGTGTTGTACATGCTTGGAATGAGTGGATGCAAACCACTAAAGCAACCAATGGATGTAAACACCAAACTTATCTCTACTCAAGGACAAGAACTTGAGGACATTCATATATATAGGAGCCTAATAGGCTCACTTATATATGGAACCATAACTAGACCTGATTTGGCATTTAGTGTAGGAGTTCTTTCTCAATACATGCATGCTCCTACTAATCATCATTTGAATGTAGCAAAGAGGATACTCAAGTACATCAAAGGTACAATAAATCAAGGACTTTTTTATGCTTATGGAGGATCATTAGAGCTCAAAGGATATGCAGATGCTGATTGGGTCGGCTCCAAAGATGGAAGCATCACAGGTTATTTGATCATGCTAGGAAACAATTGTGTATCTGAGTTCAAAGGAGAAACCCACGATTGCTTTATCTTCAACCAAAGCTGAATATAGAGCCTTGGCGCAAGCTACTTGTGAGATAATGTGAATGAAAAAGCTAATGAAAGACTTGAATGTGCAGGTTGGATCAGTTCCTTTATTTGGAGATAATATATCAAGCATCTATCTTGCAAACAATCCTGTGTTTCATGCAAGGAGCAAACACATCGAAGTTCACTATCACTTCGTAAGGGAGAAGGTGCTTGAAAAGGAAGCGGATATTCATCATGTAAGTACAAAGGAATAGGTAGCTAATCTCCTAAAAAAGTTCGTAGATGCTAGAAAGCTTGCTAAGTTGAAGCAAGCCATACAACTCAAGGAACCAACTTCAAAAGCAAAAGGAACTTGAGTTTGAGGGGGAGTCTTAAAAGATCTGCATTTCTACGGCAAGCTCAAGCATTTATTTTTCATTAAGTAACTTCATTTGAAGGCTTTTGAACCTTAGGAAAATCAAAGAACAAGTTTGAAGGTGCAACCTTATCCAAAAAGAGGCATTGGACCACCAAATGCCACTCCAATGAAGAGACAAAGTCGCAAGGCAAGTGAAGAGACAAGGAGGGCATGTGAAGAGACATGGAGGACATATGAAGAGTCTTAGAAGGCTCTCATGGCTATATAAAGACCATCCAAGCTCATTCTAGGTGTTTGTGGATGCTAGGAAGTCGGGGTTCTGCTTATATATGTGCCATTGAGTCATACTCTCTCATAGATGCTCATATTCTCTTGTATATCTCTCCTACCCTTTCCAAGCTTCATTTCTATAGCAATCTATTAGGACTTCATTTTCTCTTTGTAGGAAGCTCCATTCTGATAATTCTTGTAGTTATTGGAAAGCTTATAAAGCACGGATTCTATCTCAAGATGAATTGTGGAAAAATGCATATTGTATTGTGAGATATGGATATTTCTTTGTCTGTTGTTTTGTCCCAAAACCTCTTAGGAAAACTGGGCTGTCTTGTGTGACTAAGTTGATAGGTCTACAAGTGTCGAAATCTAGTGATTGGTAGCTCATTGGAAAGCACTTACTATCTAGTTTCTCTAGCTAAAAGGGTGTGTTGATTGAATTAGATACTTGTGATGTATACCAATTGTAGTGAATACTCGTCTATGGGCAGATAGGTTTTGGGTAGGTTATTGCAAAAGGAAGCAAAGTTGGTTCACTTTATCCTTTATTTGTATCACAAAAAGAACACTTGTTAGCTATTACTAAATATCTTATGGCTTGTATTTGGCATGGACATTTGGGACATATATATCTTAGTGGAATTGAAAATCTTCCTCATTCTAATTACTTACCTGTGATATCTTTCTTTGATTTTTCATTTTGTGAGCATTATCAATATGGAAAGCAAATTAAGAATGTGCATGAAACACACATTGAATCTTCAATTTAGCCTTTAGATCTCATTCATACATATGTGTGTGGTCCTATGCCCACAAGTTCATTAGGTGGTTCTCTTTACTTTATCACTCTCATAGATGATGTTACTAGAAACGTTTGGGTATATCCTATCAAATCAAAGAAGAGTTATGGACAAGGAAACCACCATATTATGATCATCTTCCAACCTTTGGGTGTGATAAAATCAAAGAAGAGTTATGGACAAGGAAGCCACCATATTATGATCATCATATGTTCATATACCCAATAATCGTAGACAAAATCTAGACCATAAGTCAAAGAAATGCATTTTTCTTAAATATGGTGGAGAAGTCCAATTTCGATATCACTTATGGGATCCTAAAGAATTCTCAATGATGAGTAGCGATGTCATTTTCAATGAATATAAGATGCATGAACAACCCCTTAAGGAGGTTGAAGTGAGAAGAGTGGTGTTTGAGGATAGTAGTCCTCTAGTTAGCATGCATAAAAATGCTCCACATAGGGATGTTCAAGAAAATGTCTGATTAGGTCAGTCTACAAATGTTCCTGTTCAACAACCATTGAGATGTTGTGCACGTATCTCATATCCACTTGATAGATATGTTCCATGTTTGGATTTTGTTATGCTAATAGATGTTGGTGAGCCTTCGTACTACAAAGAGGCTATGTAGAAAAAGGATCACGCATAGCTAGGAGCATGCCATGAAGAGTGAGTTGAATTCTATTCATAAGAATGGTACTTAGGATTTAGTACCTATTTACCATGTAAATGGGTATGAAAACTGAAATTCAAATCAGATAGTGCTTTTCCAAAGTACAAAGCATGACTTGTAAATGCGATCGATATGGAACAACCAAAGGGTTATGTAGTTACTCAAAAAGAAATTCTAGTTTGTAAGTTGAAGAAGAGCTTATATGGACTTAAAGAATCCCCTAGACAATGGTATCAAAAGTCTGATGCTTTTATCAAGTCTTAAGGCTATTTGCGAAGCAATGAGAACCATTGCCTCTACACAAAGAGATGCTTAGATGGAAGCTTGATATGCTTGATATTTTATATCAATGACATGGTGATTGTTGGGAAGTCCTCTTATGACTTGTCAATTCTCAAAAAGAAGTTGAGTGAGGCATTTGATATGAAGGATTTGGTCGATGTTGAACATATTCTTAGCATGTGTGTTACTCGTAATATGAGTAAATGATGCATATACTTTTCTCAATGTGACTACATATCCAAAGTACTTCACAACTTCAATATGCAAGGTTGAAAGGCATTGAGTACATCTTTACCCACATATGTGAAATTGAGCAAGGATGGTTGCCCCAAATCAGATGAGGAAAAGGAATTCATCACCAAACTTCCTCATCAGTGTATTGCTGATAGTCTCATTTATGCTTTGGTAGCTACAAGACCAAACATTGCATTTATAGTGGTATTTGTGAGCAAATATATGTCTAATCCTAGCAAGAATCATTGGGAAGTGGTCAAGATGATTTTGAGGTATGTGAGTGGCACTAAGGACCAGTTTCTATGCTTGGGTAGAGGGAAAGCATCCATTATTGGTTACACAAATTTTGATTATGTTGGTTTTGTAGACAATCATAAGTCTATATCAAGGTACATTTTTTATTTTGTTGGAGGTATTATCTCTTCGAGATCTCATCTTCAAGAATGTCCAACTATTTCTACTATAGAATTTGAGTATGTTGTACAAAGTGAGGCATGTAAGGAAGCATGTGGCTTTCTTGTCTTGCTTGTGATATGGGTCTACCTCAGCATGTACCTCATTTGCTCAATGATAGTTAGAGTGCCATTTCATTAGCTACGAATACGGTCTATCATGCAAAGAACACATTGAGGTGCACTATCACTTCAATAGAGATTGTTTAGCCACTGCATGCATTATTCTTGAGAAGATTCATACTCAAAATAATGCTACACATGTTTTGAATAAAGCCCTACCACAAGATAGCTTTTGACACTGTTATCACTTGGTGGGGGCTACTTGATTCATGATCCTACACATTTACTTGTATACCATGTAACATGCACATCCGATGGGAGGTATAGTTTGTATACTTATGATCAAGTATCCTTTATCATTCTTTATTTTTCTCCCATAGACACTTCAACCATATTGGCTTTTAGTGGGAGATTGTTTTGTTAGTGTCCATGTGAAAGGCCAAATGGCCATTGGACACTTTTGTATATGTTCTTTCATAAAACATATAGTGGCTTGATCAGCCAGAGATTGTAAGTTTGATCGCATTTGTAACACCCAAGAAATCTGTGTTCATGCTCTCTATGTACTGTGTTTTTCTACGTAGGTGAAGGTAACCAGAGATGTGGTGTTTGGTGAAATGTCAAGCTTCTATGTAGATGCCAAAGAAGGACTTAATCTTGACTCACGTGACAAAGGAAATGCTAAAAACTCAAGTGTAGAATCTCAAGCTCTGAGTGGACCAGATTTATCACCAAGCAATTGTTCCAACTCAAACACATGGACTGGAAGATTCCGTGGAACTTTTAGTCTAGCAAATTCATTGCGTACATCCAAGAAAGGGAAAGAAAAGTATTGTTTTGGTAATATAAGATGTACAGGTTTTGAGGACATTGGTCAAGAATCAAGCAGTTCAAAAATGATCCATGATGGTTGGATTGCCCTCTATGAAGAATCCACAAGTAAGAAAGACACATATAGATGATACAACAAGAAGAAGCAACCCAGGACCAAGAAGATCTAGAATGATGTGTAGTTGACTGCAGCGATTAGCATATGATATTTACATGGCTCATCATTGTGCCTACATGACCAAGGTACTACAAGCTGTTGAACCTTCTTGTTTTGAATATGCAACTAGAAATGCAGATTGGGAGAAAGCTATGGATGAGGAGATGGCTTCACTTTATGGAAATGAAACATGGAAGCTAGTTCCATTACCACAAGGAAAGAAATACATAGGTTGAAAGTGGGTCTAAAAGGTGAAGCACAATGCGGATGGTACCATAAGAAGTTATAAAGCATCATTGGTAACCAAAGGATATTCACATACATATTGCATTGATTATGGAGAAACATTGAGCCCTATATCTAAAATGGATACTATTAGAGCACTTGTTCCATTGGCTACATGCAAAGGATGGATTTTGCATGAGCTGGATGTGAAGAATGCTTTCTTACATGGTCAGTTGTAGAAGTATACATGGACCAGCCACAAGGATATGAGAATTCAAAGCGCCCAAGATATGTTTGTATGTTGCAAAAGGCTTTGTATGTGCTTAAAGAAGCCCCTAATGCTTGGCATGCAAGGATTGTAGATTATTTATCCACCATTAAATTTTTTAAGTGTGATGGATTTCACTCGTTATACACAAGGAAGGGTGATGATGGCATCACAATTGTGGCTATTTATGTTCATGACTTGATTGTAGGTGGTGACAATGAAGAAAGCATTAAAGAGGTATAGCAAATCCTTAGGCAAGAATTTGACATGAAAGATCTTGGTGTGTTGTGCTATTTTTTGGGCATTGAGTTTATACATATAAAAATAGTTATATGGATGCTACAAAGGCAATATGCCTTGAGTATGCTACAAAAGTATGATAAGGATGATAGCAAGCAAACTTTTGTGCCTTTAGATTAGGATTTGAAGTTGGATATGACATCAAGTGAAGTATTTGAAAATGCTACGATGTATAGGAAACTTATGGGGGGTTTGATATATCTCACAAGTATAAGACATGGTCTAAGATACAGTGTAGGAATTCAAAGTCAATTTATGTAGCTCCCAAGAAACCACATTCAGATGCTCTAAGATGCACTCTATTTCATTGTTCTATGAAGCTGGTGTAAAATTGAAAGTTCATGGATGGAGTGATGCGGATGGGGCTAGTAGTACTCCAAATAGAAGATCTAGTAGCGGCTTTCTATCTCACTCGAGAGTGCAGCTATTAGGAGCAATAAGAAGCAACCCATTATTGCTTTGTCAAAAGAGGCTTAGTATAGAGGTGTTGTACTCGAAGCATGCGAAGCATCACGGCTAGAGATGCTACTTGTAGATTTAGGTGTGGAAGTGCAAAAAGCTTATCATCATTTATTGTGACAATCTTAGTAACATCCAGTTAGCAAAAAAATCTTGTTTTTCATGCTAGAACAGAAAATATTGAGGTACATTATCACTTCATCAGAGAAAAGGTAGTAGCTGATGATATTGATCTTGTTTATGTAAGGACATATGACTAGGTTGCTGATCACTAAAGCACTTAGAGCACATAAGCTGAAGAAGTTTCAAAAGATGCTTGGATTACGGGACATGACATTGAGCTTGAGGGGGAGTGTTGAGATGTCAAGCTCATCACATGGTGATCGAGGGTGACACATATCACTTTCTTATTTCTCCCACATGCATAGAGGTCATGCTAACATATGTCAGGGATACTTTATTGAGCTTTACTAGATTTATCTACCAAGAGTGATGGAATATTTGTTTCTTGCTAGCTCACTGATTCGCAGACATTAGGATCTCCTTATGTATTATTCTTTATATCTTGTACTAGCTATATTGTTGTATTAGGTCATTCTTGTAAGTTCTCTTTATGTAATAGAAGAAGAAGAAGAAGAAGAAGAAGAAGACCAAGAAGAAGATCATTCTTCCTAGCCTCAATATGTGTGTCCTCCTCTCTTTGTTTGTGAGAGTGTGTGAGAGCTCTCTTCCTTATCTCCTTATCTTCCTTATGGCTTGGCATGTCTGGCCGATTTAAAATGCACTTGTTGATATGCATTACAAGCCTATAATTGAGACACCCTTGATAATTGGTTTTGTCCAATCTAGGGGAATACAAGGAAGGACAGAAAGGCCGTTTGGGTTAGGTTTTTTCCAAGCCCACTATTGTAGGGTGGCCCTTGTCACATAGTAGAGGACGTTAGCCCTTTTTCTATTAGGGAGGAAGAGGAAAAGAGTGGGCTCATAGGTTGTGAGTGAATATAGTGGAGGAGAAGGATGAGAAGGGTGCATCAATGGAAGGCACAAAATCAAGGGGAACATAGAGAGAGAGGGCATGTTGTCTAGCCTTGAGCCCATGTTCCATATGCTAAAGTTGTAGCCAAAACACATGGATCAGCTCTTTATACCTTGAAGAAAAGAGGAAAAGCTTTCCCTTCATGGAGGGAACATTTGATGAAAAAGGATTAGATTTCCAAAGAGAAGGACTCATCTTCTGTAAAGGACAGGAGGTCACAAGGAAGCTTTTGGGAGTCAGCACCAAGTTCTATGGTGAGGAGTTTGGCCTCTAAGCACTTTATCTATGCCCCGATTTTGGCATCTATCAGATAGGAAAAAGGAAGGGTGTAAAGGTCTCTTTATGTTGCACAGTGATACACATGTACCACTCTATATGTGGGAAGTCTTGGGATGAAGCTTCACCTTTTAGTTCAAGTTTGCTCAAAAGTACTTGAGTGTTGAAATGTAAACTCTATGTGGCTAGTGATCCAAGGAGTTTTGTACAAATTTTTGAAGGGAGTGATACCTTTTGTGACAGATAGCCATACACACGTGACTTCTCCAATGGTCGATTGAATGGTTTGTTGAGAGATGGACATAAATGGTGTTCTCCAAAGTGCATCTAATGGATATTTCTTTTGTCTTGTGTATGGATTTGGGGAGGGCAATTTGAGATTGAAAGCTTTGTCAAGGTATTCTATTCTTTTAAAGAGAATTACATTCTCTGAAATTTTCATGTGGAGGCATTCAATTTAATGTGCAAAAAACATGTTAGCAAAAACATACAATAGATAAAATATTTGTTGAAATTTTATGGATATGATCGTGTTTTGGTAATTGTATTATAGTGTTCATATTCTGGATTTATAAGCACACATAGTCTACAAAACTCCTTTGTTTACATTTGCATGATATATAGGTATTGTATGGCACATGTGTGAGCAGGTACTCACTGTTAGTCAAAAACTCACTATCATGCACCAATAAAGTTGGTAAGAATTGTCACAAGGAAGGAGATAAGGAAGAGAGCTCACACACACACACTCTCACAATCAAAGAGAAGCACACACTTAGATTGAGGCAAGGAAGAATGATCTTCTTCTTCTTCTATTTCATAAAAAGGAACGTACAAGAATGACCTAAAAACAAGAATACAACAAGTGCAATATATAAAGATCAGTACATATGGAAAAACCTAATGCCCGCGAATGAGTGAGCTGGCAAGGAACAAATGTGCCATCACTCTTGGTAGATAAATCTAATAAAGCTCAATGAAGTATCCCTGACATATACCGGTGTAACCACTATACATGTCAAAATGAAAAAATGGTATGTGTCATCTTGGATCATCACATGAGCTTGATATCTCAACACTCCCCCTCAAGCTCAACGCCATGTCCTCTAATCCAAGCATCTTTCAAAACTTCTTCAGCTTCTTTGCTCCAAGTGCCTTAGTGAAAATATCAGCAATCTGCTCATCTGTTCAATACCTTCTCTCTGATGAAATGATAATGTACCTCGGTATGCTTTGTTCTAGCATGAGAAATAGGATTTTGTGCTAATTGTATACTGGTAAGATTATAACAATAGATTGTGATAGGCTTTTGCACTTTCACACCTAAATTTGCAAGTAGCATCTCCAGCCATGATGCCTCATGCTGCCATTGTAGCACCTCTATACTCAACCTCTCTACTCGACAAAGCAACAGTGGGTTGCTTCTTGCTGCTCCATGTAATAGCTGCATCTCCAAGTGAGAATAGAAAGCCACTAGTAGATCTTCTATCTGGAGTACTAGTAGCCCAATCTGCATCGGTGTATCCATGAACCTGCAAATCTATACCAGCTTCATAAAACAATGCATAATCCAAAGTATCACTCACATAACGTAGAGTGCACCTCAGACCATCCAAATGTGGCTTCTTGGGAACCTATATAAACTGACTTTCAAGTCCAAGAGTATAGCTTAGATCAGGCCTTGTAATTGTGAGATATATAAGACTTCCCACAATTTTCCTGTACATAGTAGCATTTTCCAATGCTTCACCTGATGTAGTATCCAACTTCAAATTCTAATCTAATGGCATAGAAATTGGCTTAGAATCAACCATTCCATACTTTTGCAGCATATTCAAGGCATATTGCCTTTGCGACATCCATACATGTTTCTGTATGTATAAACTCAATGCCCAAGAAGTAGCACAGCACACCAAGATCTTTCATGTCAAATTCTTGCATAAGAAGTTGCTTTACCTCTCGAATGCTTTCTTCATTATCACCACCTACAATCAAACATCAACATAGATATCCACAATTGTGATGCCATCATCACCCTTCCTTGCATATAGTGAATGATCTACATCATACATAGAAAACCCAATGGTGGTTAAGTAATCAACAATTCATGCACGACGTGCTCGCTTCAGCCCATATAAAGCCTTTTACAACCTGCAAAACTATTCTGGATGCTTTGAATCTTCATATCCTTGTGGCTGGTCCATGTATACTTCTTCCTATAACTCTGTAGAAAAGCATTCTTCACATCCATCTGATGCAAAGTCCATCCTTTTGTTGTAACTAATGAAATTAGTGTTCTAATAGTAGACATTTTAGCTACACGGCTGAATGTTTCCTCACAATCAATGCCATAAGTTTGTGCATATCCTTTTGCTACCAACTGTGCTTTGTACCTGCTTATGCTACCATCAGCATTGTGCTTTACCTTGTAAACCCGCTTGCAACCTATGGGTTTCTTACCTTGTGGCAATGGAACTAGCTTCCATGTATCATTTCCATAAAGTGTAGCCATCTCCTCATCCATAGCTTTTTCCCAATCTGCATTTCCAATTGCATCTTCAAAGCAAGAAGGTTCAGCATCTTGTATTACCTTTGTCATGTCTCACGAGCCATGTAACTATCATATGTCAATCGTTGTATGCATCCTCCTAGATCTTCTTGGTCCTAGGTCACTTCTCCTTGTGTCATCTGCATGTGCCTTTCTTACTCCTGGAGTCACAGATCGAAGGATTTGATGTTCAAGAAACTTTTGCACCAACAACATGCATGACAACTATTCAGACGATACTTGCAGTAGCTGCACAAAAGGCCTGGCCTATTTTCTAGATGGATGTCAAATCTGCATTTTTGAATGGTCACCTCAAGGAGGAGGTATATGTATCTCAACCACCAGGTTTTGAGGTGCCCAATTCACAAAATAAAGTTTGCAGGTTGAAGAAAGCTTTGTATGGACTTAAGCAAGCTCCACGGGCTTGGTACCAATGGATAAATAATTTTTTCAAAAATATGGGTTTTGAAAGAAGTACTTCTGATGCTAACTTGTATGTAACGAAAAGGGATCGCAAGCTAGTTGTTGTCATTGTATATGTAGATGATTTGATCATTACAGGAGATCATCAAGAACTCATCAATCAAACTCGGATCAGTTTGGGAACTGAGCTTGAAATGACAGACTTAGGTCTACTCCATTTTTTTCTGGGAATTGAAGTATGGCAGAGGAAGGATGGCATTTTCATCTCACAACAAAAATATGCCAAAGAAATTCTCAAGGCATTTGGAATGATGGACTGCAAACCAACTAGCACACCTATGGAGATAAATCACAAGCTATCTATGGATGATAACATGCCTGATGTAGATGCTAAGAACTATAGGAAGCTTGTTGGAAGTCTTATTTTTCTGTGCAACACTAGACTAGACATTTGCTATGCTGTTGGAGTGTTAAGCAGGTTTTCCAAAAAACCTAAGGAGAGTCACTGGAATGCTGGAATGCGAATTCTAAGGTACATTGGAGGAACCTTGGAGTTTGATATTTTTTATACCATAGGTGAAACTCTTCAAGGATATTGTGATTCAGATTGGGCTGCAAATTGTGATTCTAGAAAATCAGTTTCTGGATATTGTTTTTCACTTGGTTCAGGAATATTTTCTTGGGTAAGTAGGAAGCAACCAACTCTCGCACTCTCCTCCACTGAAGCAGAGTACAAAGCAACTTGTTTTGCTTCTTGTGAGGGAGTCTAGTTAAGGAGAATTCTTGCAGATCTAGGCGTTTCATCAAATATGGCGACTATACTCAAGTGTGATAATCAAAGTTGTATGGTCATTGCAAAGAACCCAGTATTTCATGCTCGCACCAAGCACATAGAAGTACAATACCATTACATTCATGAGCTAATTGAAGATGAAATTGTGGAGCTAGAATATTGCCCAACAAAGGCAAATTGTGCTGACATATTCACTAAAGCACTTGGAAGAGAGCAGCTCAACAGGCATCTTCAACAGATGGGCATAGGACCGAGACCTACTTGATTTATCATCGGTAAACATTGAGGGGGGGTGTTAGTATATGATCAATGTCTACACCTCATGATTGTATGCACATTTTTTAAGGCCCTCATTATGAGGAGAAGCCAAGTGTGCATTACCCAGTTGATGGAAATCCCAACTTGTATGTTGGATGAAGGTCATATTGGACCATGTAAGGTATTGTAAGGAAAGGGAGTTACCAGGGTCCCCAATTGTGGGGTCGGGGGCAGCGGTGAGTAGCCCCGGCTGGGGGGTCCAAGGGGGCAAGCGGGAATATTCCATGGAATATTCCCTATCGGAGTCAGAAATCATTTATATTTGTTAGGTCGGTTCAACGGGTCTAAGCCATGTATGGCAATTACGGAGGCGGTGGCCGCCCATGCTCTTCCGCCCATGTATAGCCATCCATGGAAGGCCACCCATGATGCTATATATACATGACTTCTGCACTACCTGAAGAATCGAATTGAGCCAGCATACCTCTACCTTGTATCTCCCTATCTAGAGTTGTCTAGATCACCATTTAAGCTCTACCTTGAGAGAGCACCAGTGGACAATGCCATCATCTTTGTACTTGCTGCTATTAGAAAATTCTTGGGATTCTCTTATATCTGTTATCTTCTCTACTAATGCTCCTGTGTTATATTGCGTAACTATTGTCTTACATAGTATCAGAACTGTAAGGTTTGAATATCTTGGGAAGTATCACTATTTTAGACTATTAGGAGACTAGAATATCCATAGATTATTCGAGTGATTACATGATGGCTTCATCGTCAAACACTAGTCTTGGTGCTTTAGCTAATGTTAATGCTGCACCTATTTGAATTCACCCACCTGCATTCATTGAAGGGAAGCTGGATGGAACCAACTATACATATTGGAAGTTCAAAATTTCTCCAATTTTGGACTCCTATGAATTACTTGATACTATCATGGGACCGATGGGATTGGATCCAGAGCCTATACCAGTTCAAGATCCAGAAAATTCAAGATTGATGATTCAGCCAGATCCAGATCTTCTACGAGCTTGGAAGAGGCGGAATGCTGATGCATTATGTGCAATTGTCACTAGTGTAAGTGATTCTGTGCTTACCTTAGTTCAACATACTACTAAGGCACATGACGCTTGGGGCATATTGGCTCGTAAATATGAGACCAAGAACCACAGTAAGATACAAAATTTAGAAAATCAGTTGGCAAATGAAAAGCATTCTGATTCTAAAAAGGCTAAAGATTTTATCAAATGGATAAAACATCTTCAAGATCAATTGGTTGCAGTTGGTGTTGTAATAACACCAGAAGAGCTGGCGCGAAGATGTGTACATGTTCTTACAGAAAAGTATGATGGATTAGTAATAGTCCTTAATACTCAGGTAAGACCAACTCCCCTTACATTTGACGAATTTTGTGTTATGCATTTAAAAGAAGAGATGCAACTGAAGAATCGACAAAGTACAAGTGTTGCTGCATTCTCAGTAAATGCAAAAGGTAAAGGCTCTTCTGATGGATCAAAGAAGAACCAAAGAAGAAAAAGGTCACAGGAAGTTGCTTCTATTGTGAAAAGAAAGGCCATGCCATCAAGGATTGCAGAAAGAAGCAAGCTGATGAACGGAATGGGACTGTAAAATCATCGTGGAAGAACAAAGAATTTGGAAACGACGCAGAGCTGGAACTATGGGTAGCTATTTTAGAGGTATGCTCATCTGCTCAAGCTCGTGTTGATGAACCATGGATTTTAGATAGTGGAGCTTCTCCCCATATGACTAGTAAAAAGGATTGGTATAGTTCCCTAGTGCCTCTATGGGAATCCATCAATGTAGTGGTGGGAAATGACTCCAAGTGTCCAGCGGAAGGAACTAGAACCATCTCTTTTATCACTTCTCCAAGTGTTGAGAAAAAGTTATCCGATGTTCTCTATGGACCTACACTTAAAAGAAATTTGTTGTCAGTTTCTGCAATAACAGATCGTGGACTCGAAGTTCACTTCAATAAGAGTGGTGCAGAAATCATGGATTCATCAGATAATGTAGTAGGTAAAGGCATAAGACGTGATAACATGTATGAGTTAAGTGCCTTAACTGCTAGAGAAGATAAAGATGTAAGCAGGTTATGGCACCAACGATTTGGGCATCTCGGATTTGCAGTTTTGAAGGAGATGCAAAGAACAAGGATGGTTGCTTATTTACCTGCATTTTCAGAGTTGCAAGAACCTTGTGAAGCTCGTTTGATGGGCAAGCAACAACGAAAGGCATTTCCAAGAGAGACCAGCAATCGATCTCAAGCTCCTCTAGAGTTGGTACATGCTGTTCTCTGCAGTAAAATGTCTACACCTACTTTAGGAGGATCTTTCTACTTTTTGTTGTTAGTCAAAGATTATAGTAGAAAGATATGGGTTTATTTCATTCGAGAGAAGGTTGATGCTTTTGAAAAATTTAAAACGTGGCATAAGTATGTGGAAAATGAATCAGGAAGGAAACTGAAGAAATTCAGAACAGAAAGAGGAGGTGAATTCTTGTCAACAGAATTCAATTATTACTGTAAGGAGCATGGTGTGAAAAGGCAACTTACCACAACTCATAAACCTCAACAAAATGGCGTTGTTGAGCGTAGGAACAAGACAATAGTTGAAATGGCTCATTGTATGTTAAAGGCTCAAGACATGCCTTATTCATTTTGGGCAGAAGCAGTCAATACAGCAGTCTACATCCTCAATCGAAGCTACTTAAAAGCACTAAAGGGGATGACTCCTCAAGAAGCATATTCTGGTAAAAAGCCTTCAGTTTTGCATTTCAAAATTTTTGGTTGTTTCTATTATGCACATATTCCTGATTCAACAAGATCAAAGTTGGATTCAAAAAGCAAAAAGTGTGTCTCCATGGATATAGTGAAGAATCTAAAGCATATAGGTTGTGGGATCTTGAGGCAAGGAAGATTTTTTTCAGCCGAGATGTGGTGTTTGATGAACGACCACACTTAGTAGAAGATAAAGGTAAATCTATTATCTCATCAAACGGAGAAATATCTCACCTTGTGCCTATCAAAAGACAGGTTAAAGTTGAGGAGGAGGAAACATCTGATGGAGAAATTTCCTCAATAAAAAGCCAACCAGTTGTAGGTGCACAACGTAAGCCACTACCGAAATGGGCACAATAGCTCTTTGATGATCACAATCCACATGTAGATGTACCAGAATCATCCTTGGATGGATTACGAAGATCAAAGAGAATAGAAGAGCAAAGAAGAGCCTCAAAACACATTGTTAACATGGCTCTAATGGCAGATACCATGGGCTCGATAAAGGAACCTACCACCATTGAAGAAGCCCTTGATGATCCAGGTTGGAGAGCGCCAATGCAATCTGAGTATGATAGTATACTCAAAAATGATACATGGGATCTAGTTGACTTGTCGTCAAAGAAGAAGGTAATAGGTACTAAATGGATTTGGAAAGCTAAGTATAAAGTAGATGGAACACTAGAAAAGTATAAGGCAAGATTAGTTGCACAGGTTTTTTCACAGATCGAAGGATTTGATGTTTCAAGAAACTTTTGCACCAACAGCACGCATGACAACTATTTGGACGGTACTTGCAGTAGCTGCACAAAAGGCCTGGCCTATTTTCCAGATGGATGTCAAATCTGCGTTTTTGAATGGTCACCTCAAGGAGGAGGTATATGTATCTCAACCACCAAGTTTTGAGATGCCCGATTCAGAAAATAAAGTTTGTAGGTTGAAGAAAGCTTTATATGGACTTAAGCAAGCTCCACGGGCTTGATATCAACCGATATATAATTTTTTCAAAAATATGGGTTTTGAAAGAAGTACTTTTGATGCTAACTTGTATGTAACGAAAAGGGATAGCAAGCTAGTTGTTGTCATTGTATATGTAGATGATTTGATCATTACAGGAGATCATCAAGAACTCATCAATCAAACTCGGATCAGTTTGGGAACTGAGTTTGAAATGACAGACTTAGGTCTACTCCATTTTTTTTGGGGAATTGAAGTATGGCAGAGGAAGGATGGCATTTTCATCTCACAACAAAAATATGCCAAAGAAATTATCAAGGCATTTGGAATGATGGACTGCAAACCAACTAGCACACCTATGGAGGTAAATCACAAGCTATCTATGGATGATGACATGCCTGATGTAGATGCAAAGAACTATAGGAAGCTTGTTGGAAGTCTTTATTTTTCTGTGCAACACTAGACTAGACATTTGCTATGCTGTTGGAGTGTTAAGCAGGTTTTCCAAAAAACCTAAGGAGAGTCATTGGAATGTTGGAATGGGAATTCTAAGGTACATTGCAGGAACCTTGGAGTTTGGTATTTTTTATACCACAGGTGATACTCTTCAAGGATATTGTGATTCAGATTGGGTTGGAGATTGTGATTCTAGAAAATCAGTTTCTGGATATTGTTTTTCACTTGATTCAAGAATATTTTCTTGGGTAAGTAGGAAGAAACCAACCCTCGCACTCTCCTCCACTGAAGCAGAGTACAAAGCAGCTTGTTTTGCTTCTGGTGAGGGAGTCTGTTTAACGAGAACTCTTGCAAATCTAGGCTTTCCATCAAATATGGCGACTGTACTCAAGTGTGATAATCAAAGTTGGATGGCGATTGGAAAGAACCCAGTATTTCATGCTCGCACCAAGCACATAGAAGTACAATACCATTACATTCATGAGCTAATTGAAGATGAAATTATGGAGCTAGAATATTGCCCAACAGAGGCAAATTGTGCTGACATATTCACTAAAGCACTTGGAAGAGAGCAGCTCAACAGGCATCTTCAACAGATGGGCATAGGACCAAGAACTACTTGATTTATCATCGGTAAACATTGAGGGGGGGTGGTATTATATGATCAATGTCAACCCCTCATGATTGTACGCACATTTTGTAAGGCCCTGATTATGAGGAGAAGCCAAGCATGCATTGCCCATTTGATGGGAATCCCAACTTGTATGTTGGATGAAGGTCATATTGGACCATGTAAGGTATTGTAAGGAAAGGGAGTTACCAGGGTCCCCAATTATGGGGTCAGGGGCAGCGGTGAGCAGCCCAGCTGTGGTGTCCAAGGGGGCCAGCGAGAATATTCCATGGAATATTCATTGTGAGTCAGAAATCATTTATATTTGTTAGGTCGGTTCAACTGGTCTAAGCGGTGTATGGCAATTATGCGAGCGGTGACCACCCATGCTCTACCACCCATGTATAGCCATCCATGGAAGGCCACCCATGATCCTATATATACATGTATTCTACACTACCTGAAGAATCGAATTGAGCCAGCATACCTCTACCTTGTATCTCCCTATCTAGAGTTGTCTAGATCACCATTTAAGCTCTACCTTGAGAGCGCACGCGTAGACAACGCCATCATCTTTGTACTTGCTACTAGTAGAAAATTGTTGAGATTCTCCTATATTTGTTATCTTCTCTGCTACTGCTCCTCTGTGATATTGCGTAACTATTGTCTTACATGGTATCAGAGCCATAAGGTTCGAATAGCTTGAGAAGTATCACTATTTTAGACTATTAGCAGACTAGAATATTAGTAGATTATTCGAGTGATTACATGATGGCTTCATCGTCGAACACTGGTCTTGGTGCTTCAGGTAATGTTAATGCTACACCTATTCGAATTTGCCCACCTGCTTTCACTGAAAGGAAACTGGATGGAACCAACTATACACTCTGGAAGTTCAAAATTTCTGCAATTTTGGTTCTTATGAATTACTTGATACTGTCATGGGACCGATGGGATTGGATCCAGAGCCTATACCAGTTGAAGATCCAGCCAATTCAAGATTGATGATTCAGCCAAATCCAGATCTTCTACAACCTTGGAAGAGGTGGAATGCTGATGCATTATGTGCAATTGTCACTAGTGTAAGTGATTCTCTGCTTATGATAGTTCAACATACTACTAAAGCACATGAGGCTTGGGGCATATTGGCTCGTCAATATGAGACCAAGAACCACACTAAGATACAGAATTTAGAAAATCAATTGGCAAATGAAAAGCATTGCGATTCTAAAAAGGTTGAAGATTTTATCAAACGGATAAAACATCTTCAAGATCAATTGGCTACAGTTGGTGTTGTTATAACACCAGAAGATCTGGCTCGAAGATGTGTATGTGTTCTTCCAGCAAAGTATGATGGATTAGTAACAACCCTTAATACTCAGGTAAGACCAACTCCCCTTACATTTGAAGAATTTTGTGCTATGCTTTTAGAAGAAGAGATGCGACCAAAGAATCGACAAAGTACAAGTGATGCTGCATTCTCAGTAAATGCAAAACGTAAAGGCTCTTTTGATGGATCAAAGAAGAAGCCAAAGAAGAAAAAGCTCACAGGAAGTTGCTTCTATTGTGAAAAGAAAGGCCATGCCATCAAGGATTGCAGAAAGAAGCAAGCTGATGAACGAAATGGGACTGCAAAATCATCGTGGAAGAACAAAGAATCTGCAAACAACACAGAGCTGGAACTATGGGTAGCTATTGAAGAGGTATGCTCATCTACTCAAGCTCGTGTTGATGAACCATGGATTTTAGATAGTGGAGCTTCTTTCCATATGACCAGTAAAAAGGATTGGTATAGTTCCCTAGTGCCTATATGGGAATCCATCAATGTAGTGGTGGGAAATGACTCCAAGTGTCCAGCGGAAGGAACTGGAACCATCTCTTTTATCACTTGTCCAGGTGTTGAGAAAACATTATCCGATGTTCTCTATGTACCTACACTTAAAAGAAATTTTTTGTCAGTTTCTGCAATAACAGATCGTGAACTCGAAGTTCACTTCAATAAGAGTGGTGCAAAAATCATGGATTCATCACGTAATGTAGTAGGTAAAGGCATAAGACATGATAACCTATATGAGCTAAGTGCCTTAACTGCTACAAAAGATAAAGATGTAAGCAGGTTATGGCACCTATGATTTGGGCATCTCCGATTTGCAGTTTTGAAGGAGATGCAAAGAATAGGGATGATTGCTCATTTGCCTGCATTTTCATAGTTGCAAGAACCTTGTGAAGCTTGTTTGATGGGCAAGCAACAACGAAAGGCATTTCCAAGAGAGACTAGCAATCGATCTCAAGCTCCTCTAGAGTTGGTACATGTTGATCTCTATGGTAAAATGTCTACATCTGCTTTAGGAGGATCTTTCTACTTTTTGTTGTTAGTCGACGATTATAGTAGAAAGATGTGGGTTTATTTCATTCGAGAGAAGGCTGATGCTTTTGAAAAATTTAAAACGTGGCATAAGTATGTGGAAAATGAATCAGGAAGGAAACTGAAGAAATTCAGAACAGATAGAGGAGGTGAATTCTTGTCAACATAATTCAATAATTACTAAGGAACATGGTGTGAAAAAGGAACTTACCACAGCTCATTCACCTCAACAAAATGGTGTTGTTGAGCATAGGAATAGGAAAATAATTGAAATGGCTCGTTGTATGTTAAAGGCTCAAGACATGCCTGATTCATTTTGGGCGGAAGTAGTCAATACAGTAGTCTACATCCTCAATCGAAGCGACACAAAAGCATAGAAGGGGATGACTCCTCAAGAAGCATATTCTGGTAAAAAGCCTTCAGTTTTGCATTTCAAAATTTTTGGTTGTTTCTGTTATGCATATATTCATGATTCAACAAGATCAAAGTTGGATTCAAAAAGCAAAAAGTGTGTCTTCCTAGGATATAGTGAAGAGCCTTGCATTTGAAGAAAATCCTTTTTGCGAAATATATACTACCTTGCTTCTTTATTTTTTAACACTCCCCCTCAAGCTCACATGTGAGCTTGTACTTTTAGCCATATCTTGTAGATTGATTTCATCTTTGAACCTCTTTAAATTAGAAGCATCAGAGGACTTTGTAAAAATATCTACAACCTGGTCATTAGTTCTAATGAACTTTATATCCACATCCTTGCTCAAATTTTTTTTTGAACATAATGACAATGCACTTATATGTGCTTACTTCATGCATGAAAAATTGGATTGGACATGTTGTCACCATAAATTGGAAGGGTTTCTACTTGCAAATCAGGATCAACCAAGAGCTTCTTAGTCCACATAGCTTCTAAATGTATAAAGGCTAATCCTCTATATTCAGTTTCTATAGATGATAGTGCAATAGTGGGTTGCTTCTTCGAGCTCCATGTGATAGGTTTGTTGCTTATCATGAACACATAACCTGAAGTGGATCTTTTAATTTCCTTTGAACCATCCCAATTAGCATCACTAAAGCCCTTTACCTATAATTCTTCATCATATCTATAAAACAAGGCATTATTGACTATGTTCTTCACATATCTTAGCACTCTTTTGGTTGAATTTAAATGTTAACTTATTGGATTTTACATAAATTGAAAAAGTACTCCAACGATATAACACAAATTTTGTCTTGTGATCGTATAATAGATCATGAATGTATAATATTTCTATATGTAGTTACATCATGCAACTTCTCTGCATCATTGAACATAACTTCACATTTGTGTCCATAGCTTGAGTGAGTGGTTTGTTGTCACTCATTCCAAATCTGAAAAAGAACATCCAATAGGTACTTTCTTTGCACCAAGTAGATGGCATCCTTCTTATAAACCACCTCAATGCCTAAAAAATATTTTAGGCTACCAAGATCTAAAATTATTAAACTCCTTACTGAGTTTTCTTTTGATCTCTTTTATTCCTAAAACATTACTTCCTGTTATGATGAGATCATCAACATATATGCAGATGTATACCTGCTTGCCTTCTTCTTTCTTCCTGTAGAGAGAAGGATCTACACTCTTGGACTATACCCACACCTTGTGAGGTACTCAACCAATCATTGTTTCCAAGCACGTGGTGCTCGCTTCAGCCCACATAAAGCTTTCTTCAATCTGCAAACAAAATCTGGATGCTTCTTATCTTCAAATCCAATCAATTGACTCATGTATACTACTTCTTGAAGTTCTCCATTGACAAAAGCATTTTCTTATGTCAAGTTGGTACAACAGCCATCTCCTGCTGCATTGGGTGCAATCAAGGTTCTAATTTTTCCCATCTTCGCAACTAGGTTGAAAGTCTCTTCATAGTTGATGTCATGAGTCTCCTTGAATCCCTTTGCTACAGTTCTAGATTTATGCCTATCTAGAGAACCATCAACATTTCCCTTTACTTTAAACACCAATTTATTTGGAACAATCTACATACCTTAAACCTTTGCAACTAGCTCCCATGTGTGCTTGTCCTTGAGAGATTTTGTCTCTTATTGCATAGCTTGCTACTAATCCTTTTGTGTACATGCTTTTGCATATGCATGTGGTTCATTGTCTTTAACCACCTATGTCATATATGAAAAATGCTTTGGAACGAAACTATCATAGCTCAGCCTTTCAATTGGATACCTTGCTCTTGAAGAACTCATTTCATTTCCTTTTGAATAATGCTTCTTCAATGGGTTCAAAATTACCTTTGACATAATCACCTCCTCATATGCTTCTTCACTTGCATTTGAATCACTATTTTGGGCAGCACTTTCAACTTCAAATCTTCCATAGCTTGATGTTGTTGATGAGGAATGACTCCTTAGTCTCCACTTCCATTTTGAGCTTTCTCCATGTGATGTAGAAGCTTCTCGACCTGACATTTGAGTGCTTGTTTGCTCAAATTCATCTTGGAAAGAACCTCCATCATCTTCATAATCTTCTTTAAGAATCTACTCTTTCCTTTGTCTCCAAACCATGGTCTTAACACATCAAATTCCACATCTTGTGAGACTCATAGCTCTTTCATCACCAGATTGTAGCACCTATATCCTTCTTGCTCTTATAAATATCCAATGAAAATACATTTTTCTCACTTTGGTTGCGTCGTTGTCCTTAATTCTTGAGGAATGTGAACATAACACACATCCAAAAACTTTGGGATGTGTAAGATCAGGTTTCTTACTAGAATATACCTCTTCAGGAGTTAAATTATGCAGTCCAGTTATTGTGCACTTATTCATAAGATAAAAAGCCATAGTAGCTTCTTCCTTTCCTAGTTGGAAAGGAAGAAGCTACTATGGCTTGAATTCATGGTGGCTCATGTCCTTGAGCTTCGAAATGTTGATATGCCTAAACCTTTTATGCCACAAATCCATTTTAGCAAACCTCTAGTTTCCAAACTGAATATACATCACCTTTCCATGTGCTTACTGAATGTCCAAAGTGAAAATCCTACCTTCTTTCCTTACTTGAGCAACAACCTTGAATCCTTCTTTTGGATTCTTTATAAAGTAGCCTTTTTCATTGAAGATAACATGATATCTTTTCTCTACCATTTGTCCTACTAAAATCAAATTCTTTGCAATAGTAGGAACATGAAGAACATCAATCAATACCTTCTTCTCTTGAAGCTTGATTTCTCCAACATGCTCAATTGTGTGTTGAGTTTCATCACTGATATCCACACATCCCTTTCCACTTGGAGCTTGCAGATTTGTGAATAAATCTCCTTGGCATGTCATATGATTGTTGCAACCTAAATCTATAAACCATTTTTGGTCATCACTTCTCATGTTGTTGTCCTCATGCTTCATGGCAGGCACGGTTTATTTGTCTCCTTCACTTGATGTACTCGTGGTTATTTTGGCTCCTTTGGTTGCCTCCATTTGGCCTTCCATTCTTTTGCCAATAATCATTTGCATAATGTCCTATTTTATTACAATGATAACATGTTCTACCTTTCTGAGGATTGTATGAACCTCAACCTCTTTCTCTATTTCTTCCTCGACCTCTTCCATATGTGTTCTCATTTGAGTTTTCCTTGTTGTCCTCCAAGTTGTGTTGGCTGGAATTTGTGTTGTTGTAGCTTCTTCATCTTCTTCATGAGCCTCATCTTGAGTTCCTTCCTTTCTCTTGACCTGCATATAACATCTGGCTATATTTTCTCTTACCTTTTTTACCTTCTCCTTGTTGATCAAGCTCTTCAACGACAAGATTTGGTATAATCTATTTGAATGTTGGTAGAGGATCTCTATAAAGAATGTTTGTGATGAGGGTTTCCACTTCTCTTCACTCCTCAAGCCGTTGAGGGCTATTTCAATGATGTCTTCCTCTTCTATCTTGCATCCAACTGATGTTTGTTGATCTTGGAGCTCCTTGATGCTAGCTGATCTTGAAGCTCCTTCATCTTCAATGTATACTCACTAATGCTTTGGTTTGAGCCTTTCTTCATGTTGTTGAGCTCTTTCTTGAGTTGCATCTTTTGAGACCTTGTTGAAGTATTAAACATCTTCTCCAATGCTTCCCACACTTCCTTGGCTATCTCTAGGCTTTGCAAATGACCAATCATAGTGTTAGAAATAACTTGGGAAATGAGGAACATCACCCTTGGATTCCTCTCTTCCTAATCTACAAATTGTCTCCTTTGTGTTCGAGTAATGTTGGGATCTTGAAGGTCCACTGCTTGTGGATCATCTCTAGTAACTAGACTCCATAACCTTTACCTTTAAGGTAATTTTTCATTCTATACCTCCAAGACTGAAAATTATCGCTATCTAACTTCTCAACTTTTTGTCCTTAATCAGCCATTCAGAACTTCCAAGTTTGTATTTACCTCAAATATGTCGTGGCACTCTTCCTTGACTTTACAAAGATCCCTGTTGATTTGTAGCTTCTCCTTTACTTTACCACAGCTCCAATGCTTTGCCTCTTCAAGCTCCAATGCTCCATTTTTTATCTTTGGTACCAATTGTTCCTATGCATAGCAAAAAGTGTAGAAGACCTTCTCAGGATCAAGAATTTTACCTAGAACGGAACCTTTGAATGAAAGCTAGTACCAACTAAAGAATACAATGAACTTGTGGCTTTGGTCACTCAAATTAGAGACTAATAGTATTCAAATGAGCTATAATTTTTTAATTTGGAGAACTTTTAGTTTGATAACTCTTTGCCTCAAAATAGGTTGTGTGGCCACTCAATTAGGCTAAAAACTAGTCTTCATTAAAACCTTTAGAAATATGAATTTGAAAAAACTATATTTATATAGATGAAGTTTAAGCTTTCGAATGAATATTTGAACTCTAGAAATAGATACATACATTGGGAGCTATGAATCTCGCAATTAGGCTACCTAGAAATAGTGAGTGTTTGGACATAATATGTGAGGCTGTAGAAAAAAAATGACTAAACGAATTAACTAGAAGGGGACTTCAATGCCTTCTTCCTCGGTACTTGAGTTTCCTCCCTTACCTCTTTTGTAGCCAAGTGATCATGAGGTCTCATGATAACTTCGTGAGCTCTTCTGCATAACTCCTCAACTACTTTGAGTAGCCACTCTTCTCATTCAGTTTAGTTCTTAGATTGATTGTCTTTAGATTATTGTATTTTGGCCTCCACTACTTGCTAAAGTAAATGCTTCCAATTTTCATTTTTGTATTTGCCTCCTATTTGAAGAAAATCATTTTTACAAGATATATATGACCTTGTTTCTTTATTTTTTAGCAGCACGAACAAAAATTTCTTAGGCTTTCCAAATGTGGTTGAACTTACAACCTGTGGCTGACCAAGCCGCTATATGTTTTATTAAAAAACATATACAAAAGTGTCCAAAGACCATTTGGACTTTGACATCGACATTAATGATAACACTTCCCATTTGACATGAGCTTTGATCCCATTGATGACTTGCCTCACAATCTGCTCCTCTTCAATGATTTCTCCTATTCTCGCAAGTTGATCTGCAATGTCCTTCAACTTGGTGGCAAAATCAATCACACTTTTCTTGGACATCTTCTTGAGTGTTGTAAACTCCATCCATATTTGATTCCTTCTAGATTTGGTACTTGAGGAGAAGAATGCTTTCAAAGCATTCCATGTCTCCGGAGAGGTCTTATAGATCCTAATAGAAGGGAGTAAAAAAATAGAGGTAGAGTAAAGAATGTATGAAATTGCAAAAGCATCCTTTGCACACCATGCATTTAACCTTCCCTATTCCTCTTGAGTTTCATGGCCCTTGCTTCTAAGTACTAGCATCATCTCATGTCTTGAGATATATCCATACAGATTCCTCCCTTGTAGATAAGCGTTTAATCCTAGAGACCATGTTGAGTAGTTGCTTCAATCTAGTTTTTCAATAGATAAGGGGAATCGATCACCCAGAATTCCCATTCTTTGACTATGCTCTAAAAACACTATGAAGAGGTGATGGGTAGTGTACAAAGATGAGATGGACTTGGAAAACCCTGCTCAAGACCACCCTTGATACCATCAAAGACCTTAATAGACTCCCTAAGTCCCCAATATATTCATTATATCATTATAGTAATTTGGAGTATCATTCCCAAAACCATGTGTCAAAACAGATAAGTCATTAGAGGAAAAAATGAATCTTGCATGGGCCTTGTAAGGATCCCTAATTTTTAGGGTTTAAGCTTACTTTTGTTCTTGTTTAAGGGGACAAAGTGCATTTAATGGAGCACTTTTTAGTAGGCTAGAGTAGGCTTTTTTTAGGCTTTACTAGGCCTCTCTCTGTCATCTTCTAGAGAGAGAGCAAGAGAATCTACTTTCCAAATCATCAAACTCGTGCATGTATTTGAATAAAAAAATGAATTTTTTTCAAAAGTCTCATTTTCAGTGTATGTTAACTGAAAAGGGCCCATTTTTTAATATATACGTCAAAAATCAATTTTTCAAACCCATTTTTTAAAGTTTCTTTTAGAAAAAATATAATTTTCAAGCTCCCTTCAAAAGTAAGTGCCACATCATCAAATCTGTGACTATGCTTCTCCCAAAAAATGAGTCTTTTTCAAATTTCATCATTTTTAGCCATACACAGTGGAGAAATACACTTTAATACAAGAAAACACATTTTCAAAGAAAAACATATGCTTTAGAGTCCCTTCCAACCAGTTTTCTACTTTGTTTTTTATATTATTGGTCATTAGCAAAGATGGTGTTGACATGTATCACAAACTTCACAGTAGAACCTCCTCATGCTCCTGCATCAACAAGTATCCATGTTCGTGTGCCTAAAGAGTTTGCTCCAAATACACAATGTAACAATGATGTCAATTCTCAAAATGAATGTCATGCAACTGGAGAAAAAAGTACTGATCTTTGGACTCATGGTTCACTATATTCTCCTGATCCAATATATTCTTATCATTCAACATTCCATAACCTCTCAACTTTACTTCAGTTCATTGGTGCAGGTGAACTTGGACTATTAGGTTATTGCAAGTGATTATCCACACATTCACATGCTACTGCTAAGTATTGTTTTCAACAATATCAACTCCATCATATGAGGGTGGTCACTTTAGAAAGCACAATCATATCTTGACAAAAACAACTTGCAAATTTTGAACATGATATGGAAGCAAAGGAAAGCACAATTTCAAAGTTAAATGCCAATCACTAGCATCTGAAAGAGACTCCACTTGGTAGGAGATATAGGAAAAGAGCATTGTCATGCTTTGAAGCTCTTTCAATAGGTGGTGGAGCACGCAAAAAATTTATATATGTAACAAGGTGAGTGTTTGTTTTACCTTTATATGTTTTAATGAAGATTTGTAATGGAATCTTTCATTATGTAGGTCATTTATTCAAGACATAAGTGCTTTATCAACAACACAAGACCAGTTCAAACTGATGAATAGTTGTATAAATAGAAAAGAAATCACTTCTCTATAGACACACCCATACGAAAGTGTATTAGATTTTTTATTGAAGCTGAGTTTTCAGAGAAGTTAAAAAACCTTATCAAAGTGCAAGATGTGCAGGCAATATGTGATGAAGCGGGCATCAATAGAAATGGGTATATTGCAATGTACACCCTTCTGAGGCAAGCCTTACAAGCACAAGGTATTTCTCAAAGTATATTTCCATGCCCATATAAAGTGTTTATTAAAAAAAAAGTTTTAATGAGGATGTGACTCATACTATTGGACAATATTTATTCATAGAAGACACTATGCCTACCTTTGTTTATCATCCAAATATTCCCAAGAAGCAACCAAAGATCCTATCTACACAAGGATTTACTTACACCTTTTGCAAGAGTTGTGAAGGAAAGGATTAGAGGGAATAACCCTTAACATCTGTAAACTCTCTTGTTTGGATAACTTTTTGTATATCCCAAATGATTAATATAATCTTCATCTTATTATATTTTGCGAGAGTTGTGAAGGAAAGGATTAGAGGGAATAACCCTTAACATCTGTAAACTCTCTTGTTTGGATAACTTTTTGTATATCCCAAGTGATTAATATAATCTTCATCTTCTCTCCCAAGTGTTTGTCTCTTAGTGTACATGTTTTGAAGTCTATTTCTCCTATGTATCTAAAAGTTTCTTTGAAGTCATTGCACATGAGTATCCTAGTCTTCCACACATTTTATCAAGTTAAGGAAATAATTAATGTACATGGGGTGTTTATCTGGTGACTAGATTTTTTGCAATGGCATGCGAATACATAAAAAAAACCTACCACAGAAACGTGGGATTGCGCTCTGCAAAAGTTTTGTAGGGCCCAATCCTGCGTTTTTGTGGCACGCTTTTTTTTGGCTATTCTAGGTCATTAAACCATAGTCCATGCACATTGGAGCATATGGTATGCCTTAGGTAGGGTGCAGTTCATGCAAACCCTCTGACCAACAGAGCAACAAACTTGATGAACACTCAAATGTACTTTTAAATTGATGAGCATGTTTATATGCACCCATAGGAGTCTAGATATTCTCTAATCATTGCCCATCAAAAGAGTCTTCCACACTTCGCCAAGTTTAGGTTATAATTGATGTACATAGAATTTCAATATTGTGCCCATAGTGCATGCAATGGCCTAGGAACACAAAAAAAAAGGCCTGCCACAAAGACGTAGGGATGGGTCCTACAAAACTTTTGCAAGGCCCCTCCCAGCATTTCTCTGGCAGGCCTTTTTTTGCATTCCTAGGCCACTACAAGCATTTTGGGCAACATCATTTAAAAGGAAATATTGGAAAAAGACTGATTTAACCATGCAAAACTTATGCAATTGTCAAAAACATAAAGACACAATAGACAATTGAATGCACATGGAAATTAAAAAAAGAATAATTAGTATTATAAATTTTTACAATTGTCTCTTGGCCTTAAGCCTCTCCACCACATTCTTTCTTCTCGGAAAAGATAGTGGCAATTGGTAAGTCAAAACTGATTGGGATATTAAATGGGGGTCTTTTATTCCAAGACCCAAAGCTATTCCTATTTGACCTAATATTTTTCCTCTAAAGTTAACTCCTAGGGTAGTAAGGGCAAAGGACTTCCTAACCAAAATAACATAGTTGGTGCCTTGCATTATTGTAGATAGGCACAAAAGTTTGCTCAAGGCCTTCAGAAACCAAGTCATGAAGTGTCCTTGAGGGGAAAAGTCCTTGTGGATTATAACAAAATCTTCCTTTGGCAATTTTCCAATGTAGTGTGCCAAGCAAGAGCCACTGCCATGGGCAAACACCACTCCTTGCTATGAATTTATCGACTTCAATTGCTTCCTGCATGTAGACAATCATACAATTCATTAGATACTTACATCTTGTACAAATATGAGACAAAGTCAATCATAAATGTCATTAGATACTTACATGTTGAAGCCTATCTTCATCCGCTCCTCTTCCCATTGCATCTAGTATGGAAGAGTGAGCCATGCCACTTTGCTCCACAACAGGTGATGTTGGAATCTTCTTCTCCAAAATTCTTTCCCTTGTTGCGCCTAGATCTTCTTCATTGGCATTTTGATTGGCATCACTCAAAATCTCTTCACACACAAATGCAATGGTGTGTGCAATTGAATCACCAAATGGAATGGTTATCTTTTGTGTCAGAAGCATTTTCCATGGGAACATCCGAGGTCGAGCAGAAAATACTTAGGCATTCATCGAGGCATAGACCGAATGCCTTCTCAATATCATGTAGGAACAAAAATTGTCCTCCGTCGACAAGTACCACTAAAAAAATATCCATCTCTATCTTTGATAGAGTGGGTTCCACGGGCTCTAAGTTGGTGGGTGGACTATGCACTACTGGCTTCCTTCAATTTGTTCACTATCCCTTATGGAAATTGTTTGCAAATTTTTTCACTCTCTTCTAATAAGTTGGGAGCTTCTGTTTGTGGTTTTGGCCAATCCAAGCTAAGAAGAGAATGTAATTCAATTCTCTCTAACCTTCCAAAACCATTCATTGTAGAGGGTACAAAATATGTATGTGTGTAAAAGAAAATTCTATTATGGTAAAGTTGAGCATGAGATATTTGTGGAAAGACTAATGCACCAATATCTGCATGCAATGCTTGGAAAGTACCTATAAAATTATGAATTGGTTTCTCTTCCACCAAAGTAGAAGGAAATATATCTGAAACAAACAAAATCATATCTAAATAGTTTAGAAATATATTCAACACTATAAAACGTACAATATTATAGAGTAATACTTACAATTCATAGGATATCTCATTCTAATAGCGTTTTCAAGTTTCATAGTTGCCATTGTACAAACATGTTGTACAATAGCAACCATCCCATTGTCTTTGTGCTTCTTGAAGCCAAGTAACTTTCCCTTCCAATGAAGATCCAAGTTTCCACGATCTCTAACTCGATGAGCCCAACTCTAGAGGGTTGCATGTACACCCATGCACCTTTGGAGTACTCATGTGATAGCCATTGTCCATCTGTAGCTTTGATATTGTGACATCTTAATGTGCAGATTTCATCTTTTGGTCGCCCAAAAGCTTTAGATGTTTGCCATTGAAGCTAAAGGTCTTCAAGCTACAATAGTAGTTCGAGATAGGAGATGCACATAGGTTGGAATGTAGAAACAAGAGCTTCAATGGTGTGCTACATAGTGAACGTAGTGGGAAAAGAAGACTTTTTGGGACCTAGGTATAAAAATGTGAGGTTTAGGAGGGAAATAACTCTTTTCTGAGTATTTTTTTAGAAAAAGCCATTTTTTTGAGCTCAAAACACGCATGGATTTTGAATTTGAGATCAAAACGAGTACTTTTGACCCTAAAAAGTAATGGGGGTCCATTCTCAGGTGTTATGATAAGTTTTTTAACTTTTTAGAAATTTTGAATTTTTGGGCCCAACTAAGTTACGAGATTCCTTCTCTCTCTAGAGGCAGCTCATTAAATAAGGGAGAAATCTGTCCCCTCTCCCCCCCTTCAGCCTAGTATTTTATAGGGCATAGACTGTGGCCACCACTCTCTTTTGATTGGTCCATCACTAATCACTCCTTCATCTAAAAGGCCCATGCAAGGTTCATTTTTTCCCCTAATGTTATTAATACAAAGAGCCTTGAGAAACTTCCTATTTATGTAAGAAAAGTTCTTAGTATTTTGCTCAATGCACACAACTTAGTATCACTCTTCTAGAGATATTTTGCAAACCTTGAAATAAATTGTTGATCAAGCTATGGCAAGCTATTTCTTGAATTTTGGATGATGGTACTGAGAGCAATGTGCATAAGTAGTATGGGGGTAAACCCGACTTTTCAGGAGGAAGGTGACACATAGACCCTGTCACATATAATCACCCATATGTCAAGTTCTATGCATCCAACAATTATGAAACTTTACAAGCATACTTACTGTAGTCCTATCTAAGTGACCAAATTGATGGATTGTACAAAGAGCACTCATACCCAAAGAAATGACTCGGGTAACTTGGTAGATTTACTCAAGATACTATAGCTAGAAATAGAGATTCACAATAATAGGAATAAAGTATGTATTGTTAATGGACATATGATACAATGGTTATGCAATGATAGTATGATTATCAACTCTATCTCTATCTATCCTATGACTCAATGCATAGTGTATATACACACGTTTTGAACTTGATGGCTATTAGGAATTCCATCTAAAAATGATCATAACTTTTAATATAGGGGATAATTTGGAATTTTAGTTCAATTTGAGTCGTGGCTTTGGCTCCCCCTAATCATGAGATTCTTCTTTGTGCATTCACTTATTAATACATTCAGTATTATGCTATTCTGCAAGCTTCTTCTCATTCCTTGTGCTATATGTGTGTTTCCTTATACCTCAAATTCCAACAAGTGGGTGATAGTCCTTATCATACTAATGTTATGAGAGAGTTTGAGATTGAGAACTAGGCAATGTGGAGGCATTAGCTACAACTCCTCATGGAAAGCCCATCTTAAATAGGATACGCTATATGGATAGAGATCCTATAGATTCCAAGAAGGAGGAATTCAACCTTTTCATGGTTAGTGACTCAGTCCTTTGGACTTTTGGATCTCCAAATGATTAAGGACCAAGTTCTATAATCATCCAAGAGATGAAGGATCTAGAGAATGAGATGTTGATTACATTGACAGAAAGCAAAAAGAATGTTGGAAAGTTTCTCAAGAGGAAAAGGAAAATAAACACCTAGGACAACGAGTCTCCTCTCCACAGACATAGGAGTGAATGAATCAAGAATTGGATGGAGTAGTCCCAAATTCCGAGTTATGTTGGACATGGAAAATGGCATTTGTATAGGAGGACGAATCTCTAATCCTAAATTTAGAATCCCCAAATGGCCAAAGACCTCCAAGTCCTCAAGCTACAAGACTTTCCTTTTTCATTTTTAAGGCCACAAGACTTAGGAAGTAGGATTTGACCTTCCTAAGTTATCAAGCATACGAAAAATTATTGTGATGGCACTACATATCCATATGATCATGTGATAGAATTCAAGAAAGTAATTTGAGAAAAGAAAGTAAATGAACTTTTGCACTAGTATGAATTCTTTAACTCACATTGGTAGAAACTATGTTGACTTGCTTCCAACCACTAGATAGGGAGACACTCAGAGATACTGGACATCTTCTAGATGCGTTTATTGTTGAGTTTTCAAAGAAAGGATTCATACATGAAACCTCTTGTTTGATCCATAGCTCCAAGAAACATAGGCATAAAACTCTATAACTTGTTGCTTGTAGATCCAAGAAAAATGTATCAGCCATTGCCCTTTTTCTATGACTTTCTCTGCATAATCTAAGTCTCCAAAGGAAGACTAAATAGTTATTTTATGAATCCAAGTCTTGAAAGTCTCTTGTGCTAGCCTATGACCATGACATAATCCAATTACAACTATATCTATTAACTAAGACTTTGAAGATTTGTATTGCATCTTGTCTATTACTAAAGTGGCATCGTCGTCTAGACGGATAATGTCACCTATTTTGTATCTATGCACATTATGAAGTCATTTACCTCTCTTAATATGCGATGAATTACGGAATTCATTGTTACTTGGGGTTGCTTAAAAACTCAATAAGTTAGCAAAAAGACGGCCTAGACTCCTAGTGAACTCAACAAATAACTTCCAAGATTCCTTGGTGGTCATTGAAGTTGACATTCTAGGTAGTAGATGTCCTCAATAGTCGATGGAGACGAGAGAGGTTCACCTCCCATGGATCGTTGTGAAGAAACCTTAAGTGATGATAAAGCACTGAACATAGAAGAACGTGCAAAAGAGGGATTTAACAAGCGATCCCTACAGATGATCACGTGTATATATATATATATATATATATATATATATATATATATATATATATATATATATATATATATATATATATATATATATATATATATATCACAACGTTGTAGATCAATGCTAGAAAGAGATGAGAAGAACGCACACGGAGAGATAGAGATCTCATATTCTCATATGGTGTTTTCCACTCATGAACTTCCACTATGGAGCTTACAATCTAGAAAGACTCTAGATGAAAAGCATCTATATCTTTACGTAGGCCATGCTTAAATCGGTTTCACAATGGGAGTCGGTATAAGTAAAATAGTTGAGAGAGATAAAATAGCTAGAAGAATACAATATTTGATAGTATCTCCATGACCATAACCCCTAAAATATCAGCCCTCCTTGCTATGGGTATAGCTTCCTCGACCCCCTAGAAGGAGGCAAGTCCCCTTTGCACTCAGCACCTTAGCATACTATAGGAAACCAGGCAGCACCTCAAGACCTTTATTTTTACCTGGAATGGAAACCCATTGGACTCGAAGGTATGCTCTACCTAAGCTCATGCCTACTCTGCTCACAAAGATCATGTATTACCATCTACAATCACACATGGACCTCATCTAGCTTAGAAGTTAGGGTTCTACAAATTTTATTATCTCAAAATGGCTTTTCCTCTCAATAGGGTCAAAGCACATTTGGGTTGTCCCTTCATAACTCAACCTTAGCGGCCTTCAAACTCTGTAATCTTGGCCATGCTAGGTGACCTTTGAGGGATATAGAGGGGTGCCATAGGTACTAAGCCCACCTTCACTTATATTTTAAATTAATTCAAGTGCATTTGGAGAGAATATGCCTCAGAGAATACCATCATTAGAAATTTTGTGCTATTATAATGGCACCTACTTACTTTCCTATTGCCACGGGTGCTCTTTCTTTTGAAGTTCGGCCGATATTCTCAACGGTCAACCTTGCAGCTTTTGATTCCATTGTAAAGAAACATATAGGCAGGGCCTGAAAATGATGGGTGCCGTCAATTTCGGCCAAACTCCCAAGGAATGGTCGATCGAGAAATCCTTATTTCTCCTTGGTAAAAGAATCTCCCGAGCCAAGAGATCACCACCGTTTAGACATCACTGTATCTATCTTCTCGAAAACAACAAGTTGAAACCCAAATGGGTCCCACATGAGGGTGATGATAATGTTATCCGCCTCATTTGTAATGCCCTGTAGCCTGCCGTACTCCTCCCCTGCGTTGTGGGATTTGGGGGGTCCCATGGGCACTAGTCCCATTCACTTGTAACTTTTTCTCTTTAATATAATTAAAGTCCGGGAGATTAGGCTAAGGCCGAACTTCCTTTATTTAAAAAAAATGATGGGTGCCTTTGCTGTCAGGGTGTTTTTTTTCTACCCAAAAAGCAGGTTTGCCTGCGCCAGCTCATTTTATCTTATCCGTGAATCTGAGGCCACAAAAGACAGGAAGCCACAATGTTTAGCCCCGACGCTTGACATGACGAACACAAAGACGGCAGACGGAGCTTGCCGCACTAACAGAGCCCTCTTGCAACAGCAGGTAGCCCTCGCGAGAAGCCTCGGAACGGGTCTGGGACTCGGGGTGCCGGTGCGAGGGTTGGAAGAGACCCACACCCTCAAGCGCGCGACATTCGCTGCTCGGGACTCGGGAGTTTGGCTCATATAGTATAGACTCTCGACCCATGTGTACTGATTGTTGCTTCACTATCAGCTCTGGACACACGGTCTGCATCCATACGACCTTGCAGACTGGATGGCTTCAGGAAGCTGTGACCGCCGACTTGGCAGATGCGTGAGAGTTCAGAGAGTACGGTTTCCATAAGGAAAGCGAGAGGCAGGAAAAGACTTGAAAGTTGAAAGAGGCGGGATGTAGGGGTTGTGAGCAGCTTTACCGCCAGAGTGACGATCCGACCGGCGTAGATTATATGAGACAGCGGCAGGCAGTTGCTGACGCTCGCTTGCATGGGCGGACTGGCCCTTCGGCGGCCTACGGACATTCTAAGGGGTGGTCGCGACTCGCGAGTCCCGTCGTGTCGTGACTCGCGAGTCGCGACTCGCCGTCCTGCTGCAGGCGTTGATAGATGCACTGATCACTTCGTCGCGGACTGGTGGCGGGACCATTTGTCGGCTGCAGCCCTCTGCCTCCTCGATATTGGCGCCCGTCAGCCGTGATAGTCCACTCTCCGTCAACTCTGCGAGACAGCGTTTCTGCTTTGCAGACACAGGAAATGGCGTCATGCATCATGATGGCGTGCTTTTCGCGTCATTATTGCTATGGAGACCGCCACCTCGAGCTGCTCAAATGAGAAATCTTTTCCTTTTTCTTTTTTTTTTTTTATAAAGGAAGTTCGGCCTTAGCCTAATCTCCCGGACTTTAATTATATAAAAGAAAAAAAGTTACAAGTGAATGGGACTAGTGCCCATGGGACCCTCCGAATCCCACAACGCAGGGGAGGAGTCTGGCAAGCTACAAGGCATTACAAATGAGGTGGATAACATTGCCATCACCCTCATGTGGGACCCATTTGGGTTTCAACTTGTTGTTTTCCAGGAGATAAATACAGTGATGTCTAAACGGTGGTGATCTCTTGACTCGGGAGATTCTTTTACCAAGGAGAAACAAGGATTTCTCGATCGACCATTCCTTAGGAGTTTGGTCGAAATTGACGGCACAGCGCTCTCTCCAAATCTTCCAGAGAGCCTCGCCTCTGATGGCATTCCATAGCCTCGATGAGCATCCGATCGCCTCACCCAACATCACTTGTTGCCAGTTGATTTGACTCGTTAGTCTCAAAACCCGGGACACGTGCTGCCAGACAACACGGGACTTGGGGCAGTCAAAGAACAGGTGGGCTAAATCTTCGATGCACCGATGACAACGCTTGCACCATGGCGGCACACCACAGATTTTGTTAGCCCTTGCATTGGTCCAGATTCCTTTATGCAAGACCTGCCACATGAGAACGGACTTTTTGACCTCAATTAGGGGGTGCCAAAGAGACATGAATTTTAGCTCCCACCGGAGTTTGGTCCAAGCAAGGCACCATCTCTTGTTAAGGGTGTGGTGAACATCCAAATCCCCTTTGAAGTTCGGGATTCTGGACATCTTCTTACCATTGCTCCATTTGAGGCCCTCCGAGCAAGGAGGATCCTGACCGCAGAGAAGGCGGGTAGTTGAGCGGTCCCAGGCTAAACACCTGCTTTGAAGAAGAGTCCATTCCTCAAAGGTAATGCTAAGTCTCGGATCCAAATCTTCGAACCTAATCCACTGGCGGGTCTCTTGTTTCCAGAGCTGTTTCCACTGTTTGAACCCCTTGTTCCATAACCGCCTTGCCGTTTGGAGGTTCCAAGATTCCACTCCCCGAATGCCACTGATCGGGAACCAGATAGAGTCATTTTGTCTTATGCCAGCTGCCCACTTCCAATCATCGCTGACTCTGATGAACTGTTTGGCCTTGTTCCAATTCTTCCATAAGGAACACACGAGGCTAGAGCCTTTAGGGCAGACTGGGTGGGGGGAGAACAACAGCGTGAGAATCCCTATGTCCTTCCAACCAGGGAGGCCGACAAAGGTAAAGTCTTCCGTGTTTCTGAAGATCAATTTAGCCCAAGAGGACTCCCTATTGCTCCAGGCCTTGATAAGCCATTTAGCTGCCAGTTTGTCAGCTAATCCAGCAATATCCAAAATACCCAAGCCCCCTGAGTCTTTAGGGCTAATGCAAGTTTCCCATTTGATTTTGGGAACCCCCCTTCTGTTGGGGTCCCCAGTCCAAAGGAAGTTCCTGCAGATTCTTTCTACTTTGGCCAAGTCTTTCTCCTTAGGTCTCCAACACGAGATAAAGTAAATAATTGTAGACAACATAAAGGTGTTAATAACCATAGCACGTCCTGCCAGGTTCACTTGCATACCTTTCCATTGATTCAGCTTGCTATCCAACTTGGATAGCACCCAGTTCCATCGTTGGTCCATTGAGATATCGAAACCCATCGGAATGCCGAGGAGACGGAAGACTTGACCGCTAGGGATAACTTGACACCCCCAATCAACCAACAGTTGGGGAGTAGGCCCGCTGATCGCTCTAAAAGCAGTTTTAGCATGGTTGATTTTTGAGCCTGATGCCATACAAAAGGTGTGGAGGCACCACCAAAACACCTCAATGCTATTTATATCGTTATGCACAAAGGCATTCATGTCATCCGCAAAAAGTCTCACAACCATTTGGCCGTGATTTCGAGGTAAGGAGAGACCCTTGAGATTGTCGGCGTCCATGTGATGCTTTAATAGGCAGCTGAGTCCATTTGAGGCGATAGCGAATAGTAAAGGAGCCAGAGGGCAGCCTTGCCTAATTGATCTTTTTAAATGAATGGGCTCAGAGAGCTTACCGTTGATGTTTATTCTAGTTGACGCATTTCCAAGAAGCGTGGAAACCATCTTCGTAAACTTTTGGCTGCATCCAAGGTCTTTCAATGATTGAAGAATAAAGTCCCATTCCAATCTGTCATATGCTTTGTCGAAGTCGATCTTAATGAAAACTAGATCTTGAGCAGACTCCTCAGCAAAAGCAAGGCCTTCCCAAATATCAATAATTGCTTCAAGTATAGATCTACCTTTGATAAAACCTTTCTGGTCCTCGCACAGCCATGACTTTAAATGACAGGAGATTTTGTTGGCGATAACTTTTGCAATTATCTTGTATCCAGTTTGGAGCATGGTAATCGGACGCCAGTTTTCAATTTTGTTCTTATCTCCCCGTTTGTGGATTAACTTGATGACGCCATTATTCAGGCACTCAGGGAGGGCACCGAAGGAGAGAGCCTCTTGCCACACGAGGCGCAGGGGGGTGGCCACCTGAAGTTTGAAGGACTTAAAGAACTCATTGGTAAGGCCATCTGGACCCGGACTTTTCCCATTGGGAAGGGCATCAATAACCTCGATAATTTCATTCTCGGAGATGTTAGCATCCAGAAGAGCAATCAAGTTCTGAGGGATTCTGGTTTGAGCAACCCTTGAGATGGTTGCCATGGAGTCGTGCCTGTGGGGGGAAAGAGGAGTCGAGACCCCGAGAAGGTTAGTAAAATGTTGGACGATGATAGTTCTATTCTCCATTTCCGTGCAGCATTCAGTTCCATTGTTATCGACCATTAGGGGGATGGATTCCCTAGCTTGTTTCCTTTTGAGGATGTTACACATCTCTTTCGTTGGTTTGTCCGCCTTCCCTGCCCACCACTCTTTGAAGAAAATTTGGAGATTTTTCCTTTGGACCTCCTCCTCTAATCTTAGCCTACCCCTGATTTTCAACAGACCCTGTTGGCAATGTAGCTTACCTTTGTTCACCTCTTCTTCAAGCCGTGAGAGCCTCCGGTATACCATTTCTCTTCTTTTCTTTTGAATCCCTCTTATAGCCTTTTGAGTCCTGATTAGAATTTTACGAGTCCTTTCTACCGCGTTTCTCCAACACTTAGCCGGTTCATTACAGTAAGCAAAGGCTTCCGTCCACACCTCAGAAATTTCCTGGTGGACAGAGGGGAGGGAAAATGAAGTCTGACAAGCCTGAAACCAAGGAGCTTTCTGGATCATGGGAATTGGTTTGAAGGACAGAGTAATCGGATAGTGGTCTGAGATAGTGAGGTCCATGTGTTGAGAAATCGAAGGAATACCCCACTGAAGGATGGTGTTCTGGTCGATGTAGCATCTATCAAGCCTTGCTTTCCTCAAAGAGTCCCCCGACTGGAGATTAGACCAGGAGAAACCCTGGTTGTCTTTCACTTCGACCAGGTCGAGATGGAGCTTGATTTTATCCCAAATCTCTTTCTCCTGACCGTCAATAATTTTCCCTTTGTTATTCCATCGGTCTTCAGGAGATTCCACCATGTTGAAGTCCCCACAAATCAGAACATTGTGTGAAAGGGAGTCAAGGGAAGCCCAAGTATCCATTCTATCTGTTTCCCCATTAGGGGCATAAATTGAGACCACAGTGAACTGGAAAGGAGACCCGAACGAGGTAGCAATCCAACGATGATTCCGACCTTCAAAAGTCGAGGTCACATTGTTAGACAAGGCGTGACTAATACCGATAGAAGCACCCCCTGTCCCTCTAGGGTGAGAAGTGGAGAACCAAAGGTGGTTCGGAGAAATGCTTTTAAGCCGTTTTTGTAGATCTTCACCGTCGATTTTCACCTCTTGTAAGCAAATAAAGTCAGGGGCGAAGCACATGTCTTTGAACCACTGGCCAAGAATCGAAGCTCTTGACGGGTCAGACAGACCCCTAACGTTTAGAGATGTGAATTTCATTACTGATGGTTGCCCTCTTTGAGGGGAGGGACCCGATCTTTTTTCTTCTTGTGGTCTTCTTTTTTCTTCCCTACTTCTTGACTTAGGATCCTACTCTTGAGGGGGCTCTTCCAAGGCAAGCCGGAAGGTTGTTTACCTTTAAGCTTGGACTTTTGTTGCTGTAGTCTTGGAAAGCAAACCGGGAGGGTAGGGCCAAGAGCGGAGCTTTCGTTGTCTGGGTTGTCTTCATTGCTGGTAGTAAAGCCTTCCTCTTTACTCGTGGTGTAGCCTTCTAGGTTATCTTCTTTGCTGGTAGAGCACCCAAGGGAATTGTCAGTGGGGTCTTCTTCCAAGAGGTTGTCCCCTGGGAAATCGAGTTCATTAATCTCTTTTTCTAGGTTACAGTATATGTTATTCGAGGGGGCAGCTGTCGTAGTATTCCTTGTTTTTGATCTTCGAGGGCTAACTTTCCTCTTGTGTCTCACTTCAGTGAAACCTTCTGAATCCGTTTCAGCAACGCGAGTTCCCTCTTCTTCCTCCATTGGATGGGGATGACCCCGAGTGTCGTTTTGGGGGATAGGGTCTAGGACAAGGGTTGGGGTTTTTTCATGTCCTTCCATGTCCTGTTTGGGTTTTTTCTTTTTTTTTTTTTGAAAGGACAAGGAAAATTTATATTAATGGTGGTTGTATACAATGTGTCTTGGGCAGCAGACACCTAGCCCAAAGGACATGTTACAAGGACAAATACATGTCAAGCCTTTTGCTGAGTGCCAAACGTTGGAATTATAGAAACACACGCCCGGGATCCCTTTATACTACAAATATGGGGCAGCAGTGAGCACATCATGCCCTTGAACGAGAATTGAACAAGACCTCCCCGCGGCACAAGGTTGTATTTTGACGGCCTATTGTGCCCTTCAATTTTTGACGATTATCTGAATTGACTACGTGTATTTCACATTTTCAGTGTAATTTGAGAAGGTATACTAAAAAAATGATCTTATTTTAAGGTCTAAAGTGGCGAAAAGGACCAATACGGCCCTCAAAAATCAACTTTCCCCACACTTGTGCTCAACTACAACTACTACGTGATAGCTGCTTGATTAATGTTTTCCCTTTTCGATATAAGGAGTGATGCATGGCTTGGTTCGCGTTTATGGCTCTTTTGCGCTCTAAATTTGTTCCCTCTTCCTCCTCAGTGAAGGCATCTAGATCCTCAGCTATTGTCGATGGGCTTCATTTGCTCTCCATTGTGGGAAGAATATGGCACTCCAAGGAACGCTCAAGAATGAGATCCCACAAAGAAACTCTACAAAATCGACCACATAATGTTATCTTCTCTACTCAAAGGAATGAGACAATCTTGCTCTCACTTGTCATAATTCTTAGAGTAAGCAAGGTATGGAAGGATATTTTCAACTTGGGACGAATTAAATATCTCTAACAAGGTTGAGAATAAGCCATTATGCACTACATATCCGAGTGTTGCATCGGTTTAGGGTTTGTAGCATTCATGCATTGAACCTGGATCATTCATCTTCATCTTCTATAAAGACTTCTCAGATGAAGTATCCATGATCTATTAGATATAATCAATACCCCAATCTGAAGTAATTAATTTAAATTACAAGTGAAGGTGGGTTTATTACTCACAACACACCTCTCTATCCCACAAAGCAAGGTTTAGATGCTTGGCATGGCTTTGATTACAAAGCTTGAAGGCCACTAAGGTTGAGTTAGGAAGGGACACGCAAAGGCCTAATGAGGAGACTAGTTTGACAAGCTGAAGGCTAGAGATGAGATTTACTAGCCCGAAGGCCGATTACAAGGGAGGTGCGAGAAGGCCATAGTAGACAGGCTTGAAGTTCCGCTAAACATCCACCCAAGAGGGCAAGGGGTGCCCACAATGGCCAAGGGTTGAACCCTCACCTCCCACCTTTGAGGTGACTCATCCAACCTCGAGGACATGTGCGCATAGACTATTCCCCAAAGTGTTGCGAGGCTTTGATATAAGCTCATTGGAGATGTAAACATTTTTCCAATTTATTGTATGTTTATGGGATTTAAGGTGTTTAGAAGTGCGTTCTCAAAGATTTAGAGCTAAGGTAAGCAAATGATACAATCATCGATCCCTTTCTAGCTGATTATTTTTGTTCAATATTTTTTTCTTGAAACAACAAGAAAATATATTAAAAGAGATCTAAACTACAAGGCCTCTTGATAGGGGAAAGAGGCATCCCTATTAAAATGCATTGAAGATCATTTGTAGCCTTGAGGCTAGATACATAAAGAGCATAAATTCTCTTCATCTACTCACTTTATAGTCCTATTGAATACCATTTATGGGTTTATCATACACATCTACCTAGGCTTTTAAAGCAGCAAGACAACGTAAAATACTTGTCTTTGAAAATATTCTTCCTTCTCTAGCTTACATTGCTAGTAAAAGGAAGAAATGATTCCTATTGACCTAGCTTATGTCTTATGCATTAAGATGAAAAATAGCCAGAAACGGTCCATTTGCTAATGAGCAAATTAATTGACAAATAGGTTCTTTCCACGTGCACAAAAATATAACATTCTTGTCTCTTTTAATCGTACAAGAAAGGCTTCTGTTTAGTAAATATGATCTAAAAGCACCACTAAGGCAATGAAATGTCTTGTATTCAATGTACAATTTTTTTCATAGAGAGAAAAGATATTTTTCCACACTATACAATGCAAATCTTTAAATTTCCAATCTATTGGCGTGAATGTAGATGATGATTAAGGTGGAAGTGTGCCTTCGTGGTTTAGGAGCTGCATATAAGCAGTTCACAACTTCTATATAGACGAGAGAAAATATACCGAATTTTGCTGATTTGGTAGCCATACTGATTATTGAAGAAAAGAATCTTGGTGAGGATTCAAACTCCCAAGGAAAGCCCAGTTCTAAGCAGGTATTCTACTCTAGTAGAGGAAGAGGCAGATATAGAGGTTTCGGAAGTGGAAGAGGAAACAGTAACCAAGACCAACGTCAACAACAGAATCATGTAGGAGAAAAAGGATAGTTTTGAGGCAGGGGAAGCCAAAGAAGTCGTAGAAATTTCCAAAGAAATGATTCAGGTAATGCCAGTAAAGGATGCTGGAATTGTGGTAAACATGGACACTTTGAACATGATTGCAAGTCGAAGAATCAAAATAATAGAAGGTAGCAAAACAACTATGCATCCACAAGTGCATATGATTCTGAGAAGCTGTTCATGGTTCAACACCACATGATGAATACTATCTCTGCTAGTGTTTCAAAATCGAATGATCATGTCTTGTATGTTGATTTAGGTGCTTCAAATCACATGACCAGTCATGCGGAATGGTTTAGTACTTTGTAGAAATTGCCAGCTCCTAGATATGTTGAAATAAGTGATAACACATCACACCCTATCCAGCATACAGGAAACATAGCATTGTCTATGGAGGACGGGAAGGTAAAACATCTTGCTGATGTGTTGCATGTTCCAAATATAACAAAGAATCTGGTTTCTGTTGGACAAATGGTTGACCAAGGATTACAAGTTAGGTTCAATGCTGATGGGTTATATGTAGAAGAATACAAATGGGATGGAAGATTGATTGCCAAAGAAGAATACAAATGGGATGGAAGATTGATTGCTAGATAGTGTTTGCAAAAGGTGCAAGAGTCATTGCTAATATAGAGATTTGGCACAAATGGATTGGACATGCAAACTTGCAGAAGCTGAAATTGATGCACTCAAAGGTCATTGATCCATGGAATACCGAATTTCAAGGTTGTAGAGATGCAAAAGGTATGTGCAGCATGTCAATTTGGAAAACAGTCAAGAGCATCATTTCCACATGATGAGCATGTTAATGAGAACATACTAGAAATAGTACATACAGATGTTTGGGGTCCTAGAAAGACCACATCTATGGGTGGTTGCAGGTTTTATGTTACTTTCATTGATGATCATACACGAAAAGTGCGGGTATATTTCATGAAAGAGAAGAGTGAGGTGTTCACTCACTTCCAGATTTTTAAAGCTATGGGGGAAAAGCAGGTAGGGAAGTATATTCAGACATTACGATCTAATGGAGCAGGTGAATATATGTTAAATGAGTTCAGCAATTTTCAAAAAAATCATGGAGTTCGGTGTCAGTTTTCATGGAGGTACACACCACAACAAAATGGCATTGCTAAATGCAAAAATAGGCATATTGCAGAAATAGCAAGAGCCTTGATGGCTGAGAAGAATATGCCTCATTGTTATTGGGCAGAGCTGTTCATACTGTTGTATACATCATGAATAGAACTCCGACTACTGTTGTACATCAAGTTACACCTGAAGAGAAGTTTATAGGTAAAAAGCCAAACTTATCACATCTGAAAGTTTTTGGTTGTATTTCATATGTACATGTTCTAGATGAATTAAGGACGAAGCTTGATCCAAAAGCAGAAAATTGTGTCTTCATCAGATACTCCCTCGAGCAAAAGGGATATAAATGTTCTAACCCACTCACACGACATGTGAAGGTGAGCAGAGATGTCCTATTTGATGAAATGTCGAGCTTCTATGCAGATGCCAAAGAAGGAATAAATCTTGAACCAAATGATAAAGAAAATGATGAAAAAAAAGTGTAGAATCTCACTCTTTGAATGGATCGGATGCATCACCCAGCAATAGTTCCAACTCAAATCCATGGAGTGGAAGATCGCATGAAAATTTCAGTCTAGCAAATTCATCAAAGACATCCAAGAAAGGTAAATAAAAGCTCTCTATTGGTCATAAAAAATGTGCAGGTTTTGAAGACGTTTTGGAGATTCAAGCGGTTCAGAAAAGAGCCTTGATGAGGAACTTGGATTGCCCTCTATGAAGACTCGAGGAGTAAGAAAGGCACATGCAGATGATACAAGGAGAAGTGATATAGAACCAAGAAGATCTAGGAGGATACCGAATTCAGTGCAGCGATTGACATATGATACTTACATGGCTCATCATTGTGCCTACATGACAAAGGTAATACAAGATGTTGAACCTTCTTGTTTTGAAGATGTAATTGGAAATGTTGATTGGGAAAAAGCTATGGATGAGGAGATGGTTCCACTTTATGCAAACGATACATGGAAGTCGGTTCCATTGCCACAAGGAAAGAAACCCATAGGTTGCAAGTGGGTTTACAAGGTAAAGCACAATGCTGATAGTAGCATAAGTAGAGGTATAAAGCACATTTAGTAGCAAAAGGATATGCACAAACTTATGGCATTGATTGTGAGGAAACATTCAGCCCTATAGCTAAAATGTTTAATGTCAGAACAGTTGTTGCGTTAGCTACAACAAACGATGGACATTGCATCAGATGGATGTGAAGAATGCTTTTCTACATGGTGAGTTACAACAACCACAAGGATATGAAGATTCAAAGCATCCAAAATATGTTTGCAAATTGCAAAAGGCTTTTTATGGGCTGAAGCAAGCACCTCGTGCATGGCATGCAAGGATTACTGATTATTTGACCACCATTGGATTTTCTGTGTGATGTAGATCATTCATTATATGCAAGGAAGGATGATGATGGCATCACAATTGTGGCTATCTATGTTGCTTCTTGCTGCTCCATGTAATAGTTTCTATTCTCACTTGGAGGTGAAACTATTACATGGAGCAGCAAGAAGCAACCTATTGTTACTTTGTCGAGTACAGAGGCTGAATATAGAGGTGCTACAATGGAAGCACGTGAGGCATCATGGTTGGATATGCTACTTGTAGATTTAGTTGTGGAAGTGCAAAAGCCTATCACCATCTATTGTGATAATCTTAGCAGCATACAGTTAGCACATAACCCTGTTTTTCATGCTAGAAAACCCACTTTGTACCAATGGCATTCTTTCCTTTTGGCAATTCACATAACTCCCAAGTACCATTCCTATGTATGGAATCCATTTCTGATTGCATAGCACTCATCCATTGTGGATCGTCACATGCATCTTCAAAACAAAGTGTCTCTTCATTACATGCTGTAGCAATAAGAGAATAATCCACAAAATTACTTGATGCATGGTGAGAGCTTGATCTTGCTCTACAAAGTAAAGGTGCACTCAATTTGCTATCCTGCAAAGTTTTTTTCAGCCACTTTGGGATAGATTGTGCACTCTTGATAGACATGTGTTCATTATGTAGAACATCTTCAATATGTACATCATGCGTGGGCTGAATTTCATGCTCACTTTCAGCCATATTTTGACGCAAATGTTCAGCCATATGTGGCTGGAAATTTCCAACAGTTTTGACAATTTTTGGCTGAATTTTTCAGCCCTTTGAGCCTCAGTTGGCTGGTCTACATGGCCATAGTCAAGCGCACCATTTTGGAACAAAGGCATGAGTGTATCGAACACATCTTGTGAGCTAACTATTGGCAATTTTTTGCATTCAAGTAGAGGGAAAACTGAATTTTCAGCAAATATCACATCTCGACTCACAATAATTGTGTTCGTCAATGGATGGTACAATTGATATCCCTTACTTTCAGCACTATAACCAACAAATATACATTTCTTTGCCTTGTTATCAAGTTTGTGACGTTGTTGTGATGGCACAAGAGCATATGCCAAACAACCAAATACACGCATATGACTAACCATAGGCTTATGACCATTCCAAGCCTCATAAGGAGTGATGACTCTCAATGCTTTTGTAGGGCAGCGATTCAACACATAATTTGCACACATGACCGCTTCCATCCAAAACTTATGAGGAAGATGCTTTCCTTTAACCATACATCGTGCCATTTCAAGTAAAGTTCTATTTTTACGCTCGGCAACACCATTTTGTTGAGATGTATATGGCACCGTACATTGGTGTGAAATACCTCTTTCACGAAGAAAAGCATTAAACTCATGTGACATGTATTCACCACCACGATCCGTGCGTAGAGTCAAAAGCTTTTGTGAAGAAAAATTTTCAGCCATAGCTAAAAATGCTTTGAAGCAAGAAAATACCTCATTCTTTGCTTTCATAGGATACACCCATGTATGGCGAGTAGCATCATCAATGAAGGTAACAAAATATACATGCTTCCCAAAAGATGGAGTCTTGACGGGACCACATACATCACTATGAACAAGTTGCAATTTCCTTGTAGTGTGTGTATGACTATCTTTTGGAAAAGAAGCACGATACATTTTTCCAAGAATGCAACCTTCACATGCATGCTTTTCAATGGACTCAAGTGTAGGCAAGCCAATAACCATATCCTTCTTTTGCAAATAGAGCAAACTATTGAAGTTCAAGTGACCAAAACGAGCATGCCAAAGCTCCATTTCAGCCATGGAAGAAGTATGAGCAACTAAGGCATTCGAGGCAGCCCTCTTGTATGTATCCATGCGATACAAACCATTATATAATGTATCGGACATCACGATAACATCGCCATCGCTGAAATCATGAACCATACACTTATCATCAACAAAGTGTACATGAAGTCCAGCTTTGGCAATCAACGGAACTGAAATTAAGTTCTTCTTGATACCGGGCACATACAATGCATTTTTCAAGAGAATCACACCTCCATTTGGAGCCGTAAGCTCAATTTCTCCTACTCCAATGATAGGATAAGAGGCATTGTTTGCACACACCACATGTCCTCCTTTAGGTGCATCTTTCAAAGAGGCAAAAAATCTTTTGCATGATGTTATGTGCTTTGAAGCACCACTATCAAAGAACCAATCTGAATCAGCCTCACCCACAACCATACATTTAGAATGTAAAGAAGCATCATAATGACATGTAACAACACATGCCCAAAACTCTTGAGCCATGTTAGCTTCATCATTCTTTGCATTTGCTGAATTTTCAGCAATAGACATGCCCGATTCCTTCTTCTTTTCATTGTGTTTAGCAAGCTTTCTACACTCATCAATAGTATGACCAGCCTTCCGGCAATATTTGCATCTCTTCTTCTTTTGCAAATCACCATCATTAGAGGAATGAGTGGAAGAGGAAGCTTGAGGCTTTGGTTTTGATGAACCCAAAGCTGAACCATACTTGCTTTTCCCCTTTTGTGAGATAGCAAGTGCTTGCGTTCCCTCAATCAAACCACTCCTATTCACTCTAGATTGCTCTTCTTGCAAAAGAAGAGACACAACCTCATCAAATGCATACATATTAGGATTTCCTTTTGCAACCAAACGGAGTGTAGTAGCAAAGCTTTGAAAAGATTCCGGTAATCCTTTCAACAATGTAGAAATGAGTGATGCATCCGGAATGATCTCATCTATGTTTGCCAATTGCTCTTTCAAGTCCTTGATGCGTGTCACATACACATCCACCGACTCATTTTCAGCCATACATACATCCTCAAGTTGCTTCCTCAAGTATGCAACACGTGCTTCATTACGCACGGCATACAAAGAAGCAAGAGTGTCCCATGCATGTCATGATGTAGAACATGACCGAATGTGTGGAACTATATGCCGCTTCACTAAAAGCACAATCTTGAGCATCTTTTCCATCCCATCTAAGCTGCTCCTGTGTAGGTGGAGAAGGAGAAACCACTGTACTCGAAGAAGAAGCTCCATCTATGACAGTAGATTGTGAAGTAGAAGCACCTACCGGTCTTCGATCTACATCTGCCACTATGTTCCAAAGTTGTTTTGCAACAAGAACATGCTTCATCATGTAAGACCGCATCGGATAGTTGGTCCCATCAAGCTTATCTTCAGCTTGAAGCATGCCAAACAAGTCATTGCTGCCCGCCATTTCACTAAGGAACAAGAATGTACAAAATCTTCACTTCGACGAAAACTGAAATGAGTGCTGAAATTTCAGCTCACAAACCGTCACTCTGATGGCAATTCTGACTGCACGAATGGCTTCGAAATGGGGATAAAACTCCAGCGCACCTGCTGGAAATGTTTCCGGGCTGCTGAAATTCACAGTTCTATGCTCGGAAGTCGATTTGCACTGTTAAAGTGCGCGCACGCCGCGACATGAAAAACCGAAACTTGAGAAGAATCTGAACCTGCTCTGATACCACTTTTGGGTGTGTGTAGAAGTGCGAGAGACACACAAGAAGCACACACAAGGAGCACAAACACAGCAAGACACACGAAGAAGACGATGGCTGGAATAGCTCTTTCTATTGATCGATGTACTGAACTAAAGTAAGAGCTAAATAATATCCCTAAGTACAAAGTACCACCACATATGAGAGTATCAAGTATGTGGTAACATGGGGAAAAAACCTCTAGCCATCACTAGAGTAAAAAGTGCCCATGTATAGGGAAAAGGTTCACATCAAAGCTACTCGAGGAACACATATGTGTAACAATGTTATGCACATATTCCTGATTCAACAAGATCAAAGTTGGATTCAAAAAGAAAAAAGTGTGTCTTCCTAGGATATAGTGAAGAGTCTAAAGCATATAGGTTATGGGATTCTGAGGCAAAGAAGATTTTTGTCAACCGAGATGTGGTGTTTGGTGAACGACCACACGTAGTAGAAGATAAAGGTAAATCTACTATCTCATCAAACGGAGAAATATCTCACCTTGTGCTTATCAAAAGACAAGTCAAAGTTGAGGAGGAGGAAACATCTGATGGAGAAATTTCCTCAATAAAAAGCCAACCAGTTGTAGCTACACAATATAAGCCACTACCGAAGTGGGCACAACAGCTCTTTGATGATCACAATCCACATGTAGATGTACCAGAATCATCATCAGATGGATTACGAAGATCAAAGAGAATAGAGGAGCAAAGAAGAGCCTAAGAACACATTGTTAACATGGCTCTAATGGCAGATATCATGGGCTCAATAAAGGAACCTACCACCATTGAAGAAGCCCTTGATGATCCAGGTTGGAGAGCGGCAATGGAGTCGGAGTATGATAGTATACTAAAAAATGATACATGGGATCTAGTTCACTTGCTACCAAAGAAGAAGGTAATAGGTACTAAATGGATTTGGAAAGCTAAGTATAAAGCAGATGGAACATTAGAAAAGTATAAGGCAAGATTAGTTGCACAGGGTTTTTCACAGATCAAAGGATTTGATGTTCAAGAAACTTTTGCACCAACAGCACGCATGACAACTATTCGGACGGTACTTGCAGTAGCTGCACAAAAGGCCTGGCCTATTTTCCAAATGGATGCCAAATCTGCATTTTTGAATGGTCACCTCAAGGAGGAGGTATATGTATCTCAACCACCAGGTTCTAAGGTGCCCAATTCAAAAAATAAAGTTTGCAAATTGAAGAAAGCTTTGTATGGACTTAAGCAAGCTCCACGGGCTTGGTACCAACGGATAGATAATTTCTTCAAAAATATGGGTTTTGAAAGAAGTACTTCTGATGCTAACTTGTATGTAACGAAAAGGGATAGCAAGCTAGTTGTTGTCATTGTATATGTAGATGATTTGATCATTACAGGAGATCATCAGGAACTCATCAATCAAACTCGGATCAGCTTGGGAACTGAGTTTGAAATGACAGACTTAGGTCTACTCCATTTTTGTCTGGGAATTGAAGTATGGCAAAGGAAGGATGGCATTTTCATCTCACAACAAAAATATGCCAAAGAAATTCTCAAGGCATTCGGAATGATGGACTGCAAACCAACTAGCACACCTATGGAGGTAAATCATAAGCTATCTATGGATGATAACATGCCTGATGTAGATGCTAAGAAGTATAGGAAGCTCATTGGAAGTCTTATTTTTCTGTGCAACACTAGATGAGACATTTGCTATGCTGTTGGAGTATTAAGCAGGTTTTCCAACAAACATAAGGAGAGTCACTGGAATGCTGGAATGCGAATTCTAAGGTACATTGCAGGAACCTTGGATTTTGGTATTTTTTATACCACAGGTGATACACTCCAAGGATATTGTGATTCAGATTGGGCTGGAGATTGTGACTCTAGAAAATCAATTTCTGGATATTGTTTCTCACTTGGTTAAGGAATATTTTCTTGGGTAAGTAGAAAGCAACCAACTCTCGCACTCTCCTCCACTGAAGCAGAGTACAAAGCAGCTTGTTTTGCTTCTTCTGAGGCAGTTTGGTTAAGGAGAATTCTTACAGATCTAGGCTTTCCATCAAATATGGCGACTGTACTCTAAGTGTGATAATCAAAGTTGTATGGCTATTGCAAAGAACCCAGTATTTCATGCTCGCACCAAGCACATAGAAGTATAGTACCATTACATTCGTGAGCTAAATGAAGATGAAATTGTGGAGCTAGAATATTGCCCAACAGAGGCAAATTGTGGTGACATATTCACTAAAGCACTTGGAAGAGAGCAGCTCAACAGACATCTTCAACAGATGGGCATAGGACCGAAACCTACTTGATTTTTCATCGGTAAACATTGAGGGGGGGTGTTAGTATATGATCAATGTCTACCCCTCATGATTGTATGCACATTTTGTAAGGCCTCTTAAAAAAAGGGAGATTTCATTTTAATCTATTCCATCCTACAACCCAAACACATTCCACTAAAGATCTAACGATCCATTTAAGGTTTGTATTCCCATCTAGGACCAGATAGTCCTTCTATCCTCAAAATATTAATTCTAGATGGGACCACCCTATTAGTGTCATGTGCCAATGGAGATAACCCTTATTAATGAAATGGATACTCAAAATTAGGAACCAAAATCATAGATTAATCTCATGCCCTTCATTCTTGACACTCTACATATGCGTAGTTAAACTTAACTCTCCTTATCTATAAGTTGAGGTCAAATTTTGGAATCTATATATATTGCTTTCTTGTTGAATCTTGAAATAGAAATTCTCTTTTACTATCTCTAAGTGAGATGCACTGAGATTCAATCTCTATAGGATCATTGGAAATTTTTACAAGAAATGAGTGTATATCTCTATAGATAGCGAGAATGAAGTTACTTCAAGTTGTAATTCTACCATCTTTCCAACCTTTCTTGATTTAAAAAAAGATAAATCACACTTTATATAGGACTAAAGGATCTAGAACTTTCTTGGCAAGAGACACTCCCATGATCTACATGGAAATAAAAAATAGTGAATCCTTTTCAACTTCTAATAGTCTCTAATCACTATGCCTTAGCTTTCCTAATCATGTGTGACAATATAGTAGTGTGTACCTATGTGCGAATCATGTGTGACAACATGATTATTGCATACCTATTTGCCATTGAATGTTCCATGCTAGGAGCAAACAAATAGAAGTACATTATCACTACATCAGAGAGAAGTTTGAAAGAACTTAGAGAAGCTTGTAGGAGGTAGAAAAGTGAGTTGCAAAGCGGCAAAGTTCGGTCCAGCCAATCGGCACAAGACAAGCTCTTGAGATTAGGGAGATGCAAATAGATGTTATAGGCATGTGATAAGTGCAATAAAATGCACTATGTACTTTGGAGCATCAAGGAGAAAGAGTCCATACAAAATAGATAGGTTTGCGCATTGAGTAGCTCAAAAAACATACTATCTTTGGATGAGACAATTAACTTCAAATGCTCATGGCGGACAACATGATTACAATTGGAAAACCTCGTTATGGACGAGTGATACACATAGCATTCAGTGTATAGAATGCACACGAGTACAAGAAATAAGGAACTTATGCTTTTGGAATGAACGTGACACTCAACAGTGGTACCTTCTATTTGTTAGGAATGCACAAAGATAGACGCCAAGTCAAGAAAACTGATATTTCTCCCAATTTACGAAACCAAATGCTTTTAAAATTTTCATACATAAAATAAACACTAATATCTTTCCATTGAGTGCGAATGCATCCGATTTGGATCTCTATGGAGAGAACAACAGCCTTTGCAAGCTTACTATTGTTGGAGAAGATGATGGAAAAAAGTGAAGGAGCAAGACAATGATGGCCACAAGTATATGTATATTTCTTCCATATAATGTACAAGTGATTTGAAGTCTTTATATAGACTCCTGAAGTGTTCCACGACTTCTACAAGTGGATTTTGAATTCAAATGAAGGCGGTAGAGGTTGTTGAAGAGAATCAACTCACTTTCCTACAATCTACGAAAAGTGAAGATTTAGTTTGATCTACTTTTAGGTGATTGATTGAATCATTGGTTGCACCTCAAGCACCTTGAATTTGTGGAAGTTACCTATCCTTTTCACCTTTTAAATGTGTCAAGCTCTAGGCTTTTACAATGGTAAATGATCCATAAAAAATCTCAAAGAAATTTACAACAAATGAGCATAGGTAAGAGAACGCTTCAATGGATATTTTGGCATAATCCAAACCACAACCTTTCTTGATGTAGATCAAATCCACCTCAAGCATAGTGTAAGCTAGATTTTCCAAAAAAATTGCTTGCTAAGGAGGAGCAAGCTCAACACATAACTACCAAATAAATGTAGTGACATGTTCACTAAAGCATCGGACTAAACCAAGCTAAAACTTTTCAAAAGAGGCATTGGAGTGATGGAGTTAGGATGAGGAATTGAAGGTTGAAGTTCAATGGGGAGCATTGAAAATGAAGCTCCAATCCTAGCAACATATGGACCATCTAAATTGATCACACTTGAGTATTGTAAAGTAAGAATCCACGCACAAGTATTTGAAAACTCAAATTTGGATTTGGGTCCCCCTAATTACTCTCAATCAATCACCTATCAAACTTATGTGTGTTGAACCCTATTTTCTAGGAAATGAACTTACTATCATTTAGGGAATGTTTTCCATATCATATAATTGCATCATGTACTTAGAATTGGATAGAACCCATATGAGTTATCATTTTAGGACTTTGAATGAGCTAGTAGGCCCCTTGTTGAGAATCCCTCCACTTGCTTGAGTATCTTCTCCATACTCGGAGCAGTCATAATTCACACTCTATTTTCCATTTCAAGGAGCTAACCAGCTTTGAGTGTTATGCACAACTCCCTCTTCATATGGTATTGATTTCTTGTAGTATTTGTCTTCTTAGAAGGCTCATACAACCCTAAAGTTCACTTGAAGATCAGTTTGAAAATCTACATATTCTGAGAAGAATACAATAAATTGATTGGGATAACTTCCATTAGGAAGTGCTCATAGCCTAGTGTAAGTGAGCAGAATCTCTAGGATTTGTTCCACAAGAACTCCGAGAACCATTGATTTGAGTGAACGAGGTATTTTTGAACACACCTCTAAGGTCATTCATGCTTCAAGCTGCATATGGAAGGTGCATATTCTCCTATCATGTGGAAAACTATTGCACATGCAATCATGTCCCAGCTCTTGAATTTGAAACTAAACATGATGTAGTCATATGATGCATAACAGGGAACTCCGAATTGGCAATGTTAATCCAGTTGTCATCTTTGAATGCAATAAAACTATCATAGCTCAGCCTTTGAATTGGATAACTTGCTCTCAAAGACCTCTTTTCATTTCCTTTTGAATATTGCTTCTTCAATCGCGTCAGCTTTACCTTTGGTGTAATCACCTCTTCATACTCTTCTTCACTTGCATTTGAATCACTATTTTGGGCAGCACTTTCAGCTTCAAATCTTTCATAACTTGATGTTGGTGATGAGGAATGACTGCTTAGTCTCCCCTTCCATGCTGAGCTTTCTCCACGTGATGTAGAAGCTTCTGGACCTGACATTTGAGTGCTTGTTTGCTGAAATTCTTCTTGGACAACACCTCCATCATCTTCACAATCTTCTTCAAGAATCTTCTCTTTCCCTTTGTCTCCAAACCATGGTCTTAGCTCATCAAATACCACATCTCGTGAAACTCGTATCTCCTTTGTGACTGGACTGTAGCATGTCTATCCCTTTTGCTCTGATGAATAGCCAATGAAAATACATTTTTCTGACATTGCCTCCATCTTTGTCCTTAGTTCTTGAGGGATGTGAACACAACACACACATCCAAAAACTTTGAGATGTGTAAGGTCGGGTTTCTTACTAGAATAAACCTCCTTGGGAGTTAGATTATGTACTCCAGCCGTTGTGCACTTGTTCAACAAATAAACAACCATACTAGTTGCTTCAGCCCAATAGTTTAGTGGCATCTTCATCTCGTTGAGCATGCATCTTGCAACTTCTATGATATGTCGATTCTTCCTTTCAACTATTCCATTTTGTTGAGGAATGTACCTACATGTAAATTGTCTCTTGATGCTATTTTCATAAAGAAAATCTGAAAATTCTTTGGAGAAATATTCTCCTCCTCCATCGGACCTCAAGGTCTTTATGTAGCGTCCTCTTTCCTTTTCTACCTGTGCTTTAAATCTCTTGAACATGGAGAACACATCTGATTTTTGTTTTATGTAAAACATCCATACTTTTCTCAAATGATCATCAATAAAAGTGACAAAATATCTATTACGAGCCACTGATGGTTGTTGTGATGGTCCCCACACATCCGTGTGTATCAAGTCGAGGACATTCCTTGCCACATAGTTGCTCTTCTTGAATGGTTGTCGAGTTTGCTTTCCTAGTTGGCATGCTTCACAAAACTCATGTAGTCCAACATCATTGAATCTTAGAAGACCTCTTACCACTTCATGGTTGCTCATGTCCTTGAGCTTGGGAATGTTGATATGTCCAAATCTTTTGTGCCACAAATCGATTTCAGCAATCCTCTTGTTTCCAAATTCAATATACATCACCTTTCCATGTGGTTGTTGAATGTCCAAAGTGAACATCCTTCCTTCTTTCGTTCCTTGAGCAATGACCTTGAATCCTTCTTTTGGATTCTTTATAAAGTAGCCTTTTTCATTGAAGATAACATGATATCCTTTCTCTGCCATTTGTCCTACTGAAATCAAATTCTTGGAATAGTAGGAACATGAAGAACATCAGCCAATACCTTCTTGTCTCCAAGATTGATGTCTCCAACATGCTCAATTGCGTGTTGAGTTTCATCCCCAATCTCCACACATCCATTTCCACTTGGAGCTTGTAGCTTTGTGAATAAATCTCCTTGGCATGTCATATGGTTGCTGCAACCTGAATCTATAAATTATTTTTTATCATCACTTCTCGGATTGTTGTACTCATGCTTCATGGCAAGCATGGTTTTCTTGTCTCCTTCACTTGATGTACTCCCATAGTTATTTTAGCTCCTTTGGTTGCCTCCATTTAACCTTCCATACTTTTTCCAACAATCATTTGCATAATGTCCTAGTTTACCACAATGATAACATGTTATACCTTTATGAGGATTGTACGAACCTAGACCTCTTCCTCTATTTCTTCCTCCACCTCTTCCATGTGTGTTGTCATTTGAGTTGTCCTTGTTGTCCTCCGAGTTGTGTTGGCTGAAATTTGTGTTTTTGTAGCTTCTTCCTCTTCCTCTCGGGCCTCCTCTTGAGTTCCTTCCTCTACCTCATCCTGCGTATAACATTTGACTATGACTGTCCTTACCTTTGTTGCCTTCTCCTTTTTGAGAAACCTCTTGAGCCACAAGATTTGGTATAATCTCATCAAATGTTGGTAGAGGGTCTCTATAAAGAATGTTTTTGATGAGGGGCTTCCACTTTTCTTCACTCCTCAAGCCATTGAGGGTTGTTTGGACGATGTCTTCCTCTTCTATCTTGCATCCAACTGATACTAGTTGATCTCGAAGCTCCTTGATCTTCAATGTATACTTACTAATGCTTTGGTTTGAGCTTTTCTTCATGTTGTTGAGTTCGTTCTTGAGTTGCATCCTCCGAGACCTGGTTGAGGTAGCATACACCTTCTCCAATGCTTCCCAAACTTCCTTGGCTATTTTCTAAGCTTTGCACACGACTAATCATAGTGTTGCAAATAACTTGTGAGATGAGGAACATCACCCTTCGATTCCTCTCTTTCTAATCAGCAAATTGTCCCCTTTGTGCCAGAGTAATGTTGGGATCTTGAAGGTCCAACAGCTGTGGATCATTTCCAGTAATTAGACTCCATAAACCTTTACCTTTAAGGTAGTTTGTCATTCTATACCTCCAAGACTGAAAATTGTCTTTGTCTAACTTCTCAACTTGTTGTCCTAAATCAGCCATTGAAAACTTCTAAGATTGAAGTTTACCTCAAGTATGTTGTGGTGCTCTTCCTTGACTTTACGAAGCTCCCCCTTGATTTGTAGCTTGTCCTTTGCTTCACTTCAGTTCCAATGCTTTGCCTCTTCAAACTCCAATGCTCTGGTACCAATTGCTGGAGAATTCCTCTCCTATTCGCAATGGAAAGTGTAGAAGACCTTCTCAGGATTAAGTCTTTTGCTAATAGCTGAAACTTCAAATGAAAACTCATACCAACTCAAAAATGCAATAAAATTATAAATTTGGTCACTCAAACTAGACTTGTATAGCTTTCAAATGAGCTATCAAACACTCAATTTGGATTAGATTTGGGCTAGAAACGCTTTGCCTCAAAATAGGCTGCTTGTTCACTCAGTTAGCCTGAAAACTGGACTTCACTAAAAATTGAATAACTCACAAAGAACAAAGAATTTGATAAAACTGTTATAAAGAAAGGAAGTACTTGAGATAAGATTCCAACCAATGTTTAAAATCTAAAATTGGATACATATATTGAAAGATATGACTCTCACAAGTAGACTATCTAGAAATTGGTATGCGAATTTCCAAAAAGACCCTAAGCAAGGATTAAGAAGAATTTCCAAAAGAGAAAATATAGGAAGACTCTTCACCTTTGAAGTGGAGGACACCAAGAACATAGCATTATTTAGCTATGGATCTCAAACACTCTCTGAATTGCACGTATGGCATAAAAGGCTTGCTAATATTGGTGAAAGAACATTGAAAAAACATTTGTGGGGATGAAATTGTACTTGGATTGCCCAACATCACAAAAAAACATATGATATACAAGTGTGGAGCTTGTCAATTTGGCAAAGCTCATAGACAACCTCTCAACACGAAACACTATATCGATCTGGAGCTATTGGATCTTGTACACACAGATGTGTGGGGTCCAAGAAAAGAACTTTCTATTTTACATTGAAAGTATTTTGTATCTTTTATTGATGATTGTAGTAGATGGAAAATTCTATACTTTATTGTCACTTTATGGAGAGAGCCAAGAATTTGAATTTGAATTCAAATTGTGAAGCAAGTTATAAAAAGGACTTTGGAAAAGTTGTAGGACAAAACTTCATCTTTGAGCCCATTTGAATGATCTTTTTGTAAGCTTGAGTAAGCACACTCCATAGCTACTCAGCGATCATCATTGTGCATCATTCTCTATGCCAATAATCTTGTACAACATTGTGTGATAATACAAACTCGTCATTGATCAACTCTGTCTACTCTCCTGTTATGATCTCTCAGGACAGTCAACATTGACTAAGCATATCTCATTGATTACTCCATCATTTTGCATGTTCTATAGCTTCTTAGAACCACCTTGAAGTCTTCTATATTTTGATAAATGTTCAAGTCAATTGGACGTACAATCTGGGAGAAATCGCGATCAAGTTAGTTACTAGTATTTCTCTAAGCACTTCCTAAAAGGTCGGGGGTGAGTCTATGATTGCTAAATTGATTTCTCTGAGCATAGTATATTATTTCGAATGAATCCACTTGCAAACATTACCTTGCTAAGCTAATTTGATTCCTCTAAAAGGAAGTTTCCTAATTGAAGTATTTCAATGGCGATGCACCATAGTGTGCTCTCCTTCTCGAGAGCTCCATGACGATATGCTCGGAGTAGAAAACCGAGCTCTTGAGGGCGCACACGGTACTCCACATAGAGGCTATAGATATGCAGAAAACAGAGTACACAGGGAGCACGAAGACAGACTTCTTAGGTCTTACAAATGCAGTCGAACTTACAGTCTGTGACTGACCAGGCCACTATATGTTTTATTAAAGAACATATACAAAGAAGTGTCTGGTTGCCATCTGGCCTTTCACATGGAAACTAACGGTAACAATCTCCCACTAAAGGCCAATATGGCCAGAGTAACTATGGGAGAAAAAATAAAGAATGATAAAGAATACCTGAGTGTAAGTATACAAACTATACCTCCCACCTGATGGGCATGTTACACAATATACAAGTGACTGCGTAAGATCAAGAATCAAGTAACCCCCATCAAGTGACAACAGTGTCGAAAGCTATCCTGTGGTAGAGCTTTAGTCAAAGCATCTGTAGCATTATCTCACAAAGTAGATGGTGCAGGTAACTGTTTAACATGCCCTTTAGCATTCTTTAATGCATAGCTGTCTTTTTTCATGTGTCCTTTCTTATGACAATAATGGCATTCGATATCCCTCTTCCTTGATTTACTTCTACTCTTATTCCGTTGACCATTCTTTTCCTTGTTCTTCCTCCTGCCACGTTGCTAATTCTTTCCTTGGTAAGAATCACGAACATTATATGCATCTCCACTCTGAGTACCAACCATAGATTTTCTACGAATCTCCTCACTCAAGAGTGATCCACATATGTCATCATAGACGAGTTTACCACCAGGTGCACTGTTGCTAATAGCTGTGCAAAACGTATCCCATGATGATGGCAGAGTGCATAACAACAATACTGATTTCATTTCATTATCCATATCCATTTTTGGAGCCTATAACTGGGAGAATATAGCATCAAACTCATTTAGATGAGCACCAACACTATCCGTGTCCTTCATACGAAGGTCATATAATTTTCTCATCAGATACACTTTATTTGATGCCATCTCTTTTTCATATGTATTGCATAACTTCTTCCAAAGCTCCTCTGCTTTTTCACAATCTAATACTGTAAAGTAAACCTTATCTGCCAGGTGCAAGTGAACTTAGACCTGGCCATTTCATCTAACTCATCCCAATCATCTTCATCCACGTCAACAAGCTTCTTTGAGATCCCATTTACTGGCTTCCATTCCCTCCTTTGAATCAACACATCTTTAATCTGATTCTTCCATAGAGCAAAGTTTGTGCCATCAAATTTTCGGATCTCAAAATGGTCTTTGCCCTGCAAGTTATAGCTCCGCCTCGGAACACTAGCACTAGACCCTAATCCACCGGATGTGCCTGAGACCTCTGATGCCATGATGGTAGAGAACTGAATAGAATGATAATGGAGCTAGAAGAGTCCAAACACCAACAAATAAGTGTATCAAGGAGTAAATCGACCACTGTATAGTTGACTAAACCAAAAATCTAGAAACATTTTGCCAGAGTATCCTCTGCAAAATTAGCATATGACCAGTGTCAAAGTATCATAAAACTGCAAGTACTGACATGTCTACCTGCATAGTGAATCCCTGACTCCACTGCATATAATTAGTTACCCAATAGAAGCCAACTAGGCTTATCGAGCACCTATGAACAACTATCATACATCTCCTATGGCGAGGTTGGGTAAGTCTTCCACCTGCATCACCAAAGAGAACCGACATCTGGGTGTCTCCCAGTTAAGTAAACCTCACCACGACCCTCTTTATCAAACGTAACAGGCTTTATGCACAGAACGTAACCCCTATATCAATGACCACATGGACATACATAAGTGATATCCACAAAAGCGTATATGGTGTGTATCTGCTCAATATATGCAGTAAAATGATGCTAAAAGGCTGAATACACATCCCAAAAACTAGCCAATAACACCTGCAAGTGTCTGTCAACTCTGATGTTTTAGGCTTAAAAACCTGCATAAATTTGCAGCCACTGCTACCACCAAAACTGAAAACCCCTCGAGAAACCTGTAGTTTTACGAGTGTGGCTGAAAATACAGCCCCAAAGTTGATATTTATTGTCTAAGAAGTACAAGGCACACTCTTCTTGATGTTCTTGAACCTGTGTGAAGAGAACTATGTGCAAAAGTACTCCAAAATGGCTCCAAAAACACCCCAAAATTGCTTCAGAAATAGGCTTTGAAAGCAAAAATGAAGCTTTGAGGGACCAAAACTTGTTCAAGGTAATGTCAACCTTAGTCTTTCCCCTTCTTCAAATACCACAAGAGTGTAGCTTAGTGGCAAGAGATTGCCACGGTTAAGCGACTTTGGGGGGAACAGTACTGGGATGGGTGACCTCCCAAGAAGTACCGAGAACCTCTATATTCCTTGATCGTTGAGGTCCTCCCTCGCACGCAACCAACGGCGCCAATGGTGACTTCGGTGACTCGGATGACAAGGTATGCCAAGGTCTATGCCTTGTTCGCCGCCTTAAGCCTTGGAGAAAGGCCTTGCCTTCCTCCAAACCTTCCTTTGCCCCTTCCTTGTCCTCGTCTTCCTTTGCCTCTTTGATTACCTACATAGAAAACTTGTGCATCATTGCTTTTAGTTGAACTTCCACCTATGTTCATCTCTTCGGTCACCATGAGAGAAACCAATTGCTCAAAATCGGGAAGATTATCCCTTACATTTACTGAAGTGGTAAAGGGTTTCCACGTCTCATCATCTCTCAAACCATTGAGAGTATAAGCCACAAGATCGTCATCATCTACGTGGCTTCCAATGGATCCCAATGCATCTGATAACTCCTTGACCTTAAGTATGTAGTCATTTATGCTACTCCTTGAGCTCTTCCTAAGGTTGTTGAGCTCATTCTTGAGTTGGATCTTCCTTGCTTTGGTGCTTGTTGAATAAAGCCTTTCAAGTGTCTCCCATACCTTCATGCTTGAATCCAAGTCTTGGATACGACCGATCATGCTATTGCTAATGTGTTGGGAAAGAATAAAGATAACCCTCTTGTCTCTTTCATTCCATTCCCTAAAGGACCTTCTCTGGTCATTGGTTGGATTCTCATCCAACCTAGGTCTTGGTTCACTTCCACTAATCAACCCCCAAAGGCCCTTGCCCATAAGATAGTTGGAGACCCTAAATCTCCATGGTTGATAGTTCCCTTTGTCTAGCTTTTCAATTTGAGTGTTGAAGTCTCCCATATCTAGTCTTTGATACTTGACCTAGCCCTTGGCTAATGCTCCAATGTGTGTAAAATGAAAATGAGGCTCTGAGGTTACCTAGATCCAAAGCTTTCCTTAGATGGACACCTTGTGCTCTTGAAACTTTGAGTAGAATAGCTCCCCCTTGATGTGAGCTACCTCCAAGAAGCTTTTGTTGATGCAAATCTTCAACCACCAACTCCAAGAGGTCTTCTTGCTTGTATGTGATACCTCCAAGATGCC
>CM035423.1:166776537-166796537 GCA_020310875.1 Ceratopteris richardii | reverse complement strand
GCACCTCCTTTAATGTCAATCCGGGAAGACATGAGGATGGTATGAAGACCACGAGCGAGTGGAAGCACAAGTGTGTGAGTGAGAAGCACACAAGCATGCACACACATACACACACACGCGCACACACAGTAAGAACAAAGAGAGGAAGACAATGGATTCACTTCTATTGCAAGAAAGTTCTCATACAAGCTCAAACTACAAGAAGCTAACCCCTAAAATGAGCTCTCTAGCTCTATTTATAGTTCTTGACTAGCTTTGGCCCTGTTCAGACCTAGTGTCCGGCCTAGTTAAAAATTAGGTTCCGGGGCTTATTTGAGGGCCCAAACGAGATCTAAAAATTATGAAAATTGACAGGCAACTACATCTAAGGCTCCCCAAGCTCGAGGACTCCTCGGCTTGTACAAAATGGAGCTACAAAAAGGTGAAATGATATTTACAAGGGTTCGTAGTGATGAGAATCACTTTAGAATGATGTGGGGGTTTTGAAAAAAATAAGTTGCCTCAGTGCTAGATCTTCATGTGTGTCCATACTTGCTTCTTCCCGCATCCTGTCAACACTCTCCCCCCCCTAGGGTCTGTCGCCTCTGACAGACCTCTTTTCCGCCGTTTGATCAATGTATTGTTGCAGGAGGTCGGTTGCCAATTCTTGTTCTTTGATTTTTAAACCTCTGATTAGATCTCGTTGCAAAGCCTCCCAATCCACTGTACCAGGCATGTCAGGTTGTGGCATCGTGTAAAGCTCAGAATGCATCGTTTGTTCGCATGCAAAGAGATGGAGTAGATGCGTAGGCCGTGGCGCAAATACCTCTGAATGTGCTTCCCAAAATCCCGTGGTGAACATATCGTCAAATGTCTGCTTGTAGCAGGCAGGGAGATATCTTATGCGTGCATGCCATGCGTAAGCCACTCGTATGCTCGGGGTTGTGCTCATATCATATAGCAGGTCGTAATTACCATTAATAAACTCGGGAATAGGAGGTTGAATACGGCATACATTGCGAAAAGTTTTGAGTACGACCTGCATCATGTCGAAGATCTTGAGCATCATCTGGGCAGCGACATCTGGCATAGGGTGGAGGCGTGGTATCCAATGTCTGATGGTTGCAATCATGTATGACACTGTAGGAGTACTGGTTGGGGGGGCGATAGCGGGGTAATTGAGCCATTCTTTATAGTTTGCGTTATTCTGAACCTTGATGGCAAAAGCTTTCCATGATCGGCGTCTTTGCACTGGCCCAAAACACGGATTGTACCTCAAATGCATGGGGGCATGATCCCATGTTCGAAGCATTTCTGGGTAAGTTTCGAGTAACTTTTGCCTCCACGTTGGTTGGAATATGACCCCTTTTCGTGCCGCATCTGGTATGTCTTCTGGTTCGAACTGTGTGGCAAATGTGGGGCACTTGTTGGTGACCCGTTTGATTTCTGCATTGTAGTCAGCTAACAGTACAAAATAGGGCTTGTATTGCAGTTCTGAACTAGTGATAAGGCGTCTAGGGGCGATGTGCCTGAAGTATTCTGAGTGAAGGATGGTGTCCTCAATGGCCTTCATTGCCAGCATCTGAGTGGATATCCGCTCCTGATGAGTTTGCCCCATCTCCTCTACTTGTTTCATCCATGCTGATGGGGGTTCCTCATAGGTATCTTGACCTTCTTCTGTTACGCGTCCTCCTGGGAATGGTTGAGGCTCGTAGGCGTCGACTAATGCTTCCTCCACTGGGATGGTAACTGCTTCTTCTTCTGACGGTTGCTCTAGTGGGGAAGGGGGTCGTTCGTACTGCATCAACTTCAGTTTTAATTCTGCGATCTGCTGCCGTAACTCCAGCACGTCGTTGGGCGTTGAAGGTTCAGGTTCGGTTGAAGTAGCAGCGTCTGTCATTTCTTTATGTTCCTGTCGGTGTGGTGTAGACTCTTGGGGTCTCTGCAAGTCCTTTAGCTGGTCGGCAAGCTGATCATGTGCTTCTAACAGATTGGCATACGTTTCCAATATTTGTTGTATGCTCTCTGATGGGACCGCTTGAAATTTGACCGGGTCTATGGGTGCTCCCGGGGTGTTCTCCATGGCCGCCTCGAGATTCTCTTGGTTTTGTTGTTGAAGCCGTCTGTTTTCTTCTTGAGCTGCCGCTAGATGTCGTCGTAGCAAAGCCATATTTCGTTGAAGCCTTGCGTTGCGGCCCATCTGATCTCGCAGCTGTTCCTCCATGGCTTTGCGCTCTTCCATATGTCTCGCCTCGAGTTGCGCATTTGTCTGTTCGAGGGCGGATATCTTTCTTTGTGACTCCGTATGACTGAACTCCAAAGCATTGACACGCTCTTGGAGAGTTGCTGAGAGGGTGCATAGGTCTTTGTTATTTTCTTCCAACAATGTATATTCCTGCTTAAGCTGAGTGGCAGCTTCGAGCATCGTGTCGAGTGCAAGACTAAATGAGGTGGATGCGGGGGTAAGGATGGAAGATGCAGGGGGTTGGGAAGTGGGAATGGGAAAAGTGGATGTTGTGCCTATCGTGTGTGGAAGTGGTGATGTGAGTGTAATAACATGTGATGGTGTTGTGAGAACAGTGGTAGTGGGTGACCCAGTGGATGGTGAGATGTCCATGGGATCGGACATGAGAGAGTGTGATTCGTGAAACGTGAACACCGGGATGGTGGGTGGTGTGATAGTGGTGTTTGTGAATGTGGGGAAGTGAACTTGGGGAAGGGACTTTTTCTTATGTTCATCAACCTGTCGAAGAATGTTTACAAATTGGGTCCACAAGGAGGGTTGGGTGATTAGTGGGGTGCCCGGGGCAGTTACAAGGGATGGGGTAGGTAGAGTTTGGGGGGAAGGAAATGGAGGGGTGGACGGTAAAGAGATGGAAAGAGTCTGACTAGTGACAGATGGTTGTCCAAAGGCAAGGGGGAAGAATGGGTGACCTAATTGGGGTTCAAAAACCTGAGTGACAGAGATGGATGAGGGTGAAGGAAGGAAAGTGGAAACGGGGGTGTGTACAATGGTCTCACTATAGGAGGAGAATGGTTGTGTAGAAAGACACGTGGAGAGAGGCTCTGAGGGTGGGATAGGAGATGATGGGGGAGATGGGGCATGCGTAATTTCCTCCGGTTCATCATTGGGCCTAGGGCTAATCATGTGCACATCTTCTGCTGTGGACGTAGCTAACGCGGTAGAGACTTCCATCTGAATCATCTTTCCGTGTCGAGGTCGTGTATCAATTCTTCTTTGGTCGTAAGCAGGGTTCTCTTGATAGACCAAGGTTCTCATTGCTTCACTGATGCCACAGGTGTCCGCCAAAAGATTTAGCGATTCTACAAACTGGGGATCGATATGCTCTGAGTGTAACATCTGGTTTACTAGGGCCCTATTTGCTTCTTCTGTCATCTTATGGCGTCGTTGTACCTGCTTGATTGTTTGGTATAGCCGTTTGAGCTGTGCCGTATATGCAGGGGCTTCGTCTTCACTCTCTTCTGGGTTATTCCTTGGTGCCTGCTCCTGAGCTTGTGTGTTTGGACTTTGAGGAGGTTGCGTCACTCCTAGCTCCTGTACGCTGCTTGTCTCACCTCGTGCCTGTTCTCTTTGGGTTGATGTCCCCGGATCGATATTGTCAGGGCAACCTTCACTATCTGATAGATGAGCCGTCTGCAGAAATGTTTCAAAATCAAAATTTTGGTCTTCGGTGAAAGTGGCCATCGCTGCGAATTCTGCATCGGTTGGTAGCGGAGGGGCAGAGGGAGTGGGCTGTACCACCTCTCTTGGTCGAGACTCCTGGAGATGGATTGTGATTGGTGCCACCGGGGCTTCCTCTCTAGTGGAGACTTCGGTAGTGGTTGCTGGAGGGATCAGGACTTGTGAAAGGGATCCACGCATTCTTTTTGCAGGCTGACTCCCTGACTTTCGCCCTTTAAACAATTCTAGATGTGCATGCTTTAGGGCTCGAGCAACTGGCACATCATACGCCAGACATCTGTAGATGATTCTAGTCAACGCACAGCAACCATGTAGAGTGGGCTTCCTCACACCCCGCTTGCCTGCCTCATATACCTGATCTAAGATCCATACTGGCATCTTAATGGGCAAGCTTCCGGTCTCTGCTAAATACAGTCCGTACCATATCTTCTTGTGAGGCTGAGTGAAACGGTCTTGAGCTGGAAATGCGAAGTGCTGGAGGCACATCCGCAGGGGTATGGCGATGTTAGGGGTGAGGGCGCACATGTCTTTGAGCTTCTTGACTCTATTGCTCTTCATTGATTCTGGTATCAGGGGGTCGCGATCTGAAGGCACATGAGTGCCATACATTTGAAGGGCTTCCCTGATTAATGTTACATTTAGTTCAAACTTCCTCATCTCCTCCAGATTAGATAAGGAGGGCACCCAGAATGTGCCTGAATGATCTTTATCCCCAGTAGGTTTCATCGTAGCAATCAAGTAGTAACACCTGAGGAAGTCAGGTTTTGGTAGAGCTGCACTGAAGTAAGTTTGCAGTCCTGCCTTTCGCCAGATCTCTTGAAGGGGAGCTGCATTTTGTAAGGCCTCAAATTCTCTTGAAAAGAATTGGAAGGTCCACCAAACCCCCCCACACTCCATCTTGGACTCCCAGATGTGGTCCGCGTCTCCCAAATCCCCTGGCATTTCATTGAACCAATGGGAGTGCCCTTTTACTCTTTCGGTTAGTCCACTGGGTGGATCTGGAATAGGGATTCTTCGCACATTCAAGAATTCTTCAGGTCTAGCCGTTGGTGGAGCTTCCACTGGCATGGCATCCCAGTTGATGGGGGCACCAGATCCTGCCTGAGAGCTTGTGCCTGCCGCGGTTGCCATGAGAGTAGGTCGCTTATCTGCTGGAAGACGAAAGGCACATTAGTGTTGCATAGGAAACAAGATGTAAAGGTGTTCCCTTCACAATACTAACATGACAATCCCGGAGGTCAGTAGTTAGTGGTGAGGTGTTTATGATATGTGTGAGTGGTGATTAAAGGTCAGTGTCATCCTAGGTGCGTACTTTGGTTATGCAATGGACTCGAAATGCTTCTGTGTTAGTGTGGACGGATTTACAGAAGATGGTCAGGGGGTTTAGTACACAGTTTAACTCTCCACACTTTGATACAGGAGTCGTAGCTTTTAGAGCTAAGGATAGGTGAAGACTTTGGTCTGAGTGTGTGATGTGGTTGGGACCTTGTGGGTACCCATTTCCAGACATTCCTGGAGTTGATGGGAGTGTGGACAGTGAGAGGTGTAGGTATCTTGTCACTTCCTGAGTTGTTGGCCAAGAGTGCTTGTGAGAGCTGCTTCATCCTTGTGTCTGTAGTTGAAGTAATTTGGGCTTGTAAGCTAGCCTTGGGCACCCATATCTGTCTAGCATTAGGGATGGCCTTCATTGACCGCTTAGGGACCCAAATAGAGATGGTGTGCCTAGGGGTGATCCTAGGGGGCGTCTTAGCTTTGATCCTTGATTGTGAGGCTCGTGTCTTGTCTCCTTGAGAATCTGCGATTGGGGCTGTGGGTCTCCCATCCTTGCGTATCCAGATCTGCTTCACGCCACGAGATGCTCCATGTTGCGCGGGTTGGCGCTCCTTCCTCTTGATCAGCGGTCTCCTTCGTATAGAGTGATGTTCGGTCCGTTCGTTTAGAATCTTCTTTGGATCAATTAGGAACTCCTTCTTGGCTCCTGAGCCTTCAGTAAGATTGACATTTCTCTGCACCATAGAAGTTTGGACAAGCACAACGTGGTTATCTTCGTGTGGATTCCTGGAGGGACCAGGAGTTGTTGCCTGTTCTATTGGTTTGAGTGCTTGATTTTCTAATTCAATCGTGAGACGACTCTGGCCTACCCAAGCCTGAAGAAGTCCACTTCTTAGGTTCAGGTTGACTGCGTAATCATAGATCCAGTCTTGGCCCAAGACAAGAGGTTCGGTCAGATCCTCGTCTTCACACACTAGCACTTTTGCTGGCATGAGGACCTCTTGTATGTAGAGGGGAAGATCCACCTCTCCCATACAAGGGGTTTCAACACCTCCTAATCCTATCAGATATGCTTCTATGGGTTTTACCTCCAACTGCAGCTGCTGGCAATAAGAAAGCCGAACTGCACTTGTGGCTGCTCCTGAATCAATTAAAGCCCTCACGCTTGTTGTGCTGTCCTTTTGTCCTATTTCTAGGGTCACAAAAGGTCGTCGGTCTACTATCTTATGGGTGCGCCCACCTGAAGCCTCACACATGGCCATGTGGTCAGTCATAGGCTGGTCCCTTCCTCGTCTCCTCAACTTCATTCTTCTGATACGCTCTAAGGCCTCTGCCTGTGCTTCTTCCCGAATTCGTTTTTCCTCCTCTTTACGTTGCTTAGCAATATTGAGTCGGCTTAGCATCTCCTCCGTGAGGGGTTCCTGATACAGTTTGACTCTGCATCCGCTAATATAGTTTGGGAGGACATCCCCCTCTAAAGTGGCCAGTTGTACTGCTCCACTTGTGGAGATCCTATTAATGATCATAGGTCCATAGCCTCTCTTTTCTAGCTTTCTTGCGTGTTGTTTCAATGTGTAGACTAACACTAGATCTCCTGCCTTCAAGCCCTTATCCTTCACATGGGCATCAAAGTATGCTTTTTGCCGTTTCTTTGCAGCATAGATGCCTGCTGCTGCTCGTAGCCTCGTCTCACCTAAACGCTCTAGATCAAAGATCCTAGAGGACAACTCGTGTCCATTCCACTCATGCTCTTGTGCTACTCTTAAAGCTGGAATTAGGAAATCTAAGGGTAGCACCGCATTTTGTCCGAAGACCATCTGAAATGGGGTGGCATTGAGTACCGTTTTGTAAGCAACTCGGTATGCCCAAACAGCATGGTGAAGTTGTTTGTCCCAATCAGAGCGTTTATTATTGACCAGTTTCGTCAATACGTTACACAGGATCTTATTCGTGCTCTCGGCTTGTCCGTTAGCTTGTGGGTGATAGGGTGCAGACTTCTTATGTACCACCATGAATTCTTGAAGGAGATTTTCAATGACCTCATTCAAGAAGTGCGTTCCTCTATCACTAACCAACTCTATTGGTAACCCATATCTAGTGAACACATTTTCGAATAAGAACTTAGCCGTCGTTTGAGCATCATTCTTTGCCGTGGCTTTTACTTCCACCCACTTTCTAAGGTAATCTGTGGCTACAATAATGTATTCTGCATGGGAGCTCCTAGCTGGGGGGTTGATGGGACCTACAAAGTCTATACCCCACTTTGAAAATGCACGTCCTCCCATCATTGGCCTCAAGGGCATTTCATCCTTTCTTGTCGGATATTGGGCACGTTGGCATGTGTCGCAACTCTTCACATAAGTATGTGCATCCATATGAAGAGTGGGCCACCACAGTCCTGAGAAGAGAATAGTCTTAATCACTCTGTCAGGCCCAAAGTGCCCACCTGCAGCACCGCTATGTGCCGTTTCTAAGACTTTCAAGTAGTCTGATTCATGTACGCACAGTCTTAGGTAACCATCCTTGCCTCTTCGATACAGGTTGTCTCCTACTAAAGCATAGTCTTGAGCCTCTTGCTCCATGCTCCGTTTTCTTGCAATACTAGCCTGATTGGTTAATGTTCCTGTTCTCATGAACTCGACCAGTGGAGCACTCCAATCTGGGATTAATGACATGTGATAAAGAGTGGCATGCTCCACTGGGGGTCTCTCCTGGCACTCTGGACAATTGTGGATCCACTCTTGTATTTCTTTGTCCATGCTCGGCCAATACACTCCTAAGCGCTTTAGATTCTGCAATGTTCGCTGTTTAGAGTAGTGATTCCCTAGCAGTCCTTCATGGGCTTGCTGCAGCCAACTAGCATGTTCATCCTCCTCGACACAACAAGCTAACACCCCTTCTGTATCTTGCTTGTACATACTTCCAGCCAAGATTTGATACTTTAATGATTTTACAACTTCTTCTTTGCTGGTTTTCACATTCTTATTTGCAGGCCCGAAGGTTAGGACTGGTACCAACTTATTTGCCCATTTAGGAACAACTTCTAAATTGAACAGATAAGCATCAGGCAATTCGTCAGACACTCCTTGCGGTGGCTCTCCTGAAGTGATGCGAGAAAGATGGTCTGCCCTAAGATGGGTTCTACCTTTCCTGACAACAACTTCAAAGTCGTATTCCATTAGTAAGAGGAACCATCTTACTAAGCGACCTGTGTTGCAAGGTTTATTGACCAAATATAGTAACGCTTGATGATCAGTGAAAAATTTGAACTTATTGGCCAATAGATAGTGTCTAAACTTCTTCACAACATATATCATGCCTAAGCCTTCTCTCTCCGTTGTGGTGTAATTTCGTTCAGCTGCATTTAATTGCCTACTAGCATATGCTATCGGCAAATCTAGGTTTCCTTCACCTGTGGGTTGTGCTAGCACACATCCTATTGCATGATTGGAGGCATCTACATGGACATGAAAGGGTTTGCTCCAATCCGGAGTAGTCAATATTGGTGCTGTGCACAAACGTTTTTTCAGCTCGTTGAAAGAATTCTCGCATTCCTCGTTCCATTCAAAGTTTGTTAACAACCCATAAAGAGGTTTAGCTATGATGTCATACATGTGGATAAACCTACGGTAATATCCGCAATGGCCCATAAAGGCTTGTACCTCTTTAACATTCCTTGGTCTGGGCAACTCTGCTATTGCTCTTACTTTGTCTTCATCTGTTGAAATTCCATTCTTAGAAACGATGTGACCTAAGATCTTACCTTGTCGTACCATAAACACACACTTTTCTGGATTCAGACACACTCGATAATCTCTACACTTGTTGAAGATTTGCCTGAGTTCAGGGATGTGGTAACTTCTCTCTTGGGAATGAGCGCACAAATCATCCACATATACTTCTAAGCTCTTTCGCAAGAACTCTTTGAAGACATGACACATGAGTCTTTGGAATGTTGCAGGTGCATTGGTGAGCCCAAATGGCATCACACGGAATGCAAAGATTCCCCATTCTGTGGCAAAGGCCGTTTTGTGTTGATCTTCGGGGGCAATGGCTACTTGGTTGTAACCTGAAAATCCATCAAGGAAGCTGTAAACCTCCTTGCCTGCAACACGCTCCAAAAGATGTTCGGTGATGGGCAGTGGATAACTATCTCTAATCGTAGCGGCATTAACTTTTTTAAGGTTAATGCACACTCGCAATTTCCCATTCTTCTTGGGCACCACTACAATAGGGGACACCCATTCAGTGTGCTCAATCTCATAGATGAATCCGGCTTCAATCAGCCTGTCAATTTCCTCTTTTATTTTGGCCGCATAATTGTCATTATATGTGTAGGGTTTTTGTTTGGTGGGCTTAGCATCAGCGGTCATCGGAATCGTATGAGAGCAGATCTCTGGATCTACTCCTTTCAAGTCTCTATAATGCCATGCGAACACATCCCTATATTCTCTTAATAGAGCTACAAGCTCTGCTTCTTCTTCTGCACTTAGGTCGTCACCTATGTACGTACATCTCTCTTCGTTCCCTTCAAGGGTCACTACAATTTTTTTGGTCTTTTCTTTATTGTCATATGCTTCTCCTATAATGGCCTCTCTCTTAGGCATTCGTACCAATATTTTCCGGTCTTCCACTTCATATTTCTTGAAATTTTCTGGTACTTCAAACAATGATTCTTCCTCTTCTTGTCTTACTGCTTTCCTTTTCTTTCTCTTTTGACTTCCTTCACTTCCTTTCTTTGAATTTATCGTTTTAATACTCGCAAGGGGTTCTTCTTCTTTTTGGGTTAACACTCCTATGTCTTCTAAGTAGTGTTCCTCTGAGTCAAAGTAAGTATCCATCACAATGGATTCTAGATCATCGTCACTCTCTTCTTCTTCCATGGACTCACTAGGATCACACTCTTCCAACAAGGGCTGACACATGAACACTGAAATATCGTAACCCTCCTCATCGCAATGGGGTGTCCATTGTTCCTCATTGACTGCAATGTCCATGGTAGCTAAGATTTCTGCCCAACCATGAGGCTCAAATTCCTCATCAGGAAATATCATCGGAGTATAGGCTGGGTCTTTTATTGGTCTATCTCCTGGGGGAGCTCCTTCTTCTCTCGCTTTTCGGCGCTTTTCCTCTTCCTCCGCGACCTTGCACATCCACAAGTGAGTATCTTCATGCAACCAGGATGGTTCAGGTGAACTTCCAGAATGCACGGAGATAGAGTCTTCTTTCGCTTTGTGGATAGGATTCCACTGTAGGGGTGGTACATCTCTGAAGGTGTGATCCTTCAGATTGACCTTGGTGGTGACCCCTAAGTGCTGTAAGTACAAGGAGTTGGTTCCCCAATCTTGTACTATTTGTAATTGTCGTAGGAAGGGTCTTCCTAGGATCATCTCGTAAACATTATTCTTCTCAAAGTCACATATGGCAAACGTATGTTCAAACTCTACACCACAAGTGGTTAGAGTTATCCCTTCAAGCAATCCGAGAGGTCTTTCAAAATGACCATCTGCCATTTGAAGTTTCATTCTCGTTGGTCTTAAGGTGGGTTTGCCCCATCGCTTCCACAGGGAGATGGTCGCGATAGCAACACCAGCACCCGAATCCACAATTGCTTTGGTTGTGTAACCTTGATAGGTGATCGGAAGATAAGTGTTACCTTCTTCACCTTCGCTCATGTCTCCTATCTTGTCAAGAGGTATCTCGGGAACTTTCTGCTTAGAGCCTACTTTTGGTATATTGGATTCAAGTTCTGGAACCTGATCTTTCACATGATTCCAGAGCTCCGGTTTTGCCTTGAGGAGTTCCTCTACAGTGAGGTGACATTGAACCTTAGTGTTCTTCACCACATCAGTGTTCCTGGGAATCACTGAGTCTTCATTTCTTACCAATATCGTGGGCGCTCTGATCTGGAGAGATTCAGATTCCCATGGGCCTGTGAAATGAGGCAACTCTTGTAAAGAATTAGATTCAAAATCTAATCTCTCATCCTCTTGTTGCTCTGCTTGATCCCCATAGATAGAGGGAATGTCTTGGGGAAATTGATCATGAAGGTCATCAATCTCAGGAATAGGAGGGAAATCACCCTTCTCCTTGGCCCATTTCTCTTCTTGTATTTCCCGCAAGAACTCTGGAGAGTACTGTTGTATTGAAGGAGGTATTCCAGCATCCGTGGAATTAGGAACATAAGCTACCATTTGTGGTGAGCTTCCTCTTTCAACAACTGGTTGAGCCTGTGGAGGTAAAGAAACTTGTGATTTGTTTACCAACTGCTCTAATCTTTCTAGTAAGCCTTGGAAATGCAAATCCGGCTTGACAGCGTTCGTCTGATTGAACTTTTGGCTAGTCTCAAGTATAGCTTGAGCTTGTTCTACCATTTTCATGCACATCTTCATCCGTTCAATCTCTAAGTCGGCTCTAGGGTAACTCCTGTCTAGGTTTGCAGCTGTTGGCCCTTCTTGAAGTCGAGCCTGGTAGGCTTTAAACATCATGTCCAAACCTTCAGGAGTGGGGTCAGCTAATACTGATCCTACTCGGGGTGGTGGGTGGGTTACGAGGGGTGTGTTAGAGGGTGGAGAATTGGAGGGTGATGAGGATGGTAGTGGAGGAAGTGTGTGGGAGTGCGGTTGAGATGTGATTTCAGTGATTTTTGCCTTGGTTTCTCTCACGCTTTCTTCAAGTTCGTTTATCTTTTTTGCCCATTGTCTCTTCATTCTTTCACGACTATCCTTCCAGGTGCTAGTCCTCTTTTTGGGTATGCTCTCTGTTTCACTCACCTCGGGGCTCTTTTCGGGACCAACACCTTGGTGTTGTTGAAGTGCCTGGGCTCTTGTGATCACCTGCACAGGTGCAGTGGAAGTCCCGCTTCCTATGGAGTCTACAACTAACCCCACAACATTGATAGGAGTGATCTTAGGCATGTTATTGGGGTTTTTTGGGCAATCTCGTAGGAGATGCTCTTTCCCGCAGTCTTGACAAAAGCCCTGAATGGTTACTGGCTGAGGTAGTGTAGGGATAGGTAGTGGACAATCACGTACAAGGTGATCTCCCTGACATCTGAAACATGGCCCTCTAGGAAATGGGGGTCGTACCTGCCTAGGTTGAGGTCTAGAGTTGGGGTTTGTGTACATGACATTAGAATACTCCGGTTCCCCACTATTTTCACTTGGGTCCTCATAGTAGTATGACTCGTTATGCTCGGGTGACTGCATGTAGTAAGCCTGTGGGCTATCAATATGTGCGGAGTCAAAACTATGATCACTGGGGTCACTGTCTGATAGCAATGGGGTGACTGGGACTATGGCTCTGTTCGGATTTTCTTCAGTAGATGCATACTTCACTGGGATCACATTGGTTGGAGTAGGGGGTTGCTGCACTAGGACTGGTTGAGGTCTCTGCTGCCCTTGATAAGGTGGCTGATAAGTTTGTTGCGGTCTGTTGTATTGTGGTGATGGGTACTGATTCTGGTATCTACCCTGTTGTGGATATGGCTGAGGATAATTTTGCCTAACAGTTTGTTTGTTATATGGGCAGTCTTGTGCCATGTGATTGGTGTACCTGCGCTCTATGGTGCAGTACTGGCCACTAAGGTTCGCCTGAGGTTGAGCCATAATGGGGCATACACTTGCCATATGTTCGCCGCCACAATTGTAACACCGCTTAACTGGGGCAAATCTCGGAATTTGCTTGCTAGAGACGCCTAGTTTTTGGGCTACCTTCTCTGCAAGTTCCTCGATGGATGCGGATTGACCAGATGTCTGTGTGCTAGCGTTATCAGAATCCTTATAGATTTTTGATAGTCCTAATTCCTCACCGAGATTGTCCTCAATGTCTATGCACATGCGCACGCACTCCTCTATCGTTCTAGGGTCCTTCAGGTACACATATGACCTGAGCTTAGTGCTCAACAATCCATCTAGGAACAAGGCCACCTGTTTGGCTGGTGTGGGCAACTCCGGCATAGGGCATCTCTCCAGGTACTGTCTAAATCTTCTTCCAGCTAGTCTGACCGTCTCTTGAGGTGTTTGTTTGAAGCTATGAATTAGTGAGGAGGTGTTGTGCCTGATTCCACTCTTAGAAAACTCAACAATAAATGCCTCTAAGAGTTGGTCTATGTTTCTGAAATGCCTCTCATTCAGTGGTTGGAACCACGTAAGGGCAGTGTTCCTAAGGGTTAGACCGAAAGCATTATATTGCGTGAATAGGTCCTCCACTTGTTCAGCTTTCAACACTTGTCGAAATTCTGCCACATGGTCATACGGGTCTCCCGTGCCATCGAAGTAATTCTTCATGGACTTCACAAGTTGGGTTGGACGCAGGGTCCTAGTGTGTTCTCTCGGCCTTGGCAAAGGAAAATCATCAATGTCCCGGTGATTCCATGGGGTTCTATGTCTCTCAGTTTCTACTCTATTCCTTTCTGTTCCCGTTCTTTCTCTTCCCAGGGGGTTGGCAAAACTTACCTCAGGTTTGTCTCTACCTCTATCTCTTTGAGCGCCATGAGCGTGGGAGGTCCCAGCTCCTTGATGACCAAAGGACACATTAGACCTTGGTTGGGGAAAAACTAATTCACCCTTCCAAGTGTAGGCATGTCTGCCCTGCTCAGTGACCACGAAGATTCTCTCTGATGCAGTGTCTAGGTAGGTTACTTGGCCTGGACTATCAGGGTCTTTAAACTCGTAGATTGTGAGGGTGTTCCCCTCCTGAGGTTGAGAGGTTCTATATCTCCAAAAAGCCTCATCGGTTTCCCGATTTAAAAGCAGATCTATGCTTTTATTATCTTGTGGAATCCACTCAGGAGTCATGATTCTGGTCAAGACAGACTTACCACGGGGAGTTCTTGGCTCTCTCTCTAAATTCCCTTGCTCTATATCTCCCATGTCGGTCTCTGCAATCACATTTCCAAACTCATCAGTTCTATCGGGAAGAGTGGTGACTACATATATAGTCCCCTCTTTATCTAGGTATGCTCCATTCTCAAACTTGACTACCGGGTGGTCTATTCCATGGGGTTGGTCGGGGTTCTTAATCTGGACCACTGATCTTCTCAGTCCGTCTTCGTAGATGCGAGCACCTAGACGATTCGTCCTGATATATTCCAATTGAGTCTTATAAGGCCCCTCTGGCTTTTCTAGATATGCCAACCCTGAACTACCTACTGATCTCTCCATGTGATAGGACATCTCAGAATCACTTGTTTCTGATCTGGCAGTGTATGGGTAATCACTCAACTGCTGGGCCCAAGACCTGGCAGTGTGATTGACACTAGCTTCAGAAGATCTGAGGCTTTGTCTGTCTCGGCCTAAGTGTCTGCCTGATCTAAGGTTCATATGCCTGATTTATTCACCCCCTGGAACCCAAGCACACTCTCGTTGCAGGTTGATTTTGCCCCAATCACTTTGTTCTTTTTAGTTGATTATTATGTTTATGGTCTTGTCTGAAATTGCGTCGTCAGGAGTACTTAAATGAATTTCCGCACTTGATGAGTGATCGATTCCCGTTTACCTTTTTGTCCCTTAGTGTTTTCGCACTTAAGACCTATTTATTTTCTTGCACTTGGTTGATTAATTCTCTTGGACTTAATTCGTGCCTAACGTTGCCCTAGTTAATTACCACACCTAAGTCGTACTTAGCCTAGGCTAGGAATTGACAAAGGAGGGTTATGAGATCTTCCAACCTCAATCAGCTGGTTGACCCGACAGCTATGCAAGCCCAGGAAGCCTTCTCCCAAGCCTGGTACTCACCCTTGCTAGCTTGCTTTGGATTGCCTTGAGCGCACACCAAGTTCCTGCAAAAACTCACCAGTTAGTATAGCTTTATTACCACAAGGAATCGGAAGACACACATCAATATTTTTAGTCCCCCTGGAGTAACTCACGGTACCCCCTGAATCTGAGAACCACTTAGTTCCACCTAAAGGTCATCTTAAAAATGCATGTTCTGAAACTCCGCGTAAGATTCTTACAAAAACCAGTCGAGGTCCACGTAGGATTCTCAACGAGCTTTCCAACGAGACCAAAATCTCCTCAATCGGAGTTCGTATGGTCAAGTTGTGACCATTCAGGCAAATAGGGGTCAAAACAGGCTCTCAGGGTTCAGGGATTTCCTCACAGGTTCCTAGGTCTTGTCCCCCTTCTAAGGCTCTAATGTTACTCCAATGTGACCAAAACTAAGCTCAATTGTACCTCAATTTTACTCCAAAAATTCACCCTAAAATTTCGTGCGTTAAGGCCATGTATCGCGATAGCTCGGGTCGAAGTGTCGCGATACCCCCAAGTGTCGCGATAGCTCGTGAAGTGTCGCGATACCCCCAAGTGTCGCGATAGCTCGTGAAGTGTCGCGATACCCCCAAGTGTCGCGATAGCTCGTGAAGTGTCGCGATACCCCGAAGTGTCGCGATAGCTCGTGAAGTGTCGCGATACCCCGAAGTGTCGCGATAGCTCGTGAAGTGTCGCGATACCCCGAAGTGTCGCGATAGCTCGTGAAGTGTCGCGATACCCCGAAGTGTCGCGATAGCTCAGCTCGAAGTGTCGCGATACCCCCAAGTGTCGCGATACACCGAGGTGTCGCGATAGCTCGCCAAGTGTTGCGATACACCGAGGTGTCGCGATAGCTCGTGAGGTGTCGCGATACACCGAGGTGTCGCGATAGCTCGGGATATGGCGAATTTTTCTGTTCTGTCTAGTGATTCTAGGAGCCCTAGGCCTGCGCAGTGTCGTGGTGCACTCAGATTAACGATAGGGTGAAGTTTCCGAAGTGTCGCGATAGCTCGAGCTTGACGCCTCGGGGACTGTGCAGACAAATTCCGTACCTGCTGAGCTTGCTGGAGATGATGATGGAGCTGGTACCTGCAAGAAACATGCAAAACAAACACACAAAGCAACAAGGCACACTCGCTCTCTCACAAACTCGCACACAAGAAATGAAGAGAATGGAAAGGAAGAGGGAATGTATAGTGGAGAAGGAGATGAAGGTGGAGATGGAGATGAAGATGGAGATGGAGAAAAAAATCAGAAATTTACCTACTACTTACCATTCCAACGCGTCCTCTCTACGTCTTACCATCACACGCTCGTCCTCAAAGCTCGATCCCCGGCAACGGCGCCAAAATTTGGTGTAGCTCAGAGATGAGTAGCACCTCCTTTAATGTCAATCCGGGAAGACATGAGGATGGTATGAAGACCACGAGCGAGTGGAAGCACAAGTGTGTGAGTGAGAAGCACACAAGCATGCACACACATACACACACACGCGCACACACAGTAAGAACAAAGAGAGGAAGACAATGGATTCACTTCTATTGCAAGAAAGTTCTCATACAAGCTCAAACTACAAGAAGCTAACCCCTAAAATGAGCTCTCTAGCTCTATTTATAGTTCTTGACTAGCTTTGGCCCTGTTCAGACCTAGTGTCCGGCCTAGTTAAAAATTAGGTTCCGGGGCTTATTTGAGGGCCCAAACGAGATCTAAAAATTATGAAAATTGACAGGCAACTACATCTAAGGCTCCCCAAGCTCGAGGACTCCTCGGCTTGTACAAAATGGAGCTACAAAAAGGTGAAATGATATTTACAAGGGTTCGTAGTGATGAGAATCACTTTAGAATGATGTGGGGGTTTTGAAAAAAATAAGTTGCCTCAGTGCTAGATCTTCATGTGTGTCCATACTTGCTTCTTCCCGCATCCTGTCAACACTTAGTGAGTACACTTGAAGCCCCCATGAACAAGGAATTACCAGGAACATTTATTCTTCCATCACTGGTGAATGATCCTCCATACAAGAAGTTTTACCTTTTAAAAGATCTCATTCGAGTAGCGCTTAAGATCCATGGGACTCACATGCCGACAGAATGAGAAAGGCTTATTTTGGAGCCTATGAAATGCGGTGACATTTTGAAGTGGACGGATATCTCGGCCATCACACCCAAATTGTCAAAGCCATTGCGTATCAACATGCAACATTTCGCATTCCCCACATAAGATTGCTCCACCATTCCTCAGAACGCATCTAGTTTGGTTTATATTTGGCCACTAAAGGACCTCAGATTATCGATCCAGCTAGTTGGATTATAGATCAACTATACTTGGCACATCAAAGATGAGATTGCAAGCACATCATCCATGGATGTTGTGCACTCACCGGAATTTTTTACATGTGTTTCGCATATGACTTGCCAATAGAACATGCCATGACAAGCACGGAATTGAAAAGAGTTAAGGGAACCACCAAGAAGGTAAGAAAATCAAGTAAAGGCCGAGCAGGAAAGTGCATGTGAGGTTCAATTCCATGCCTCTAAATCCCTGAGTTGCCTTCACCGCAACCATCCCCTTAACAATCTCCAATAGAACCTCCTGCACCTGTACAACCAATACATATCTGACTCTCACACCCTGTAATCATAGAAGGCACCACAAGTGCAGTAACTCCCTAGGAAGCCTCCAATCAAGCCACTACCATAGAAGCCGAAGAAATTACCACCTCTATTGTTGCTCATGCGTTTACTTTTTCCATACTGAATCTCGAGGCATAACCCCTTAGCCCCACATTTGATTTCGAAACGCATGATGCATTTTCTAGTGAGTTTCAATTTTAGAAGGTTAGTTCTTCTCTCAAGAATATGAAAGACCAAGCTATCCTACTACCCTCCCTAACCAACAACAAGAATAGTTAGTATCTAGCTCAGATGAAGATATGACAATGATTGATGATGATGAAGGCAATGGTGAAGCAAGTGAGACAAGTTTAGACTTCCACATAGATGACCAATAGGAACAACAGTAACAACAATTCTTTAACCATCGAGAGCGCTTCCCTCAATGTGCGACATCAAGAGTTATGAGAAGCATACCAGTCCCTCGAGATAGAAAGCAAAAAAAATACTAAAGAAGCACTCATAGATATAAGATATCTTTTACAGGTTCAAAATATACAAAATGCCATGCTCACATGCAAAATGGGACTATTAAGACGCCATCTCGCAGCTACTAAAGAGGAGAATCAGAGACTCCAGGAAGAGAATTGCAAGAACCTAGATGCAGCTTTGGAGAAACCTAATGAACCCCTCAGTCCCAATATATTTAAAGTTGTTCCCTCTGAATCCATGCAAATCTTGTTAGAAGATCATGCACGACTACTAGAGAATTATGATAACATCAATGAAGAATATCAAAACGATCATAAACTTCTACTGTTACGGACGCCTGCTTAACAACCACAACCCGTTCTTGAAGTCACCCCCTAGAGATTCTCGAGGAACTCAATACTTTACGAGCGCAGGTACTTGATCTTCAAGCATAGATTACAACTCACTCCGAGCCTCCTAGGCTAGATTCCCCACCAGAAATTCCGCCTGAAGAAGAAAATGTTTGTATACTTATGGAGGAAACATATGAAGAGGCCTATGAACCTCAACCAATGTGAGGCAGACATGTCATGAAAGAAGGCTTAGATACTTTTGAACTTCCTACACCCACATGGCTCAAGTCAGTGGAAGAACTTGGTAAACCCCACTCTGCACATGTCCAACACCTCCGGCTTTGAGCATGGCAACCAAGACTTGGCATATGATATGAGCATTATGCCATCGATTTGGATGTGTATGATTGGCACTACTGTATAAAGTACTTACCTACATGTTATAAGATGACTTTTGAAGAGATGTGCACGATAGGCTTCTGGGAGTACCACTCCGAAGTTTTCATGAGCACGCCTACTCATCTACTTCAATTATTCACTTATGAGAAACTTGTGTATTCCACACACTACCAGCTTCCACCTCCCCACGAACCTTAGGCAATAGAACCTCAGGCCATAGATTAGGAAAAAATAGAAATTGATCTCGCACGAGGAGTTCGCATTGCGGAGCACACCCTCGCACATGACCTCTTGCAAAACTACATCATACAGACTCCACAACAAGGATCTGTCGGGGACGACATATGCGAGAGGGAGGGGGTGTTGGTAGTATCCAAAGGCATAGATCTAGAGGAAGCATGTAAAGGGAGACTACAAAGAGGCATGGGGAGCAATGCAGTCAATTTTTCCACTAAAACATATTTGATATTACTCTTTCAAAACCCCAAGCAGTGATTTTTATCACGTCTCTAACATATGTATCATAGAAACACCCACTTTTGTATTTATTAACTCCATTTTGTACAAGCCAAGGACTCCTTGAACTTGATGAGCCGACGTGGAACAAGCATACCAATTTTTGCTATTTTTAGATCTCGTTTAGACCTCCAACTAGGGCTGAGAACCTATTTTTTTAACTATGTGGGACACTAGATATGAAACTGATCAAAACTAGTCTAGAATCTATAAAAAGATCTAGAGAGCTTATTTTTTAGGTTAGCTTGTATGAGTTGAGAAGATCTTAGAGCTATTTTGAGCTTGTAATAGGGTTATTGAGCAATAAAGTCTACTTTGTATTTTCCATTGTGTCTTGCTTGTCTCTTAAATGTGTGAGTGTATGTGTGTGTTTATCTTCTTGCTTCTCACTTTCACTCCCACTACTTCTTGCATTCAGGATCTTCATATCACTCCTATCTCTTCCATGGATTGACATTAAGGAGGTGGAGCTTCTAAAGATGGTGCTTACCATTGTGCTAGAGCAACAGGGAGTTTGAACTATGCTACTCTAACTAGGGTTGATATTTGCTATGGAGTAAGTGTGCTTAGTCAATTCATACACACCCCAAGGAAACCTCACATGGATGCAGCTAAATATTTGAGTACTTAAAAGGAACAATAAATGAAGGATTATAATACCTTGACACATATGATTTGAATATAAAGCTATTTATTGATGCAAATTGGGCAAGTTCCAAAGATGGTAGAAGAAGCACATTAGGATATCTCTCATTTGAAGGTACAAAACTCATATCTTGGTCTTCAAAGAAGCAACCTACAATTGCCCTTTCCTCAACTAAGGCTGAAAACAGAGGGTTAGCAAATGCAACATAAGAAGCTATGTGGATCAAGACCCTATACATAGATTTAGGGTTGGATTTTGACACTCCATACATATTTGGAGATAATATGAGTTCACTTCAT
>CM035423.1:166769037-166771537 GCA_020310875.1 Ceratopteris richardii | reverse complement strand
TAGAAATAGATCCATCTGAATTCCTCTTTACTTTATACACCCACTTATTACCTATTACCTTCATGTTATCCTTCTTGGGCACAAGAGTCCATGTTTGATTCTCCTCAAGTGCATCGATCTCTTCTTGCATTGCCTCTTTCCATTCGGTGTACCTGCTTGCATCTTCATAGCAATCGGGCTCATGATCTTCTACTACTTTGTTCATATATGCATAATGAGTTGCCATGTATGAATCATAAGTAAACCTTTGAGTTGGATACTTAACTCTAGAAGACTTCCTTTCTTCACCTTTTGGAGGAATAAACCTTCTTTGCCTTGGGAACTTGATCTCTTTCTTTGACATGGCTTCTTTCTCCATCATGTGTCCTTCATCATCTTCAACTTCATTACCTTCTTCATCCAACTCCACCAATGTTGCTTTGCCTTTGTTGATTGATTGTGCTTCATAGCTTGATGAAGATCTCCCCCTCCATGGTGAGTTCGTGCTTGAACTATCTTCATTGATGGAACACCTTGGGCCGCTTAGCTCTAGGTCGATTTGGTCTTCATCATGTCCATGCTTTTCTTCTTCATAGTCGTGCATACAATCATACTTCTTATACCAAGGGAGTAGCTCATCAAATGCTACATCCCTTGATATCCTCAAGTCCTTTGTGTTTGGGTTGAAGCACCTGTAACCTTTATGATCATTTGAATATCCTAGAAACACACACTTTTCTGCCTTTGGTTGTAGCTTGTGCCTCAATTCACTTGGCACATGTACATAACAAGTACATCCAAATATCTTCAAGTCGGAAAGATCAGGTTTCTTACCAAAATAGGCTTGATATGGTGTCAAGCCATGGATCCCTGAGGTAGGAGCCCTATTCATAAGATACACGGCGGTATTTGCTGCATCACTCCAAAACATGTTAGGTATATTCATCTCATTAAGCATTGCTCTAGCGATCTCGGCAATGTATCTATTCTTTCTCTCTGCTACTCCATTTTGTTGGGGTGTGTACCTGCATGTTACTTGCCTCTTGATGCCTTGATCCATTAAAAAATCAGAAAACTCATTGGAGAAATATTCTCCCCCTCCATCGGACCTTAGCTTCTTGATATATGTACCTGTTTCCTTCTCTACCATTGCCTTGAATGCTTTGCAACATGTAAAAACATCTGATTTGTTTCTGATGAAATAAACCCAAACCATCCTTGTGCAATCATCTATAAAAGTGACAAAGTACTTGTTACCTCCAATGGATTGCTCTTTGGTTGGCCCCCACACATCTGTATGTATCAACTCCAATGGATGTTGGCTTATGTAGCCACTCTTCTTGAATGGAAGTCTCGCTTGCTTCCCTAGTTGACAAGATTCACATAAATGCTTCATACCTTGTCCTTGGAAGTTGGGAAGACCTTCAACCAGCGTCTTGAATTGCATTTCCTTCATTCTTTGTATGTTGATGTGACCTATCCTCTTGTGCCACAAGTCCAACTCCGAAATCCTCTTGTTTCCATATGTGAAGTAGACATGTTGAGTGGAATGAGAATTTACCTCCAAAGTGAAGAGTCTCCCTTGCTTCTTTCCTCTTGCTATGACCTTGTAACCTTGCTTAGGGTTCTCCACAAAGCATCCACCTTTGTTGAACCTTACTTGATAGCCTCTTTCAACCATTTGCCCAACGGACACCAAGTTCTTTGTGATAGTAGGTACATGCAAGACATCCTTGAGACATCTTCCTTCCTCCTTGTCATCCAAAGCTACATCTCCAACATGGGAGATCTCATGGGCTGTATCATCACCTGTTTCTACATGTCCTTTACCTTTGGGAACATGTAGATTAGTAAACCAAGAAGCATTGCAACTCATATGGTTGCTACATCCACTATCAATATACCAAGTGTTATCTACTTTGCTTGAATTCCCATTCATGTGCATCATCAAGAGATTGTCATTTTCTGAACTTGTAGAAGCATAATTACCTTGGCCTTTGTATGAAGAACCTTGATTATAGCTCCTTTGGTTTCCTCCTTGGTAGCAATCTCTAGCATAGTGGCCAAACTTGCCACATATGTAACATCCTTCACCATCTTGATTCCTGTTTTGTTGATGTCGTCCTCCTCTTCCTCTTGTTCTTCCTCTCCCTCTTTGTGATGAGGTGCCTTGGTCATGTCCTTGATTGCTTGAGTGGCCTTGCCTTCCTCCAAACCTTCCTTTGCCCCTTCCTTGTCCTCGTCTCCCTTTGCCCCTTTGATTATCTGCATAGAAAACTTGTGCATCCTTGCTTTTAGTTGAACTTCCACCTATGTTCATTTCTTTGGTGACCATGAGAGCAACCAATTGCTCAAAATTGGGAAGATTATCCCTTACATAAACTGAATTGGTAAAGGGTTTCCACTTCTCATCATCTCTCAAACCATTGAGAGTATAAGCCACAAGATCGTCATCGTCTATGTGGCTTCCAATGGATCCCAATGCATCTGATAACTCCTTGACCTTAAGTATGTAGTCATT
>CM035423.1:166761537-166764037 GCA_020310875.1 Ceratopteris richardii | reverse complement strand
TCAGCATACCCTTGAGCACTTAGCTCAAGACCCAACTTCTTGCACCATAATTCTTCCAATGCATTTCCCAAGTATGCATGCATAGGGCCACATTGCAAGGCCGTGCACAAGGCACATATTTTGTTCAACCCATGCACTAATGCACTTACTCATCATCCATTATGGGTTACAAGTACTTGGCATAAACATTGTGAAAGCCATGTTTGGAAGATCTAAAGGACATACATGCTACAACATTAGAACCTATGGAGTAATTCACAATCGACAGCTGCTCAAAATCCACATTGACAACCTATTTTGAGCAACTAACACCTTTTGGAAGCTCACAACTACTACATTCGGCTACGATAGGAAGAAGTACATGCAATGGGACCAGAACTTGCATAGGCTAGCAGTACCAAAGTAGAGCACCAGGCAACCAACCAAGCTACATCTGGCAGATGGACCGCTCTTTTTGATACATGGACACCACCTCTCCAAGTATTGCATGGAACAACTACTCCAACAAGGGTCTGTCAAGGATGAAAGACTCTAGAGGGGGGGGGGGAGTGTTGACACTCAAGGTTAAGGACAAAGTGTGGAAGTGATCAAGGAAGTGGACACACAAGAAGAAGGAGCAAGTAGGGAGCTCCAAGAAGCACATGTCAGATTAGCAAAAGAAATCCCTATAAAAATAGCAATTTGTATCACTAAAAACCGTTGTAAATACCATTTTTCATTTTTGCAACTCCATTTTTTTCAAGCTGAGGAGTCCTCGAGCTTGAGGAATATCAGAACTATCATCATACCAATTTTCATAATTTTTAGACTCCGTTTGAGCTTGCATATGTGTCTTATTAAAACACATATAGTGTGGGAGAAACCTGATGTGGATGATGAATGACTCACGAGTGTGGTACTCAATGTATACGCGATTGAAACCTTACGTGGATGAATTAATTTGAGCCTACCTCGATTAGTGCTTGCAAGTTGCCTTGAATCCAAATTTGAAATGCAAAGCCACGAATTGACCAAGGTTGATGCTTCAAAGCCACGAACTGACCAGCCATGAACTCCTGTTGAAGCTTCAAAGCAATACTTCAGGACCTCACGTTCACAGCTCACCATCAAAGTGCTATCGAACTTCAAACGTTCAGCACACAAATCTTGCAGTGTCACTAATACTTATCAAACTTTAGTGACGAGCCCGTCCATGTGTTATCAGACTTCACCCCAATGACATAACTCTCACACAATACACAACAGATTGTCGCCAAATGCTATCAAGTTAAATCAGTGGATTCTCTGATTGCTATGCGCACAAACAGTGCTCAAATTTCAAATTTCAGCACGCATGCGTTTTCACCATTTATATCTTATCTATTTTTCCCACTTCGAGCTTGGGCTTGGCACTTAATCCAAAGATAATATTAGCTATGGGAATCCAATGATCTCAAGACAATTGTCAAAGGGACCCATGGTGATGAGGGCCACAGCGTGGCAACGTTCAACTTTCAACATTTCAATATTCAGCCCGACTATAGTGCAATAGCCTATATATAACTTATAATATATATAATTATTAGACTATAGCATATAGCCTATAGGACTATAAGTCCTTTTTGACTCCCTAGTAATACCATAAAGCATCCTATGACTCTCACAAATTATACATGAGCCTCACTTTGAAGTCCATGGAAAATTCTTAAGCATCATAGGATGCCTCCAGAGGCCATGGACCCCCAAATGGGCTTCAATTTTACGCAGTGCCTATAAGTCCGACTATTTCATGAGGGGTCTGTTTGAAGCTGTGAATCAACAAAGACAAGTATCATGTCTGATTCCACTTTTAGAGAACTCTATGATGAATGACTCTAACAAGTGATGAATATCCCTAAATTGTAACCAGGTTAAAGCCGTGTTCTTTAGCGTGATTCCAAAAGCATTGTATTGCATGAACATATCTTCTACTTTCTCTACTCGCAATACTTGCTTAAATTTGGAGACATGGTCATAGGGATCTCCTGTCCCATCAAAGTAATTTTTCATTGAATTTACTAATTGAGTGGGTCTTAGTATCCTTGGATGTTCACGTGGTCTAGGTAGAGGAAAAAGGTATTCTTGGTTCCTTTTTTCATTCCAATCTATCGGTGTCCATGGTGGTCTATCCCTCCCTATGGGGTGAGTGAAACTTACTTCTAGCCTTTCTTTGTTCTTCTCCCTTTGAGTACCATGGGCTAAGGATGTCCTGGCACCGTGATGACTAGTGTTTGCATGTGCTCGTAGTGGGGGGAACACTAAATCGTCTCTCCATGTACATGCATGTCTCACATGATCTGATACTACAAACACTCCTTTTGAAGTATTGTCCAAGTATACTACCTTTTTTGGCATATGAAGGTCCTTGAATTTGTAAATGGTAATGGAGCTTACTTCACTTGGTTGTTCCATTCTGTATCTCCAAAATGCTTCATCTGTGTCCTTGTTTAGGAACAATTCGATGCTTTTGTTGTCGTGAGGG
>CM035423.1:166751537-166756537 GCA_020310875.1 Ceratopteris richardii | reverse complement strand
CAGAGAATGCTCCAGAGAATTGGTAAGCATAAAAGAGACTCTTATAGCTATCCAATGAGACAAGATATACATCAAATGGATACCATATGAGGGAGAACCAATGCTAACAACTCAGGGGTAGAGAGTTGCAACACTGCCTGCGCACACACATAGATATGCCTACTAAAAGAAAACAAACAAGCAAGCAAGGGGGTTGCTTAAGCAAGGGGCTTGCTTATCACAACTCCAGCACTTAGTGCTCACTTTACATGAGCTAAAACTCCAAGAAGATGGCCCAAAAGAAGTCGGGATACATGCTCCTTTTATAGTGAGAGGTGTGCCCCTAAAATCTAGGAACTACCTTTCCAAATCAGCCTCCTAACTTGGAGGAATTAGTTGAGATGACTTGGGGAGTGGTTGAGTGACTTTTCTTGATGGAATCTCGTGGCTTTTGGCTTCCTTTGATTGCTCCACATGTCCATAAAAGATTCCCCACGAATTTTTAGCTTGAAGCTTGACTTTTAACACTCCCCCTCAAGCTTCAATTCTTCATCCTCATCCAAGCTCCTTCATGTTGATGCATTGCTTGAATTTTGAAATCTTCATCCCATCCAAAGCCTTTGTAAACATGTCCGCAACTTGGTCCTTAGTACCAATATGATGTACTGAAACTTCCTTGGATATCACCTTTTCCCTTATGAAGTGATAGTGAACTTCAATATGCTTGGTTCTAGCATGATAGACAGGGTTCGATGCTAGATGAATGCTACTCATGTTGTCACAAAAAAATGGATATGTGTCAACCTGCAAATTAAGCTCCATAAATAACTTCTTAATCCACATTAGCTCACATGTGACTTGAGCCAAAGCTCTATACTCAGCCTCGGTGGAAGATAATGCCACCGTGGGTTGCTTCTTTGAAATCCATGAGATGAGCTTGCTACCTAGCATGACTAGGTAACCACTTGTACTCCTTCTATCTTCCTTCGAACCGGCCCAATCGGCATCGGAATAAGCTTTGACCTGCATATCATCATCAAATGAGTAGAACAATCCTTCATTTATAGTGGCTTTGAGATATCGCAACATTCTTCTTGCAGCTTGCAAGTGTGTAGTCCTTGGACTATGCATAAATTGTGATAACACTCCAACTCCATATGCTATGTCAGGCCTGGTTATTGTGGCATAATTGAAAGAGCCTACAATAGATCGATACAAAGTTACATCCTCTAATGGCTCTCCATCAATGGAGCTTAGCTTTACATTAACTTCCATGGGATTTGAAATAGGCTTGCAATGTAGCATCCCAAACCTCTCAAGTAGGTCTAGAATATACTTCCTTTGTATGAGCATAATACCTTCTTCTTTGTATACAACTTCAATGCCAAGAAAATACCTAAGATCTCCAAGATCAGAGATCCTAAACTCCTTTCCAAGCTTTGCCTTGATCTCCTCAATGCCCTTTGTATCATTACCTGTAATGATAAGATCATCTACATACACACACATGTAGACCACAAGTTCTCCTCTTTGTTTGATGAAGAGAGATGGATCCGCCTTGCATTGATTGTAACCACATTTGATCAAATAGTCCACCAATCTTTGGTTCCAAGCCCTTGGAGCTTGCTTTAGGCCATAAAGTGCCTTCTTCAACCTACAAACATGATGTGGAAACTCTTTATGAACAAAAGCTAGTGGTTGCTCCATGTATACCTCTTCTTCCAAGTCTCCATTGAGAAAGGCATTCTTGATATCCAATTGGAAGAGCTTCCATCCTTTGCTAGCAGCCATTGCAATGAGTGTCCTAATGGTGCTCATCTTTGCCACGGGGCTGAATGTCTCTTCAAAGTCCACTCCATAGGTTTGTGCAAAACCCTTAGCCACCAATCTTGCTTTGAACCTAGAAATAGATCCATCTGAATTCCTCTTTACTTTATACACCCACTTATTACCTATTACCTTCATGTTCTCCTTCTTGGGCACTAGAGTCCATGTTTGATTTTCCTCAAGTGCGTCGATCTCTTCTTGCATTGCCTCTTTCCATTCGGTGTACCTGCTTGCATCTTCATAGCAATCGGGCTCATGATCTTCTACTACTTTGTTCATATATGCATAATGTGTTGCCATGTATGAATCATAAGTAAACCTTTGAGTTGGATACTTAACTCTAGAAGACTTCCTTTCTTCACCTTTTGGAGGAATAAACCTCCTTTGCCTTGGGAACTTGATCTCTTTCTTTGACGTGGCTTCTTTCTCCATCATGTGTCCTTCATCATCTTCAACTTCATTACCTTCTTCATCCAACTCCACCAATGTTGCTTTGCCTTTGTTGATTGATTGTGCTTCATAGCTTGATGAAGGTCTCCCCCTCCATGGTGAGTTCATGCTTGAACTATCTTCATCGATGGAACACCTTGGGCCGCTTAGCTCTAGGTCGATTTGTTCTTCATCATGTCCATGCTTTTCTTCTTCATAGTCCTGCATACAATCATACTTCTTATACCAAGGGAGTAGCTCATCAAATGCTACATCCCTTGATATCCTCAAGTCCTTTGTATTTGGGTTGAAGCACCTGTAACCTTTATGATCATTTGAATATCCTAGAAACACACACTTTTCTGCCTTTGGTTGTAGCTTGTGCCTCAATTCACTTGGCACATGTACATAACAAGTACATCCAAATATCTTCAAGTGGGAAAGATCAGGTTTCTTACCATAATAGGCTTGATATGGTGTCAAGCCATGGATCCCTGAGGTAGGAGCCCTATTCATTAGATACACGGCGGTATTTGCTGCATCACTCCAAAACATGTTAGGTACATTCATCTCATTAAGCATTGCTCTAGCGATCTCGGCAATGTATCTATTCTTTCTCTCTGCTACTCCATTTTGTTGGGGTGTGTACCTGCATGTTACTTGCCTCTTGATGCCTTGATCCATTAAAAAATCAGAAAACTCATTTGAGAAATATTCTCCCCCTCCATCGGACCTTAGCTTCTTGATATATGTACCTGTTTCCTTCTCTACCATTGCCTTGAATGCTTTGAAACATGTAAACACATCTGATTTGTTTTTGATGAAATAAACCCAAACCATCCTTGTGCAATCATCTATAAAAGTGACAAAGTACTTGTTACCTCCAATGGATTGCTCTTTCGTTGGCCCCCACACATCTGTATGTATCAACTCCAATGGATGTTGGCTTATGTAGCCACTCTTCTTGAATGGAAGTCTCGCTTGCTTCCCTAGTTGACAAGATTCACATAAATGCTTCATACCTTGTCCTTGGAAGTTGGGAAGACCTTCAACCAGCCTCTTGAATTGCATTTCCTTCATTCTTTGTATGTTGATGTGACCTATCCTCTTGTGCCACAAGTCCAACTCCGAAATCCTCTTGTTTCCATATGTGAAGTAGACATGTTGAGTAGAATGAGAATTTACCTCCAAAGTGAAGAGTCTCCCTTGCTTCTTTCCTCTTGCTATGACCTTGTAACCTTGCTTAGGGTTCTCCACAAAGCATCCACCTTTGTTGAACCTTACTTGATAGCCTCTTTCAACCATTTGCCCAACGGACACCAAGTTCTTTGTGATGGTAGGTACATGCAAGACATCCTTGAGACATCTTCCTTCCTCCTTGTCATCCAAAGCTACATCTCCAACATGGGAGATCTCATGGGCTGTATCATCACCTGTTTCTACATGTCCTTTACCTTTGGGAACATGTAGATTAGTAAACCAAGAAGCATTGCAACTCATATGGTTGCTACATCCACTATCAATATACCAAGTGTTATCTACTTTGCTTGAATTCCCATTCATGTGCATCATCAAGAGATTGTCATTTTCTGAACTTGTAGAAGCATAATTACCTTGGCCTTTGTATGAAGAACCTTGATTATAGTTCCTTTGGTTTCCTCCTTGGTAGCAATCTCTAGCATAGTGGCCAAACTTGCCACATATGTAACATCCTTCGCCATCTTGATTCCTGTTTTGTTGATGTCGTCCTCCTCTTTCTCTTGATCTTCCTCTCCCTCTTTGTGATGAGGTGCCTTGGTCATGTCCTTGATTTCTTGAGTGGCCTTGCCTTCCTCCAAACCTTCCTTTGCCCCTTCCTTGTCCTTGTCTTCCTTTGCCCCTTTGATTACCTGCATAGAAAACTTATGCATCTTTGCTTTTAGTTGAACTTCCACCTATGTTCATTTCTTCGGTGACCATGAGAGCAACCAATTGCTCAAAATCGGGAAGATTATCCCTTACATAAACTGAAGTGGTAAAGGGTTTCCACTTCTCATCATCTCTCAAACCATTGAGAGTATAAGCCACAAGATCGTCATCGTCTACGTGGCTTCCAATGGATCCCAATGCATCTGATAACTCCTTGACCTTAAGTATGTAGTCATTTATGCTACTCCCTGAGCTCTCCTAAGGTTGTTGAGCTCATTCTTGAGTTGGATCTTCCTTGCTTTGGTGCTTGTTGAATAAAGCCTTTCAAGTGTCTCCCATACCTTCATGCTTGAATCCAGGTCTTGGATATGGCCGATCATGCTATTGCTAATGTGTTGGGAAAGAATAAAGATAACCCTCTTGTCTCTTTCATTCCATTCCCTAAAGGCCCTTCTCTGGTCATTGGTTGGATTCTCATCCAACCTAGGTCTTGGTTCACTTCCACTAATCAACCCCCAAAGGCCCTTGCCCATAAGATAGTTGGAGACCCTAAATCTCCATGGTTGATAGTTACCTTTGTCTAGCTTTTCAATTTGAGTGTTGAAGTCTCCCATATCTAGTCTTTGATACTTGAACTAGCCCTTGGCTAATGCTCCAATGTGTGTAAAATGAAAATGAGGCTCTGAGGTTACCTCAATCCAAAGGTTTCCTTAGATGGACACCTTGTGCTCTTGCAAATTTGAGTAGAATAGCTCCCCCTTGATGTGAGCTATCTCCAAGAAGCTTTTGTTGATGCAACTCTTCAACCACCAACTCCAAGATGTCTTCTTGCTTGTATGTGATACCTCCAAGATGCC
>CM035423.1:166739037-166744037 GCA_020310875.1 Ceratopteris richardii | reverse complement strand
CTCTCTCTTGTAAGGGCGGGTTCTCCTTCTCTATTTTTCCATTGGATATGATTTTTGGGTCATTGGGTAGCTATTAGAGTGCTCTAACGTTGACTCAAGTTTGAGATTCATTCTCTGTATAATCTCTGAGAAAAGCTTGCTGGAGTGAAGTGAGGTCTCTGCTTGACTAGTAGTTGTGAGCATTCAACTACCTCATGTTGTAGACATTGTTTCTCTTTGTGTAAGCATCCATTTGAAGTAAAATTTGTTTTGTTGGAATTCTCTTGGTGTCTACTACAGGTCTACAAAAGCTCACTGGAGTTCTTTGCATAAGCTCTGAGTAAGAGCACTTTTGGTGTGCAGAGGTCAAAGAAGGATACCTCTGGAGGTCATTCACGCTTCATCGTTGCTTAGGGGTTGAGATACTTCCCCCATCAGTGGTATCAAAGCATTTGGGCATCTTGGAGGCATCACATACAAGCAAGAAGACCTCTTGGAGTTGGTGGTTGAAGATTTGCATCAACAAAAGCTTCTTGGAGGTAGCTCACATCAAGGGGGAGCTATTCTACTCAAAGTTTCAAGAGCACAAGGTGTCCATCTAAGGAAAGCTTTGGATTGAGGTAACCTCAGAGCCTCATTTTCATTTTACACACATTGGAGCATTATCCAAGGGCTAGGTCAAGTATCAAAGGCTAGATATGGGAGACTTCAACACTCAAATTCAAAAGCTAGACAAAGGGAACTATCAACCATGGAGATTTAGGGTCTCCAACTATCTTATGGGCAAGGGCCTTTGGGGGTTGATTAGTGGAAGTGAACCAAGACCTAGGTTGGATGAGAATCCAACCAATGACCAGAGAAGGTCCTTTAGGGAATGGAATGAAAGAGACAAGAGGGTTATCTTTATTCTTTCCCAACACATTAGCAATAGCATGATCAGCCATATCCAAGACTTGGATTCAAGCATGAAGGTATGGGAGACACTTGAAAGGCTTTATTCAACAAGCATCAAAGCAAGGAAGATCCAACTCAAGAATGAGCTCAACAACCTTAGGAAGAGCTCAGGGAGTAGCATAAATGACTACATACTTAAGGTCAAGGAGTTATCAGATGCATTGGGATCCATTGGAAGCCACGTAGACGATGACAATCTTGTGGCTTATACTCTCAATGGTTTGACAGATGATGAGAAGTGGAAACCCTTTACCACTTCACTATGTGTAAGGGATAATCTTCCCGATTTTGAGCAATTGGTTTCTCTCATGGTGACCAAAGAGATGAACATAGCTGGAAGTTCAACTAAAAGCAAGGATGCACAAGTTTTCTATGCAGGTAATCAAAGAGGCAAAGGAAGACGAGGACAAGGAAGGGGCAAAGGAAGGTTTGGAGGAAGGCAAGGCCACTCCAGCAATCAAGGACATGACCAAGGAACCTCATCACAAAGAGGTCGAGGAAGAACAAGAGGAAGAGGAGGACGACATCAACAAAATAGGAATCAAGATGGCGAAGGATGTTACATATGTGGCAAGTTTGGCCACTATGCTAGAGATTGCTACCAAGGAGGAAACCAAAGGAGCTATAATCAAGGTTCTTCATACAAAGGCCAAGGTAGTTATGCTTCTACAAGTTCAGAAAATGAAAATCTCTTGATGATGCACATGAATGGGAATGCAAGCAAAGTATATAACACTTGGTATATTGATAGTGGATGTAGCAACCATATGAGTTGCAATGCTTCTTGGTTTACTAATCTACATGTTCCCAAAGGTAAAGGACATGTAGAAACAGGTGATGATACAGCCCATGAGATCTCCCATGTTGGAGATGTAGCCTTGGATGACAAGGAGGAAGGAAGATGTCTCAAGGATGTCTTGCATGTACCTACCATCACAAAGAACTTGGTGTCCGTTGGGCAAATGGTTGAAAGAGGCTATCAAGTAAGGTTCAACAAAGGTGGATGCTTTGTGGAGAACCCTAAGCAAGGTTACAAGGTCATAGCAAGAGGAAAGAAGCAAGGGAGACTCTTCACTTTGGAGGTAAATTCTCATTCCACTCAACATGTCTACTTCACATATGGAAACAAGAGGATTTCGGAGTTGGACTTGTGGCACAAGAGGATAGGTCACATCAACATACAAAGAATGAAGGAAATGCAATTCAAGCGTCCGGTTGAAGGTCTTCCCAACTTCCAAGGACAAGGTATGAAGCATTTATGTGAATCTTGTCAACTAGGGAAGCAAGCGAGACTTCCATTCAAGAAGAGTGGCTACATAAACCAACATCCATTGGAGTTGATACATACAGATGTGTGGGGGCCAACCAAAGAGCAATCCATTGGAGGTAACAAGTATTTTGTCACTTTTATAGATGATTGCACAAGGATGGTTTGGGTTTATTTCATCAAAAACAAATCAGATGTGTTTACATGTTTCAAAGCATTCAAGGCAATGGTAGAGAAGGAAACAGGTACATATATCAAGAAGCTAAGGTCTGATGGAGGGGGAGAATATTTCTCCAATGAGTTTTCTGATTTTTTAATGTATCAAGGCATCAAGAGGCAAGTAACATGCAGGTACACGCCCCAACAAAATGGAGTAGCAGAGAGAAAGAATAGATACATTGCCGAGATCGCTAGAGCAATGCTTAATGAGATGAATGTACCTAACATGTTTTGGAGTGATGCAGCAAACACTGCCGTGTATCTAATGAATAGGGCTCCTACCTCAGGGATCCATGGCTTGACACCATATCAAGCCTATTATGGTAAGAAACCTGATCTTTCCCACTTGAAGATCTTTGGATGTACTTGTTATGTACATATGCCAAGTGAATTGAGGCACAAGCTACAACCAAAGGCAGAAAAGTGTGTCTTTCTAGGATATTCAAATGATCATAAAGGTTACAGGTGCTTCAACCCAAACAAAAAGGACTTGAGGATATCAAGGGATGTAGCATTTGATGAGCTACTCCCTTGGTATAAGAAGTATGATTGTATGCAGGACTATGAAGAAGAAAAGCATGGACATGATGAAGAACAAATCGACCTAGAGCTAAGCGGCCCAAGGTGTTCCATCAATGAAGATAGTTCAAGCATGAACTCACCATGGAGGGGGAGATCTTCATCAAGCTATGAAGCACAATCAATCAACAAAGGAAAAGCAACATTGGTGGAGTTGGATGAAGAAGGTAATGAAGTTGAAGATGATGAAGGACACATGATGGAGAAAGAAGCCACGTCAAAGAAAGAGATCAAGTTCCCAAGGCAAAGGAGGTTTATTCCTCCAAAAGGAAGAAAGGAAGTCTTCTAGAGTTAAGTATCCAACTCAAAGGTTTACTTATGATTCATACATGGCAACACATTATGCATATATGAACAAAGTAGTAGAAGATCATGAGCCCGATTGCTATGAAGATGCAAGCAGGTACACCGAATGGAAAGAGGCAATGCAAGAAGAGATCAACGCACTTGAGGAAAATCAAACATGGACTCTAGTGCCCAAGAAGGAGAACATGAAGGTAATAGGTAATAAGTGGGTGTATAAAGTAAAGAGGAATTCAGATGGATCTATTTCTAGGTTCAAAGCAAGATTGGTGGCCAAGGGTTTTGCACAAACCTATGGAGTGGACTTTGAAGAGACATTCAGCCCCGTGGTAAAGATGAGCACCATTAGGACACTCATTGCAATGGCTGCTAGCAAAAGATGGAAGCTTTTCCAATTGGATATCAAGAATGCCTTTCTCAATGGAGACTTGGAAGAAGAGGTATACATGGAGCAACCACTAGGTTTTGTTCATAAAGAGTTTCCACATCATGTTTGTAGGTTGAAGAAGGCACTTTATGGCCTAAAGCAAGCTCCAAGGGCTTGGAACCAAAGATTGGTGGACTATTTGATCAAATGTGGTTACAATCAATGCAAGGCGGATCCATCTCTCTTCATCAAACAAAGAGGAGAACTTGTAGTTTACATGTGTGTGTATGTAGATGATCTTATCATTATAGGTAATGATACAAAGGGCATTGAGGAGATCAAGGCAAAGCTTGGAAAGGAGTTTAGGATATCTGATCGTGGAGATCTTAGGTATTTTCTTGGCATTGAAGTTGTATACAAAGAAGAAGGTATTATGCTCATACAAAGGAAGTATATTCTAGACCTACTTGAGAGGTTTGGGATGCTACATTGCAAGCCTATTCCAAATCCCATGGAAGTTAATGTAAAGCTAAGCTCCATTAATGGAGAGCCATTAGAGGATGTAACTTTGTATCGATCTATTGTAGGCTCTTTCAATTATGCCACAATAACTAGGCTTGACATAGCATATGGAGTTGGAGTGTTATCACAATTTATGCATAGTCCAAGGATCACACACTTGCAAGCTGCAAGAAGAATGTTACGATATCTCAAGGCCACTATAAATGAAGGATTGTTCTATTCATTTGATGATGATATGCAGGTCAAAGCTTATTTTGATGCGGATTGGGCCGGTTCCAAGGAGGATAGAATAAGTACAAGTGGTTACCTAGTCATGCTAGGTAGCAAGATCATCTCATGGATTTCAAAGAAGCAACCCACGGTGGCATTATCTTCCACCGAGGCTGAGTATAGAGCTTTGGCTCAAGTCACATGTGAGCTAATGTGGATTAAGAAGTTATTTATGGAGCTTAATTTGTAGGTTGACACATATCCAATTTTTTGTGACAACATGAGTAGCATTCATCTAGCATCGAATCCTGTCTATCATGCTAGAACCAAGCATATTGAAGTGTACTATCACTTCATAAGGGAAAAGGTGATATCCAAGGAAGTTTCAGTACATCATATTGGTACCAAGGACCAAGTTTCCGACATGTTTACAAAGGCTTTGGATGGGATAAGGATTTCAAAATTCAAGCAATGCATCAACATGAAGGAGCTTGGATGAGGACGAAGAATTGAAGCTTGAGGGGGAGTGTTAAAAGTCAAGCTTCAAACTACAAATTCGTGGGGAATCTTTTATGGACATGTGGAGCAATCAAAGGAAGC
>CM035423.1:166694037-166731537 GCA_020310875.1 Ceratopteris richardii | reverse complement strand
CTCCTTCTAGAGTGGCCAACTGAACTGCACCGCTAGTGGAAATTCTATTAATGATCATGGGTCCGTATCCTCTTTTTTCCAACTTACGGGCATGTTGCTTTAGCATATAAACCAGCACTAGGTCTCCCTCTTTCAATCCTTTATCTTTGATGTGTGCATCAAAGTATGCCTTTTGCCTTTTCTTTGCAACATAGATGCCTGCCGCCGCGCATAGCCTCGTCTCACCTAAACGTTCTAGATCAAAGATCCTAGAGGACAATTCATGTCCATTCCACTCATGCTCTTGTGCTACTTTTAAGGTTGGGATGAGGAAGTCCAATGGTAGCATAGCATTCTGTCCAAAGACCATCTGAAATGGGATGGCATTCAGTACAGTTTTATAGGCAACACGATAAGCCCAAACAGCATGATGTAGCTGTTTGTCCCAATCAGAGCGTTTATTATTCACTAGTTTTGTCAATACATTACATAGGATCTTATTTGTGCTCTCGGCTTTTCCGTTAGCTTGTGGATGATAGGGGGCAGACTTCTTATGTATCACCAAGAATTCTTAGAGAAGATTTTCAATGACTTCATTCAAGAAGTGTGTGCCTCTATCACTTACTAACTCTATTGGTAGTCCATATCTCATGAACACGTTCTTGAATAAGAACTTAGCCGTCCTCTGAGCATCATTCTTTTTTGTGTCTTTGACTTCTACCCACTTTCTAAGGTAATATATGGCTACAATAATGTACTCTACATGGGAGTTTCTAGCTGGGGGGTTAATAGGTCCTACAAAGTCTATACCCCACCTTGAAAATGCACGTCCTCCCATCATTGGCCTCAAAGGCATCTCATCTTTTCTAATTGGATATTGTGCACATTGGCATGTGTCACATTTCTTCACATAGGTATGAGCATCCATATGAAGAGTGGCCCCCACCAAAGTCCTGAGAATAGAATGGTCTTGATTACTCGATCCGGACCGAAGTCTCCACCTGCAACACCATTGTGTGCGGTTTCTAAGACTTTCAAATAGTCTGATTCGTGAATGCACAATCTTAGATATCCATCCTTGCCTCTTCAATATAAGTTGTCTCCAACTAAAGCATAGTCCTGAGCCTCTTGTTCCATGCTTCGTCTTCTTGCTAGACTAGCCTCTTTGGGTAAGGTTCCCGATCTCATAAACTCTACCAATGGAGCACACCAATCAGGAATTAATGACAGTTGATAAAGGGTGGCATGCTCCACTGGTGGTCTCTCTCTGCACATTGGACAATTCTTAATCCACTCATGTACTTCTTTGTCCATGCTAGGCCAATACACTCCTAAACGTTTTAGATTTTGTAATGTATGCTGTTTTGAATAATGATTTCCTAGCAATCCTTCATGAGCTTGTTGCAACCAACTACTATGTTCATTGTCCTCAACACAACAAGCTAATACACCCTCAATATCTTGTTTGTACATGCTTCCTGCCAATATGTGATATTTTTGTGATTTTACAATTTCGTCTTGTGATGTTTTCACATTCTTATTTGCAGGGCCGAAGGTTAGGACTGGTACCAGCTTATTTGCCCATTTAGGAACAACTTCTAAATTGAACAGATAAGCATCGGGTAATTCATCAGACACTCCTTGCGGTGACTCTCCTGAAGTGATGCAAGAAAGGTGATCTGCCCGAAGGTGGGTTCTACCTTTCCTGACAACAACTTCAAAGTCATATTCCATTAGTAAGAGGAACCATCTTACTAAGCGTCCAGTATTGCAAGATTTATTGACCAAATATAATAGAGCTTGATGATCAGTGAAAAACTTGAACTTGTTGGCCAATAAATAGTGTCTAAACTTCTTCACAGCATATAACATGCCTAAGCCCTCTCTCTCAGTTGTGGTATAGTTTCGTTCAACTGCGGTGAGCTGTCTACTAGCATATGCTATGGGCAAATCTAAGTTTCCTTCACCTGTGGGTTGTGCTAGCACACATCGTATGGCATGATTGGATGCATCCACATGGACATGGAATGGTTAATTCCAATCAGGAGTGGTCAGTATTGGTGTTGTGCACAAACGTATCTTCAATTCATTGAAAGAATTCTCGCATTCGTCGTTCCACTCAAAATTAGACAACAAAGCATAAAGGAGTCTAGCTATGATCGTGTACATGTGGATAAACCTACCGTAATATCCACAATGGCCCATAAAGGCTTGTATCTCTTTAACATTCCTTGGCCTTGGGAGCTCTGCTATGGCTCTTACCTTGTCCTCATCAGTTGATATTCCATTCTTCGAAACAATATGGCCTAAGATTTTACCTTGACGCACCATGAACACACACTTTTCTGGGTTCAGACACACTCGATATTGTCTACACTTGTTGAAGATTTGTCTGAGCTCAGGGATGTGAAATCTTCTTTCTTGGGAATGAGCACATAAATCATCCACATACACTTCTAAGCTCTTTCGCAAGAACTCTTTGAAGAGATGACACATGAGCCTTTGGAATGTTGCAAGTGCATTGGTGAGCCCAAATTGCATCACACGAAATGCAAAGATTCCCCACTCTGTGGCAAAAGCTGTTTTGTGTTGATCTTCTAGGGCAATGGCTACTTGATTGTAACCTAAAAATCCATCAAGGAAGCTATAAACTTCCTTGCCTGCAACATGCTCCAATAGGTGTTCCATGATTGGAAGTGGATATTTATCTCTGATCGTAGCAGCATTAACTTTTTTAAGGTTAATACACACTCGCAACTTCCCGTTCTTCTTGGTCACCACTACAATGGGGGACACCCATTCAGTATGCTCAATCTCATAGATGAATCCAGCTTCAATCAACCTATCAATTTCTTCCTTTATTTTGGCTGCATATGTATCATTATATGTGTAGGGGTTCTGTTTGGTGGGCTTGGCATCAGCAATCATGGGAATAGTATGAGAGCAAATTCTTGGATCTACCCCTTTCATGTCTCTATAGTGCCACACAAACACATCCCTATATTCCCTTAATAGAGCTACGAGCTCCATTTCTTCTCTTGCACTTAGGTCATCTCCTATGTATGTGCATCTCTCTTCGTTCTCTTCAATGGTCACTACAATTTTCTTGGTCTTTTCTTTATTATCACATGATTCTCCTATGATGGCCTCTCTTTTAGGCATTCGTACCAAAATTTTGCGGTCGTCAACTTCATATTTCTTGAAGTTTTCTGGTACTTCAAACAATGATTCCTCCTCTTCTTGTTTCACTGCTTTTCTTTTCTTTTTCTTTTGACTGCTCTCACTTCCCTCCTTTGAATTTACTGTTTTAATACTTGTGAGAGGTTCTTCTTCTTTCTGGGTGAACACTCCTATAACTTCTAGATAGTGTTGCTCTGAGTTAAAGCAACTATCCATCACAATGGACTCTATATCATCATCATTCTCTTCTTCTTCTATGACATCACTAGGGTCACATTCTTCTAGTAAGGGCTGACACATGAACATTGAAATATCATAACCCTCCTCATCACAATGAGGTCTCCATTGTTCTTCATTGACAGCAATGTCCATGGTGGCTAAGATTTCTGGCCAGCCATGAGGCTCAAATTCCTCATCTAGAAAGATCATCGGTGTGTAGGCTGGGTCTCTAACTGGTCTATCTCCTGGCGAACTTCCTTCTTCTCTAGCCTTTAAACGTTTTTCCTCTTCCTCTACGACCTTGCACATCCACAAATGAGTATCTTCATGCAGCCATGATGGATCAAGTGAACTTTCAGAATGCACAGAGATTGAATCTTCTTTTGCTTTGTGGATAGGGTTCCACTGTAGGGGTGGTACATCTCTGAAGGAGTAATCCTTCAATTTGACCTTGGTGGTGACCCCTAAGTGCTGTAAGTACAAGGAGTTGGTTCCCCAATCCTGTACTATTTGCAATTGTCATAGGAAGGGTCTTCCTAGGATCATCTCATAGACGTGATTTTTCTCAAAGTCACATATAGCAAATGTATGTTCAAACTCTACACCACAAGTGGTTAGAGTTATCCCTTCGAGCAATCCTAAAGGTCTTTCAAAATGACCATCGGCCATTTGAAGCTTCATTCTGGTTGGTCTTGATGTGGGTTTTCCCCATTGCTTCCACAAGAAGATGGTCGCAATAGCAACACCAGCACCTGAATCTATGATTGCTTTGGTTGTGTAACCTTGATAGGTGATTAGAGATTCAGATTCCCATGCGCCTGGAAATTGAGGCAGTTCTTCTAAGGTATTAGATTCAAAATCTAACCTTTCATCTTCTTGTTGCTCCACTTGATCTCCGTAAATGGATGGAATGTCTTGGGGAAATTGATCATGAAGGTCATCAATCTCAGGAATAGGAGGGGAATTACCCTTCTCCTTGGCCCATTTCTCTTCTTGTATTTCTCGCAAGAACTCTTGAGAGTACTGTTGAATTGAAGGAGGTATTCAAGCATCCATGGAATTAGGAACATAAGCTCCCATTGGTGGTGAGCTTCCTCTTTCAATAACTAGTTGAGCTTGTGGAGGTAAAGAAACTTGTGGTTTGTTTACCAACTGCTCTAATCTTTCTAGTAAGCCCTGGAAATGCAAATCTGGTTTGACAGAGTTTGTTTGATTGAACTTTTGACTAGTCTCAAGTATAGCTTGAGCTTATTCTACCATTTTCATGCACATTTTCATTCGTTCAATCTCTAAATCTGCTCTAGGGTAACTCTTGTCTAGGTTTGCAGCTGTCGGCCCTTCTTGAAGTCGGGCCTGGTAGGCCTTGAACATCATGTCCAAGCCTTCTAGGGTTGGATCTGCAAGAACAGACCCTGGTTGCGGTCTATTTACAATGGGTGGTGGGCTGGGATGAGGTGGAGTAGATGGAGTTTGGGCATGCGAGGGGCTTTGAGATGCAATATCATCTATTTTTGTTTTCGCTTCTTTCAGGCTTTCTTCCAATTCTGATAACTTTCTATTCCACTTGCGATTGACCTTCTCTCTTGTATCCTTCCATGTTCTTGTTTTCCTCTTACTAGGCTCTCCTGATTCACTCGACTCCGATTGTTCAGGTGGTTTATCTTGTTTTAATGCTTGTGCCCTAGTAACTGCTTGTACATGAGCCACATTACTGCTACTTGAACTTGAGTCTGCCACTAAGCCTACCACATTAATGGGTGTAATCTTGGGTGCACTAGAGGGGTTTCTTGGACAATCTCTAGGGAGATGGTCTTTGCCACAATCAGGACAAAAAGCTTGTATTTGGATAGCCTGTCCTTGACTCGGAGATGGTGGGTGGGGACAATCACGAAGAAAATGGTCACCCTGACATCTAAAACATGGTCCTCTAGGGGCTTCTTGTCTTACTTGTCTCAATTGGGGCCTAGGGTTAGCATTTGCGTACATGAATTTAGTATTCAGGCTCCCAATTTTGTTCCATAGGTGGTGCCTCATATTGATACGAGTAAATCTCACTATGCTCAGGCGACTCAGTGTAATAAGCATGTGGACTACCTTCATGGGAGTAGTCCGAACTATGAGCATGAGAGTCATTTTCTGAGCTTAGTGGGATCACTAGCACCAATGCTCTATTAAGGTTCTCTTCTGCCACTACATACTTAACTAGAATTACATTGGCAGACATTGGTGGTTGGTTTCCTAGGACCGGTTGTGGCCTATATGGTGCGTGATACTGTTGTTGTGGTCTATAATATGGCTGTTGCTATTGGTTCTGATACCTACCTTGTTGGTAAGGTTGCGGATAATTCTGTCTAACAGCCTGTCTATTGTATGGACAATCTTGAGCCGTATGGTTCGTGTATTTTCTCTCAATAGTGCAATATGGAGCACTCCTTTCTCTCATGTTCTGGTTGTGCAATGGGCATACATTAGCCATGTGGTCGCCTCCACAAGTATAACATCGATTCGATGAGGTGACTCTTTGTATTTGTTTATTTTGAACTCCTAGCTTCTTGGCAACTTGCTCTGCTATTTCATCCAGCTCAGTGGAGGCTTTGGAGGTATGACTAGTAGAACTGTCGGAGTCCTTATAGAGTTTGGATAGTCCTAATTCCTCACCCAAGTTGTCTTCTATGTCAATGCACGTCCGCACACACTCTTCTATGGATCTAGGCTCTTTCAAGTACACATATGATCTTAACTTTGTGCTCAGTAAGCCATCTAAGAACAAGGCCACTTGTTTGGCTAGTGTGGGTAACTCTGGAGCAGGGCATCTTTCTAGGTACTGTCTGAACCTTCTACCTGCTAGTCGCACTGTTTCTTGGGGTGTTTGCTTGAAACTATGGATCAAAGATGATGTGTTATGCCTAATACCACTCTTGGAAAATTCTACAATGAATTCGTCTAGCAGCTGACCTATATCACGATAGTTTTGACTACTCAGTGGTTGAAACCAAGCCAAGGCAGTGCCCTTAAGAGTCAAACCAAATGCCTCGTACTGGGTGAACAAATCCTCAACATGTTCAACTCTTAACACTTGTTTGAACTCAGCCACATGATCATAAGGATCTCCTATCCCGTCAAAATAAGGCTTCATGAGCTTGGGATGATCCTACTCCTTGGAGGCCATGGGGCACATTGGATCTTGGTGGAGGGAAAATCAATTCACTCTTCAAAGTATATGCATGTCTATCATGTTCTGTTACCAAAGGCATTTTCTCTCATGTGTTATCCAGGTAGACAATTTTGCCTAGTATCTCTGGATCCTTAAACTCCTAGATGATAACTATACCCAATTGGCTAGGTTGATCTGGCTTGAATCTCCAAAAGGCTTCCTCTGTTTCTCTATTCAAGAATAATTCTATGCTTTTGTTGTCTTGAGGGATCCAATCTAGAGTGATCACTCTGGTCAAAACTGACTTACCTCTAGGTGTCTGGGGTCCTTGTCCTACATTTCCTTGTTCTAGGTCTCCTATCTCATTCTCATGAATGATATTTCCAAACTCATCTTGGTGACGACATACATGGTTCCTTCCTTATCAATGTATGAACCTTCTTCCAGCTTGACCACCGGGTGTTCAAGTCCAAAGGGTTGATCAGGATTTTTGAGTTGGAGCACTGATCGCCTCAGACCATCCTCATAGATGCCAGCACCTAATCGGTTAGTCCGAATATATTCCAATTGTGTCTTATAGGGACCTTCTAGTGTTTGTAGATGGGCAGTTCCTGAGCCACCTGTAGGTTTCCCCATGCTAAAAGACATTTTTGAGTCACTTGTGTCAGAGTTTAGTACGTAAGGAGAACCACTTAGTTGTTGTGCCCAAGACTTAGTTGTATGGTTGACACTAGACTGAGAAGATCTAATGCTTTGTTTATCCTTGCCTAGGTGTCTACCAGATCTCAGGTTCATAAGCTTTGGTTAAGAGTCTAAAATTTTCCCTTCGTATGGTTCAAAATCCTTTGGAGTCCCCTTGGGTTTCTGGTCCCACCTCAGGGTCAACTTCAAATTATCCTATCTAAAAATCAACGCATTATTCTTATAAAAAATGGCTATAGAGCCCAAAAAATGGACTTTGGATGAACAAGTTATGTCAAAACAAGCTCCTGGGGGCCAAAACGGGTAAACATGACCTTTTGGAAAAACTCACGATTTCGTGAAATCAAGAGAATCGCGATTGTATGAAGTCAGAGAATCGCGATTGTGTGAAATCAGAGAATCGCGATTGTGTGAAATTAGAGAATCGCGATTGTGTGAAATCAGAGAATCGCGATTGTGTGAAATCAAAGAATCGTGATTGTATGAAATCAGAGAATCGCGATTGTGTGAAATCAGAGAATCGCGATCCTGTGAATCTCAAGAGAATCGCGATCCTATGAAATCAGAGAATCGTGATGCTATGAAATCAGAGAATCACGATGCTGTGAATCTCAAGAGAATCGCAATTTTGTACCTTGAAAATCGTGTTTTCTGAGAATCGTGTTTGTGACATGAAAATCGCGATTGCCAACAGAGAATCGTGTTTTTGAAAATCATGTTTTTTGAGAATCGTCTTTTCACAAAATCGTGTTTTTGGCTGAAAATCGTGATTTGTGAGAATCGCGATTTTGAGCCCACTGATAATCATGTCTTCTTAGAATCATGTTCTTGAGAAATTTAGAGAATCGTGATTTTGAGCACAACCAGAGAATCATGTTTGATCACAATCGTGTTTTTGGCTGAAAATCGTGATTTGTGAGAATCGCGATTTTGAGCACAACCACAGAATCGCGATTCTGAGAATGATCTCAGAATCGTGTTTTTGAAAAGTTAGAGAATCGCGATTCTGAGAATGACCTTAGAATTGTGTTTCCTTCAGAGGGCTTTTAGGCGAGAAATAGAAAATTATGATTTTCAAAAAAAAATGAATTTCTCACAGAATCGCGATTTTCATCACAGAATCGTGTTTTTTGGTGGGAAATTCAAATTTCTGAGGGTCGAGCAATGGCGAGCTCCGTATGTGCAAAAAATCATGAAAAAACACAGCGCTTGCTCTCCCTTGCACCTCGTGTTGGTGTAAATCACAAGCCTACACATTTGGCTTGGAAGATATCATGAAGACTCTACATACATGTAGAATCATAGGAACATATGCTAGTGGTTAATTACCACTTTATCTCATTGTAAAAGTCAAATTGACTTAGAATCTTTTGTAATCACCTACCTAAGTGATTCTTGGAAAAAGTAACTCACTTGATTGAGAGAATATCTCCAAGCATTTAGGAGCTTGATCATAGGGAGCCAAAAGTTTGAATTTGAATTCAAATTTTTAGTCATTTCTTATAAAAATGGATATGAAAAAGTCGCGGTGAGATCACTTCACTCCCGAGCTTCATTCTACTGTAATTGAGTGTGTGTGAGGACTATACCATAGCCTACACCTCTCTACACCATTAGGCAATGTTATTCATTCCAATGGGATTGTACACAAGTGTTAATTTATAGATACATTTACATCATTCATCTCTGTGTTCTCTGCTAGTCTACTCAAAAGTCTCTCAACTTGTCAAGGGCATATCTCGGTCAATACTCCACAAAATTCAGTGCTCCAAAGCTTATTGGATTCAGCTTGAAGCCTACTACACGATGGAAAAATTTGAAGACATTGTATTCAGCCAATTTAGAGAAATCGGCGTTGAGGTGCTCACTGGTCTATTTCTGCTACAGTCCTTAAAAGTCGGGGGTATAGCTAATGTTGCTAAATTGATTTCTCTTAGCATAGTTTATCTTTTTACATGATTCCACTTGCAAATGGTATCTTACTAAGCTAATTAAATACCCCTAGAAGGAATTTTATCAATTGCTACTGTGCTTGTCACACTGAGCAAAACATTCAGCATGTGTCAAGACATAAATAGAAGGTTTTCTTGAGTTTGTGATTTTCAAAGTTATCTGTTTTGATTCAATCATTGCACACATCATTTCCAAAGGACATAGGCCATTTCTTGGTGTCGTTGGAATGCTATGGAAGTCTACTAATCAAGTCTGAAGCCAAAGAGGGCTGGTACAAAGCAGGTTTAGCAGTACCTACTCAGTCTCTTGGATCATCCATCCATCTTTCCCAACAGTGGTATCAGAGCAAATAAGGTAAAATGGGAGATGGTTTTCCTTCATTTATTGATAAATTGGACAGGAAAAACTATCAAGCTTGGTCTCTAAGAATGAAGACCTACGTACAAGGAAGGAGTCTCTATGGATACATCTCAAGAGATGAGGAATCGCCCTCATTCAAAGCAAGAGGATTGCCAACCAAGGAAGAACAAGAAAAGCTCAACACATGGTGTGCAAAGGATGCATTGGCAAGGTCTTATTTACTCAACTCTATATCTGATTTTCTTTTGCCACATATCAGAAATTGCAAGACTTCCCAAGAGACTTGGGAAACTCTGTCATCATATTTTTCCTCCAATACAAGGGCTAGGAAAAATCAGTTGTGGATTGAATTCAAAACACTAAGGAAGAAACCTAAGCAAGCTGTTTCAGAATTTGTGACCAAGATCAAAGATGTTGCAGATCAGTTAGCAAGCATAGGAGAAGAGATTGAAGAAGAACAAATTGTGAGGCAGGTAATCAATGGAATCAAGGCTGATGACAAGTGGGAAAGCTTCACCACTGCAATGGATCTCTACATGGACATGCATACTCCAGATCTTACAACTCTCATGGGTCAACTATTTACACATGAGGCAAAGCTCACCAAGAGTGGAGATACATCCAAAGGTAACAACTCTTCTACCCTATACACTGATAAGAAATCTAAGGATAAAGGCAAGAGTAAGAAGGTGGAAGATGAAGGCTCTACCTCCCAAGCCAACTATGCAGGGAGAGGTAGATCTTCAAGAGGAAGGGGCAGAGGAGGTAAGCAAGGTAGGGGGAGACCCTATAATTCATCACCATGTAACATTTTTGGTTTATCAAATCACACCAAAGATGAGTGTTTCAGGAATTACAAAAATCTGAGAGGAAGAGGCTACCAAAGAGGTGGATACTCACAGTCAAGAGGAAGGTTCAACAATCACCAAGGCCACAACAACAATTACAACAACAACTACAACAACAATTACAATGGCAACTACCAAGGAGGATTCAAAACTAGAAGGGACTACAACAACTACACAGAAGAGCAGGATGACTCTCTTATGATCATGAACATGACTTCAAAGACAGGTACAGATGATGATCACTTATTTTACATTGATTCAGGGTGTTCAAATCATGTGGCTGGTAATGTGGCACTACTCTCTGATCTTGAGGAACCAAAAGGTAAACACCAAGTCCAAACAGGTGATGATACAAAGCATTCTGTGGTTAAAGTTGGAAATGTGAAGACTTGTGATGGTAATCAAAATTTATTGAGCAGGGTACTTTATGTACCAACAATTACAAAGAACTTAATGAGTGTTGGTCAGATTGTAGAGAAAGGTTTGCAAGTCAGATTCAATCAATATGGAGCATTTGTGGAGGACCCAAGACATGGATTCGAAAGGATAGCTGAAGGAGAAAAATCAGGTAGACTTTTCACTTTTGAGCTAGAAGACACAAAGAATATTGCACTATAGAGTTATAAGGATCAAACACTTTCAGAGCTTGAGATTTGGCACAAAAGGTTAGGACATATAGGAGAAAGGACCTTGAAGCAAATGTGCAGGGACCAATGTGTGCTTGGGATACCTAATGTATCCAAGCAACATATGATTTACAAGTGTGGTGCTTGTCAATTTGGTAAGTCTCACAGGTTACCCTTTTCCAAGAAAGGATATATGCATGAAGACTACCTAGAGCTTGTACACACAGATGTTTGGGGACCTAGCAAAGACCCCTTAGTCTCAGGTTCAAGGTACTATGTGTCTTTCATTGATGATTATAGCAGATGGACTGTATTATACTTCATGAAGCACAAGGATGAGGTATTTAATTGTTTTAAGAAATATCTTGCATTAGTTGAAAACCAGACAGGAAGGAATTTGAAAAGGCTAAGGTCAGATGGAGGAGGTGAGTACTTCTCCAATGAATTTGAAGACTTCTTGAAGGACAGAGGCATCAAAAGAGAGATAACCACAAGGTGTTCTCCTGAACAGAATGGGGTAGCTGACCCTAGATCTATGCTTAATGAGAAAAACTTATCTAACTATCTTTGGGCAGAAAGTGTTTCTACTGCTACTTACCTCATAAACAGGTTACCATCTAAGTCACTTGATGGTATGACACCCTCTGAAGCATGGCATGGTAAGAGACCATCATTGGATCACTGCAAAATATTTGGATGTGTAGCATATGTGCACATTCCTTCTCAGATAAGAGGTAAGCTAGACCCAAAGGCTGAAAAATGCATTTTCATTGGGTATGATTTAAATAAAAAAGGTTACAGGTTTTGTAATCCTACCAATAAGGGATTTATGGTAAGCAAAGATGTGATCTTTGATGAAAATGATTCTTGGTATGAGAATGAATGCAGGAAGGTCAAAGTACCCTATGATTTGGAAGAGGAATTTCCAAAACTTGCAAAGGAGGAACCTACTCAGAATGAAGACTCAAGTTCAGATGATGAAGACACTATCAACCTTGAAGAATTCAAAGCATGGAAGTCCAAGGGCAAAATGAAGATGAAGAAGCTTGAAGACATACCGGAATCATCAACTCAATCAATCAGAAGATCTCAAAGAGAAAGCAAGAAACCTATCAGATATGGGTATGATACATCTCTTGTTACTAAACATTCAATTTATCTTGCCAAAGATTTGTCAAATGAAGAACCAGGTTCATATGAAGAAGCAATAACCAAACCAGAATGGAAAGAAGCTATGGATGAGGAGATTGAAGCACTCAAGGATAGTGACACATGGGAGTTAGTACCCAAGAAGGATTCTATGAAGGTAATAGGATCCAGATGGATCTATAAGTTGAAAAGAAATTATGATGGAACAATTAATAGGTACAAAGCCAGATTGGTAGCCAAGGGTTTTGCACAAACCCAAGGCATTGACTATGAAGAGACATTTTCTCCTATGGCCAAGATGCCAACAATCAGAGTGTTGGTAAGTGTGGCTGCATCAAAGAATTGGAATATGTACCAATTGGATGTCAAGAATGCTTTCTTGAATGGATGGATTTCAGAAGAAGTTTATATGTCACAACCTCCGGCTATGAAGACCCTAAGAAGGTAACTTATGTTTGCAAATTAAAGAAGGCTTTATATGGATTGAAGCAGGAACCTAGGGCATGGAATTACAGGCTAAATATGTTGGTGCACTTCAAGCCTTCACAATTTGGCTTGGATACTATCTTGAAGACTCAACATGTGAGAAGACCCATAGGAACTTATGCTTAAAGTTTGTTACCATTCTATCTCTTGTAAAAGTCTAAGTGACTTGGCATTTTATGTAATCACACCTAATTGATTGGAATTCGTGGAAAAAAAGGTTGTTGTTTAATTGAGAGAATATCTCAATCAACTTTTAGGTGAAAGATTCTAGGAGATTGATTTGAATTCAAATTCAAATCATCACTCAATTCCTATAAAAACTACCAGGAAAAAGTCGCGGTTGCTTCTTCACCATTCCCGAGGCTAACATCTGTGATTATTGATTGTGTGAGGTCTACTCCATAGCCTACACCTCTGAGTACCAGTTGGCTATGTGTATCATGCCAATGGGAATGTACATTTACATGATCTAATATTTGAATACTTACATTCATCTACTCTGTGATTCTCTGAGTTGTCTACTCCAAGTCTGTCAACTTCAACAGAGCATATCTCAGTGGTTTCTCAATCAAATCAAATGATTCAAAGCACATTGGATTCAGCTCAAAGTCTTCTACACGCCTACAAGTTTTGAAGTCAATTGGTTCAGCCATTAGCGAGAAATCGCAGTCGAAGTGCTCACTGGTATTTGTCTGCAGAGCTCCTAAAATATCGGGGGTAAACTTTATTTTGCTAAAGTAATTTCTCATAGTATGGTTTGTCATTTCTTCTCATTCCACTTGCAAATGGTAGCTTGTTAAGCTAATTTAATATGTCCAGAAGGAATTTGATCAATTGTAAGTGTGCTGGTCATACTGAGTGAAAGACTGAGCAGGTGTCAATACCAAAATAGCAAGTTTTCTTGGATTTTTGAAGTCTCAAGTAGTCTGTTTTGATTTGATCATTACACATATTATTTGCAAAGTACATATATGCTTTCTTGGTATCATTTGGAAGCTAAGCAAGTGTATTAATCATTCCTGGAGTCAAAGGAGGGCTGGTGTGAAGCAGGTTTGGCAGCACCTACTCAATCTCTGAGTGCATCCAACCATCCTCTCCTAACAGTGGTATCAGAGCAAATAAGGTAACATGGGAGATGGTTTTCCTTCATTCATTGACAAATTGGACAGGAACAATTACCAAGCTTGGTCTCTAAGGATGAAGACCTATCTACAAGGAAGGAGCTTATTTGGATTCATCTCAGGAGATGAGGAATTGCCCTCATTCAAAGCTAGAGGCCTACCAACCAAGGAAGAGCAAGAGAGGCTCAACACATGGTGTGCAAAAGATGCATTGGCAAGGTCTTATCTTCTTAACTCTATATCTGATTTCCTTTTACCTCACATAAGGAATTGCAAGAATTCCCAAGAAACTTGGGAAACCTTGTCAACATATTTCTCATCAAATACAAGGGCCAGAAAGAATCAACTATGGATTGAATTTACAACTCTTAGGAAGCAATCAAAGCAATCAGTTTCAGACTTTGTCACTAGGGTCAAAGACATTGCAGACTAGCTTGCAAGTATTGGAGAGGAGATTGAAGAGGAACAAATAGTAAGGCAGGTAATCAATGGACTAAAAGCTGATGACAAATGGGAGAGCTTTACCACAGCAATGGACCTATACATGGACATACATGCTCCTGATTTAACAACTCTAATTGGTCAACTCTTCACACATGAAGCAAAGCTTACAAGGAATGGAGAGCAATCAAAAGGTAACAACCCCTCTGCTCTATATACTGATAAGAAGATTAAGGATAAAGGTAAAGGGAAGAAGCAAGAAGAAGAAGGCTCTACCTCCCAAGCAAACTATGCAGGGAGAGGTAGATCTTCAAGAGGTAGAGGCAGAGGAGGTAAGCCAGGTAGGGGGAGATCCTACAATTCATCACCATGCAATATATGTGGTCTGTCTAATCACACTACAGATGAGTGCTACAGAAACTATAAAAATCAGAGAGGAAGAGGCCATCAAAGAGGTGGATACTCTCAAGGTAGAGGCAGATTCAACCAACACCAAGGCTACAATGGCTACAACAATAACTACAACAACAACAATGGTAACTACCAAGGTGGATACAGAAATAGGAAGGACTACAACAACTATACAGAGGAGCAAGATGACTCCCTATTGATCATGAATATGACTTCTAAGTCAGGTATCAATGATGATCACTTATTCTATATTGATTCAGGATGTTCTAATCATGTAGCTGGCAATGTGGCACTACTTTCTGATTTGGAAGAACCCAAAGGCAAACATCAAGTGCAGACAGGTGATGATACTAAGCATTCTGTTGTAAAGATTGGTAATGTAAAGACTAGTGATGGTAATCAGAACTTATTGAGCAGAGTACTTTATGTCCCAACAATCACCAAGAACTTAATGAGTGTAGGTCAGATTGTGGAAAAAGGTTTACAGGTCAGGTTCAATCAACATGGAGCATATGTGGAGGACCCAAGACATGGATTCAGAAGGATAGCCAAGGGAGAAAAATCAGGTAGATTGTTTACTTTAGAGCTAGAGGACACAAAGAACATTGCTTTATACAATTACAAGGATCAAAAACTTTCAGAATTAGAAATATGGCACAAGAGGTTAGGTCACATAGGTGAAAGGACCTTAAAGCAAATGTGCAGGGATCAATGTGTGCTTGGGATACCTAATGTATCCAAGCAACACATGATTTACAAGTGTGGAGCTTGTCAGTTTGGTAAGTCACACAGGTTGCCCTATTCAAAGAAAGGTTTTATGCATGAAGACTATCTGGAATTGGTGCATACAGATGTTTGGGGACCTAGCAAGGAACCATCCATTTCAGGATCAAGGTATTATGTGTCCTTCATTGATGATTATAGCAGATGGACTGTGTTATACTTTATGAAGCATAAGGATGAAGTATTTAATTGTTTCTTAAGATATCTTGCACTAGTTGAAAATCAAACAGGTAGAAACTTGAAAAGACTAAGGTCAGATGGGGGAGGTGAATACTTCTCCAATGAATTTGAAGACATCTTGCAGGAAAGAGGCATCAAGAGGGAGATAACCACAAGGTACTCACCTGAACAAAATGGGGTAGCTGAAAGAAGGAATAGACTTATAGTTGAAACAGCTAGGTCTATGCTTAATGAAAAGAAGTAACCAAATTATCTTTGGGCAGAGAGTGTATCTACTGCCACCTATCTCATTAACAGGTTGCCATCAAAGTCACTTGATGGAATGACACCATATGAAGCTTGGCATGGTAAGAGACCATCATTGGATCATTGCAAAATCTTTGGTTGTATTGCATATGTGCATATTCCCTCACAGGTAAGGGGAAAGCTAGACCCTAAAGCTGAAAAATGTATCTTCATTGGTTATGACTTGAACCAGAAAGGGTATAGATTCTACAACCCCTCAAACAAAGGTTTCAAGGTAAGCAGAGATGTCATTTTTGATGAGTATGACTCATGGTATGAGAATGAATGCAAGAAGGTTAGTCTACCCTATGATATGGAAGAAGATTTCCCAAAGCTCACCAAGGAGGAACTAATCCAGAAAGAAGACTCAAGCTCAGATGATGATGACACAATTAACCTTGAGGAATTCAAGGCATGGAAGTCCAAAGGGAAGATGAAAATGAAGAAGCTAGAGGATATACCAGAATCCTCAACTCAAGCTATGAGGAGATCTCAAAGAGAAAGTAAGAAGCCTATCAGATATGGGTATGATACTTCTCTTGTAACTAAGCATTCTGTATATCTTGCAAAGGATCTGTTGAATGAAGAACCAGGTTCATATGAGGAGGCAATCACCAAACCAGAATGGAAAGAAGCTATGGATGAAGAAATAGAGGCTCTCAAGGAGAGTGACACATGGGACTTGGTACCCAAGAAGGACTCTATGAAGGTGATAGGATCCAGATGGATCTACAAACTCAAGAGGAACTCTGATGGTACAATCAACAGATACAAAGCTAGGTTGGTAGCCAACGGTTTTGCACAAACCCAAGGCATTGATTATGAGGAGACATTTTCTCCTGTGGCTAAGATGCCAACAATCAGAATATTGGTGAGTGTAGCTGCATCCAAGAATTGGAACATGTACCAATTGGATGTCAAGAATGCTTTCTTGAATGGATGGATATCTGAAGAAGTCTACATGTCACAACCACCTGGCTATGAAGATCCCAAGAAGGTAAATTATGTTTGTAAATTGAAGAAGGCTCTGTATGGTTTGAAGCAGGCACCTAGAGCATGGAATTACAGGTTGACAACCTATCTCCAAGACCAAGGATTTATAATGAGCAAGGCAGATACATCATTGTTTATCAAAAGGAACAATTCAGAGGTAATCTATCTCTGTGTTTATGTTGATGACATCATCATTACAGGTAATGATGTCTAAGGAATCAGAAGCATCAAAAATCAAATGATGAAGGAATTCAAGATCAATGATCTTGGATTATTGAAATACTTTCTAGGACTTGAATTGGTTTATACTAATTCAGGTATATATATCACTCAGAAGAAGTATATTCCAGATATGTTGAAGAGGTTTAATTTGCAGGATGCTAAAGTCTCTAGTACTCCAATGGAAGTCAACCTAAAGCTTAGTGCTCATGAAGGTGATGAAGTCCAAGACATTACAGGATACCAAAGTATGGTAGGTAGTCTGAATTATGCTACCTTAACTAGAATTGACATAGCATATGGAGTTAGTGTGCTAAGTCAATTCATGCACAAACCAAGGGTACCTCACCTAGAGGCAGCAAAGAAGATTTTGAAGTATCTAAAGGGAACTCAGAACCATGGTTTGTACTTTCCTTATACATCAGATATTGATATTAAAGTATATTCAGATGCAGATTGGGCAGGATGCAAGGATGATAGGAGAAGCACATCAAGATACATATGTTTTGCAGGTGATAAACCTATTTCTTGGTCAGCCAAGAAACAACCTACAGTAGCTTTGTCATCTACTGAAGAGGGCTAAGAAACAACCTGCAGAGTATAGAGGGCTAGCCAATGCCACTCAAGAAGGTATTTGGTTAAAGCTTTTGTATACAGAGTTAGGCCTATATACAAGGCCTCCAATCATCTTTGGAGATAACACAAGTTCACTTCACCTTGCAGCTAATCCAATATATCATGCTAGGACAAAACACATAGAGGTTCACCACTATGTAAGAGAAAAGTTGCTTAGCAAAGACATTCAGTTGACCTATGTGTCTACTAATATGCAATGTGCAGATTTACTCACTAAAGCTTTGGATGGAAACAAGTTATGCAGATTCAAATCCATGATTGGATTGCAGGATGTGATTGAAGATTGAAGATGAAGACTTAAGCCAAAGTGTTGGCTTGAGGGGGAGCTGTTGGTGCAATTCAAGCCTTCACAATTTGGCTTGGATACTATCTTGAAGACTCAACATGTGAGAAGACTCATAGGAACTTATGCTTAAAGTTTGTTACCATTCTATCTCTTGTAAAAGTCTAAGTGACTTGGCATTTTATGTAATCACACCTAATTGATTGGAAGTCGTGGAAAAAAGGTTGTTGTTTAATTGAGAGAATATATCAATCAACTTTTAGGTGAAAGATTCTAGGAGATTGATTTGAATTCAAATTCAAATCATCACTCAATTCCTATAAAAACTACAAGGAAAAAGTCGTGGTTGCTTCTTCACCATTCTCGAGGCTAACATCTGTGATTATTGATTGTGTGAGGTCTACTCCATAGCCTACACCTCTGAGTACCAGTTGGCTATGTGTATCATGCCAATGGGAATGTACATTTACATGATCTAATATAAATACTTACATTCATCTACTCTGTGATTCTCTGAGTTGTCTACTCCAAGTCTGTCAACTTCAACAGAGCATATCTCAGTGGTTTCTCAATCAAATCAAATGATTCAAAGCACATTGGATTCACTCAAAGTCTTCTACACGCCTACAAGTTTTGAAGTCAATTGGTTCAGCCATTAGCAAGAAATCTCAGTCGAAGTGCTCACTGGTATTTGTCTGCAGAGCTCCTAAAATATCGGGGGTAAACTTTATTTTGCTAAAGTGATTTCTCAGAGTATGGTTTGTCATTTCTTCTCATTCCACTTGCAAATGGTAGCTTGTTAAGCTAAGTTAATATGTCGAGAAGGAATTTGATCAATTGTAAGTGTGCTGGTCATACTGAGTGAAAGACTGAGCAGGTGTCAATACCAAAATAGCAAGTTTTCTTGGATTTTTGAAGTCTCAAGTAGTCTGTTTTGATTTGATCATTACACATATTATTTGCAAAGTACATATATGCTTTCTTGGTATCATTTGGAAGCTAAGCAAGTGTATTAATCATTCCTGGAGTCAAAGGAGGGCTGGTGTGAAGCAGGTTTAGCAGCAGCTACTCAATCTCTGAGTGCATCCAACCATCCTCTCCTAACAAACTACATACCTCCAAGACCAAGGATTTGTTATGAGCAAGGTAGATACTTCCCTATTCATTAAGAGAAGTAATTCAGAGGTAATATATCTCTGTGTTTATGTTGATGACATCATCATTACAGGTAATGATGTCAGTGGAATCAGATATATCAAAAACCAGATGATGAAGGAGTTCAAGATCAATGATCTTGGCTTATTGAAGTATTTTCTAGGGCTTGAATTAGTTTACACTAATTTAGGGATATACATTACTTAGAAAAAGTATGTACAAGATATGTTGAAGAAGTTTCACTTGCAGGATGCTAAAGCAGTAAGCACTCCAATGGAGGTAAACCTAAAGCTAAGTGCCCATGAAGGTGATGAAGTCAAGGACGTTACAGGTTATCAGAGTATGGTGGGTAGCTTGAACTATGCTACCTTAACTAGAATTGATATTGCATATGGAGTTAGTGTGCTAAGTCAATTTATGCACAAGCCAAGGATACCTCACTTAGAGGCTGCCAAGAGAATCTTGAAGTATCTCAAGGGTACACAAAAACGTGGTTTGTATTTTCCTTTCACTTCAGATATTGATATAAAAGTCTATTCAGATGCAGATTGGGCAGGATGCAAGGATGATAGGAGAAGCACTTCTGGATATATTTCTTTTGCAGGTGACAAACCAATTTCATGGTCTGCAAAGAAGCAACCAACTGTTGCGTTGTCTTCTACAGAAGCAGAGTATAGAGGGCTAGCTAATGCCACTCAAGAAGCAATTTGGATTAAGCTTTTGTATACAGAATTGGGATTATATACTAGGCCTCCAATTATCTTTGGAGATAATACAAGTTCCCTTCACCTTGCAGCTAATCCTATCTAGAAGTTCCCTTCACCTTGCAGGAAAAAACACATAGAAGTTCATTATCATTATGTGAGAGAAAAGTTGCTAAGCAAGGATATTCAGCTGACCTATGTCTCAACCAACAAGCAATGTGCAAATTTGTTGACTAAAGCTTTGGATGGAACAAAACTTTGCAGGTTCAAATCCATGATTGGATTGCAGGATATACTTGAAGATTGAAGATGAAGACTTAAGCCAAAATGTTTGGCTTGAGGGGGAGTTGTTGGTGTAAATCACAAGCCTACACATTTGGCTTGGAAGATATCATGAAGACTCTACATACATGAAGAATCATGGGAACATATGCTAGTGGTTAATTACCACTTTATCTCATTGTAAAAGTCAAATTGACTTAGAATCTTTTGTAATCACCTAACTAAGTGATTCGTGGAAAAAGTAACTCACTTGATTGAGAGAATATCTCCAAGCATTTAGGAGCTTGATCATAGGGAGCCAAAAGTTTGAATTTGAATTCAAAGTTTTAGTCATTTCCTATAAAAATGGATATGAAAAAGTCGTGGTGAGATCACTTCACTCCCGAGCTTCATTCTACTGTAATTGAGTGTGTGTGAGGACTATACCATAGCCTACACCTCTCTACACCATTAGGCAATGTTATTCGTGCCAATGGGATTGTACACGTGTTAATTTATAGATACATTTACATCATTTATCTCTGTGTTCTCTGCTAGTCTACTCAAAAGTCTATCAACTTGTCAAGGGCATATCTCAGTCAATACCCGACTAAATTTAGTGATTCAAAGCTTATTGGATTCAACTTTAAGCCTACTACATGGTATCAAAAGTTGAAGACATTCTATTCAGCCAAATCAGAGAAATCGGCGTCGAGGTGCTCACTGGTCTAATTCTGCTACAGCCCTAAAAAGTCGGGGGTATAGCTAATCTTGCTAAATTGATTTCTCTTAGCATAGTTTATCTTTTTACATGATTCCACTTGCAAATGGTAGCTTACTAAGCTAATTAAATACCCCTAGAAGAAATTTTATCAGTTGCTACTGTGCTGGTCACACTGAGCAAAACATTCAGCAGGTGTAAAGACATAAATAGAAGGTTTTCTTGAGTTTGTGATTTTCAAAGTTATCTGTTTTGATTCAATCATTGCACACATCATTTCCAAAGGACATAGGCCATTTCTTGGTGTCATTGGAATGCTATGGAAGTCTACTAATCAAGTCTGAAGCCCAAGAGGGCTGGTACAAAGCAGGTTTAGCAGTACCTACTCACTCTCTTGGATCATCCATCCATCTTTCCCAACACCTCCTAACTCCTTCTCACACAATAATGCATGTAAAATGGTATGAAAATGGTGAAAATGCACTAAAAAACAAGAAATTTCTATGAAGAAGAAGATGGATGAAGATGGAGCTGATGAAGATGATGAAGATGGAGAAGAAAAATCAGAAAAATAATAGAACTGACAGTTCTTTTTACCTTCCAACGTCGCAAATCTACGATGTTACCATCACAACCCTCGTCCTCGAAGCTCTCTCCCCGGCAACGGCGCTAAAATTTGGTGTAGATCAAGCGCAAGCACCACCTCCTTTACTTGTCAATCCGTGGAGACGTGAGGACCGGTATGAAGACCACGAGCAAGTGAAGGCACAAGTGCGTGAGTGAAAGCACACAAACATGCACACACATACACACACGCGCACAAAGTAAGATAAAAAAGAGGAACAATGGAAAGCTTAGATTGCAAAAGAGTTCTGTTGGCATACAAAGCAACAAAGGAGTCATGCACAATACGGCAACAAGGCCAGATCATTTTTTCCATAAATTATGTACAACCCAAGTGATTTTAATCACTACACAAACATTGTAAATCCCGTTTTTGGTAGATTAGACTCCATTTTGTGCAAGCCGAGGAGTCCTCGAGCTTGAGGGGTATTAGAAGTACCATCGTACCAAATTTCATAATTTTTAGACTTCGTTTGAGCCCTCAAATAAGCCCTGGAACCTAATTTTTAACTAGGCCGGACACTAGGTCTGGACAGGGCCAAAAGCTAGTCAAAAACTATAAAAAGAGCTAGAGAGCTCATTTTTGGGGGTAGATTGTAATTGAAACGAACTTGTAAGAGCTTTTGAAAGTAATCTAAAGAACTCCATTGATTCTCTCTCTTTGTCTTGCCGTGTGTGCGCGTGTGTGTGTATGTGTGTGCATGCTTGTGTGCTTCTCACTCACGCACTTGTGCCGCCAATTGCTCGAGGTCTTCATACCATCCTCACGTCTTCCCGGATTGACATTAAAGGAGGTGCTACTCATCATTGAGCTACACCAAATTTTGGCGCCGTTGCCGGGGATCGAGCTTTGAGGACGAGCGTGTGATGGTAAGACGTAGAGTTGACGCGTTGGAGTTGTAGGTATTTTCTTCACTCTCATCGATTTTCTTTTACTTTCTTCACCATCATCATCATCACCATCTCCCACCTCCATCTCCATCATCGCGAAAAATTCAGTTTTTGACTATACCCCCATCTCCACCTCATTTCCCTCATTTCATTTGTGTGAGAGAGCGAGAGAGCGAATTTGCATGCGCTGTTTTTTGCATGTTTCTTGAGCTATTTTGCAGGTTTTTTGCTGTACCATCATCCCCAGCAGTGTGCGCAGGTACGACAGGCTCTGCACAGGTCCCGGGACGACAGCCTCTGTCTATCGCGACAGACACTGTCTATCGCGACAGACAGAAATCCGCGACAGATACCGTCTATCGCGACAGACACCGTCTATCACGACAGACAGCAATCCACGATAGACACTGTCTATCGCGACAGACACCGTCTATCGCGACAGACAGAAATCCGCGACAGACACTGTCTATCGCGACAGACACCGTCTATCGCGACAGACAGAAATCCGCGACAGATACCGTCTATCGCGACAGACACCGTCTATCGCGACAGACAGCAATCCACGATAGACACTGTCTATCGCGACAGACACCGTCTATCGCGACAGACAGAAATCCGCGACAGATACCGTCTATCGCGACAGACACCGTCTATCGCGACAGACAGAAATCCGCGACAGATACCGTCTATCGCGACAGACACCGTCTATCGCGACAGACAGCAATCCACGATAGACACTGTCTATCGCGACAGACACCGTCTATCGCGACAGACAGAAATCCGCGACAGATACTGTCTATCGCGACAGACACCGTCTATCGCGACAGACAGAAATCCACGATAGACACTGTCTATCGCGACAGACACCGTCTATCGCGACAGATAGCCCCCACGATAGATTGTGTCTATCGCGACAGACACCGTCTATCGCGATAGACATGCATTTTCGGCAAAAAATTAAGGCCTATTGAGAAGCAATTGAGAGTATCCAAGCAAGGGTGTTGCGCACGCTTGAGAATCAACTTCTCGAGCACTAAAGAGCAAGGTTCGGCAAGAAAGGTCGGAATATTCTCAACTCCTCTTCGTCAATTCCTAGCTTAGGCTAAGAACGATTAGAAGTAGGAGTAAGTCAGGGCGACGATAGGCCACTATCAAGTTGAAGACTACCTAAAAACTTAAGTCCAAGCTAAAAACTTAATCTCTGTACTGTCGACAACATAAAGGAAAGAACCTAACGTGGAACGATCAACCTGAAAGTACGAAGAACATTCAAGTATTCCTGACGACGTAATAGCAGACAAGACTTTAAACACGAGGAATAACTAAAAAGAATCAAGTGACTGGTACCAATTGATCGGCAACGAGGTTGTACTCTGGGAAAAAATTGGGCTAATCAGTTAGGCATATGAACCTTAGATCAGGACGACACCTAGCAAGAGAAAGACAAAGCCTTAGGTCTTCAGAGGCTAGTGTCAACCACACTGCAAGGTCTTGGGCCCAACAGTTGAGCCATCACTCTCATTACCCTAGCTCTGATACCAGTGAATCAGGGATGTCTCAAGGTATGGACAGACCTACGGGAAGTTCAGGTGTGCCTTACTTGTACAGGGTAGAAGGCCCTTACAAAACACAGCTGGAATACCTTAGGACCAACCGATTAGGTGCTAGCATCTATGAGGACGGCCTAGGAAGATCTGTGGTCCAGATTAAAAACCCTGACCAATCCATAGGACTAGAGCACCCAGCTGTCAAGTTTGAAAACGGTGCATACCTGGACAAGGAAGGAACCATATACGTAGTCACCAGTCATCCAGATAGGACAGATGAATTTGGAAATGTAATTTCAGAAGCGGACTTAGGTGACTTGGAACAAGGAAACTTGGGAGTGGAACCTAGAACCCCTCGAGGTAAATCAGTTCTCACTAGAATTATCACGCCTCAGTGGGTCCCCCAAGATAACACGTGCATAGATTTGCTTCTCAATCGAGAAACGGACGAAGCCTTTTGGAGATATAAACCGGATCTCCCAACTGATATAGGAACAATCATGATCTATGAGTTTAAGGATCCGGATAGCCCAGGCAGAGTGACCTACCTAGATCATGCTTCAGAACGGATCTTTGTGGTGACAGAAAATGATAGGCATGCCTACACTTGGAAGGGTGAATTTATTTTCCCCCAACCAAGATCAAATGTATCCTATGGTCACCCTGGGGCTGGAACTTCCCAAGCTCATGGTACGCAAAGAGACAGAAGTAAAGATAGACCAGAAGTAAGTTTTGCCAATCCAGTGGGCAGAGAAAGAACGAGGACGGAGACGAATAGGGTAGAACCTGAGATGCTTAGAGCCCACAGGAACCAAAGAAATGTAGATGGATTCCCTCTGCCGAGGCCTAGAGAGCACACAAGAACTTTGAGACCCACCCAGCTAGTTAAGTCCATGAAGAATTACTTTGACGGCACAGGAGATCCCTATGATCATGTGGCGGAGTTCAAGCAAGTCTTGAGAGCTGAACAAGTTGAGGATCTATTCACGCAGTACAATGCCTTCGGTCTCACCCTAAGGAATACGGCACTTACATGGTTTCAGCCATTGGATGAGCGCCAGTTCAGGAGCATAGACCAACTCCTAGAAGCATTTATTATTGAGTTCTCCAAGAGTGGCATAAGGCACAACACCTCCTCACTGATTCACAGCTTCAAGCAAACCCCTCAAGAGACTGTGAGACTTGCAGGAAGAAGATTTAGACAATATCTTGAAAGGTGCCCTATTTCGGAGCTACCCACATCTGCTAAACAAGTAGCCTTATTCCTTGACGGATTGCTGAGTCCAAAATTGAGATCCTACGTGTATCTGAAAGACCCTAGGACTATAGAAGAGTGTGTACGTATGTGCATCGACATTGAAGACAACCTAGGAGAAGAGCTAGAGCTGTCCAAAATTTACAAAGATTCAGATAGTGCATCTAGTCAATCTTCCACACAAGCCACATCAATTGAGGAACTGGCCGAAAAAGTAGCTCAGAAATTAGGTGTGACTAGCAAACAAATTCCAAGGTTTGCTCCTGTGAAAAGGTGCTATACATGCGGTGGTGACCATATGGCGAACGTCTGTCCCATTATGGCTCAACCCCAAGTAAACCCTAGTAGCCAGTACTGCACCATAGAACGGAGATACACCAACCACACCGCACAAGATTGCCCATACAACAAGCAGGCGGTTAGGCAACCCTACCCTCAGCCCTACCAACAAGGCAGATACCAGAATCAGTACCCTCCACAACCATATGGCAGGCCACAACAAAATTTCCAACCTCAGCATCAAAGGCCTCAGCCTGTGCTAGCACAACAACCCCCAGCCCCAGCTAATATGATTCCGGTAAAGTATACTGCTGCAGAAGAGAACCTGAATAGAGCTATAGTCCCTGTAACATCCTTGCTTTCTGAAAGTGACCCGAGTGACCATAGCTTTGATTCTACACATGTTGATAGCCCCCAGGCCTACTACATGCAGTCTCCTGAGCACGGTGAGTCCTATTATAGCGAAGAGACAAACGAACTTAGTTGGGAGTCAGATTACACGAACGTCATGTATGCAAACCCCAACCCTAGGCCTCAATCTAGGCAGGTAAGACCTCCATTCCCAAGAGGACCGTGCTACAGATGTCAGGGGGATCACTTCATTCGTGATTGTCCCTTGCCTCCGCCCACACAACCTCAGTCCGTGACTATCCAAGGCTTTTGCCAAGACTGCGGAAAAGAGCATCTCTTACGAGATTGCCCAAAGAACCCCAATAGCATGCCAAAAATCACCCCTATCAACGTTGTTGGGTTAGTGGTAGACTCCTCAGGAAGTGTCACTTCCACTGCACCAGTACAGGTAGTCACTAGGGCTCAGGCATTGCAGCAAAACCAAGGGGTAGGCAAGGAAAAGAGCCCAGACACTAGCGATACTGAGAGCCAAAATAAAAAGAGAACAAGAGCTTGGAGAGATAGTCGCGAACGCATGAAAAGGCAATGGGCAAAGAAGATGAGTGAACTTGAGGAAAGTCTACAAGAAACCAAGGCTAAAATCATAGAGATCACATCTCAACCGCACTCTCACACATTCCCACCGCTACCATCCCCATCACTCTCCATCCCTCCACCCTCTAAGACACCCCACGTAACCCACCCACCACCCCAAACAGGATCAGTATTAGCTGATCCCACTCCCGAAGACATAGACATGATGCTTAAGGCATATCAGGCCAGAATCCAAGAAGGGCCAAACGTCACGGATCATGACAAGTGCTATCCTAGAGCTGACCTAGAGATAGAAAGAACCAAACTGTGCGCGAAAATGGTCGCATTGGCTCAGACTATGTTTGAAGCCAGTCGCCTTTTCAATTACTCGGGTTCAACCAAAACGCAATTACACTTGGATGGATTCCTAGAAAAGTTAGAGAGGATAATTGCAAGATCTGACAAGGAAGGAAAAAATCAAGACCAAGAAAAAGCAAGCAAAAACAGGAATCATTCCCTATCAGAAGTGTATGTGGCCAATGCCCCTAAACCGGACAACTTCCCCTCCTTAGAAAGAATAGAGAGGCCAATAGCACAGCCAGAAAAGGAACCTACCCCTCAAAGAAAGGAAAGGGCAAGAGAACGGATAAGCCAGCCTCTTCAGGAAGCCCATGTGCCTCTTCAAGAAGCTTATTTTCCCACCCAAAAGGCAGATGAGCCTCCCTCGAAAGCTCAAGTACCTCCACAGGTTGTCTACATTCCTTCTCAGGGAATGTATGAGCCTGTTCGGAAAAGTAATAGAATAAGTGATCCTCCCCAAGAAGCTTGTGCTCCAGCCATCCGTGGGAACGAGGAGAGAGCCAACGATAGAATAAGCCCTCCTTCCCAGGTTGCTTATGTGCCTAATTCTACGGAGCCAGACACTTCTTCTTCTATGAATCGGTTTGCACCAGACTTCCTGCGAGAGATTCAAGAAGATAAATGGGATAACGAAAGTGAGGTCGCCCCTCCCTTTGAACTTGTGGATGATGCACACGACCAGTTCCCACAAGACATCCCATCTATTTACGGGGAACATGAGAGTACTCAGTCTCACGAGAGATTGGACTTTGAGTCTAATTCTATACAAGAGCTACCCCATTTCACGGGCCCATGGGAAGCAAAGTCCACATGTATGAGAGCACCCACAGTCATGGTAAGGAACGACGACTCAGTCATACCAAGGAACACGGAGGTAGTAACGAACACCAAGGTGCAACGCGATTGCACCTTGGAAGAACTGCCTGAGGATAGACTAAACGCGCGGAAATGTGCAGCCAGTCGAGTAACTGAAATTGCAAAACCTCATTCCCGGGTAGGATCCCATAGGACAGTGCCAGAAATTCCCTTGGATAAGATAGGAGATATGTGTGAAGGTGAAGAAGGGAACACCTATCTTCCCATTACCTACCAAGAGTACACCACCAAGGCAATTTTGGACTCAGGTGCAGGAGTTGCAATTGCCACCACCTCCTTATGGAAGCGTTGGGGCAAGCCAGCACTCAGGCCAACTAGGATGAAGTTACAAATGGCCGATGGTCACATAGAGAGACCCCTAGGATTGCTAGAAGGAATAACTCTCACCACTTGTGGTGTCGAGTTTGAACATAGCTTTGCTATATGTGACTTCAGCAAAAATCATGCCTATGAGATGATTTTGGGAAGACCATTTATGCGACAATTGCAAGTGGTACAGGATTGGGGAACCAACTCCTTGTATTTGCAACACTTGGGTGTTACGACCAAAGTCAATCTCAAAGATTATTCTCATAGAGATGTCCCTCCTATCCAATGGAATCCCATCCATAGAGCTAAAGATGACACAGAATCGGTGCATTCCATAGGGTCTGGATCCTCATGGATGCATGAAGACACCCACTTATGGATGTGCAAGGTAGCAGTAGAGGAAGAGAAGAGAGAAAAGGTCAGAGAGGTAGGTGCGAAAGAAACTCATAGATCAATCCAAGACCCAGCCTATGCACCTGTAGTTTTTCCAGACGAAGAATTTGAACCCCATGGCTGGGCGGAAATTTTAGCAACAATGGACGTAGCCATCAATGAAGAACAATGGACACCTCACTGTGATGAGGATGGCTATGACATTTCAATCTTCTCCATAGAGCCAATCATGGGAGAGGCAGTTTTAGAAGAATGCGAACCTAGCCCTGATGCATTTGAGGATGCAAGTGACTCCGATCTAGAGTCAATCATTATGGACCCACCATTTGCATCAGATGAAGAATACTTCCATGAGGTAGAATTTCAACCCCAGAGGTATGGAGAGGTTACAAATGATGTAAGATTAGCAACGCATATGACCCCAAGGGAAGAAGGAAAGAAACGAAAGAAGAAAGAAGTCTCACCAGAGGAGGAAGAATCTTTGTTTGAGGTCCCAGAAAATTTTAAGAAGTATGAGATAGATGACAGGAGAGTCATGATAAGAATGCCTAAACGAGAAGCACAATCAGGAGAGGCCTATGATAACAAAGAAACCACCAAGAAAATAGTAGTGGCCATAGAAGAAGGAGAGGAGAGATGCACGTATATAGGCCATGACCTGACAGAAGAAGAAGAGCATGAATTGATTGCCTTGCTAAGAGAATACAGAGATGTATTCGCTTGGAGTTACAAGGACTTGAAAGGTGTTGACCCTGACATATGCTCACACACCATTCCTATGACTTCAGATGCCAAACCCTCTAAGCAAAAGCCTTATACATATAACGATAATTACGCTGCCAAGATCAAAGAAGAGATAGATAGACTGGTGGAAGCTGGATTTATCTATGAAATTGAGCACACTGAATGGGTATCCCCCATCGTAGTGGTGCCCAAGAAGAATGGCAAGCTGCGTGTGTGCATTAACTTGAAAAAGGTTAATGCAGCCACAATTCGAGATAATTATCCGCTTCCCATAACAGAACATCTCTTAGAACGAGTGGCAGGCAAGGAAGTGTACAGCTTCCTTGATGGATTTTCGGGCTACAATCAAGTAGCCATAGCTCCAGAGGATCAGCATAAGACAGCCTTTGCCACAGAATGGGGCATTTTTGCTTTTAGAGTAATGCCATTTGGGCTTACCAACGCACCAGCTACCTTCCAGAGGCTGATGTGCCATGTGTTTAAGGAGTTCCTAAGGAAGAGTTTAGAAGTCTATGTTGATGATCTCTGTGCTCATTCCAATGTTAGACAAACCCATATTCCTGAACTCAAACAAATCTTTGACAAATGTAGAGAATATCAAGTCTGCCTGAACCCAGAAAAGTGTGTTTTTATGGTCAGGCAAGGTAAGATTCTAGGACACATAGTGTCAAAGAATGGCATATCTACTGACGAAGAGAAAGTGAGAGCCATAGCAGAGCTACCTAGGCCAAAGAATGTCAAGGAAGTACAAGCTTTCATGGGGCATTGTGGTTATTATCGACGATTTATACACATGTATGCTGTCATTGCAAAGCCCATGTACGGACTTCTGACAAACTTTGAGTGGACGGATGAATGTGAGAATTCCTTCCAAGAACTTAAACGAAGATTGTGTTCAGCACCAATCTTGACCACACCAGATTGGAATAAGCCATTCCATGTTCATGTGGATGCATCCAATTATGCTATTGGATGTGTGCTTGCACAACCTACTGGTGAAGGTAATATGGATCTTCCAATTGCCTATGCCAGTAGACAATTGAATGCGGCTGAACGGAATTACACCACTACAGAGCGCGAAGGATTAGGCATGGTATATGCAGTCAAGAAATTTAGACACTATTTGCTTGCAAATAAGTTTAAATTTTTTACTGATCATCAGGCATTGTTATATCTTGTAAACAAGCCATGCAATACAGGAAGATTAGTGAGATGGTTTCTCTTGCTAATGGAATATGACTTTGAGGTTGTGGTAAGAAAAGGTAGGACTCATTTGAGAGCAGATCACCTCTCTAGACTCACATCGGGAGAAGCCCCACAAGGAGTGTCAGATGACCTTCCTGATGCTTACTTGTTTAATTTGGAAGTGGTGCCGCAGTGGGCCAAGCCAATAGTACCAGTATTGACATACGGGCCTAGCCATCCAGTGGTAAACACACGGAATAGAGAGGTTGTAAAAGCCCAAAAGTACCACATCATGGCAGGAAGCATGTACAAGCACACAGATCAAGGGATCTTGGCTTGTTGCGTAGAAGAGGATGAGTACGCTAAATGGTTGCGATTAGCACATGTAGGTGCGTTAGAGCAACACCATTCAAAACAACGAACGTTGCAGACTCTAAAGAGATTCGGAGTGCATTGGCCAACTATGGAGGCGGATGTCCAAAAGTTGTGCAAGGAATGCCCAATCTGTTGCAATAAACCACCTGTGGAACATGCCACTCTCTATCAAGTATCCATTGCGCCAGATTGGAGTGAACCTCTAGTATCATTCTTGAGGACAAACACATTCCCTCCAGACATGACTCTAGCTAGAAAAAGGAGTTTGGAACAAGAAGCCCAGGATTACTCACTCATTGGTGATAATCTATACAAACGCGGTAAGGATGGTTACCTGAGACTGTGTGTCCATGAGAGTGAATATCTTAAGATCTTGGAAACTGCTCACCAAGGTGTAGCAGGAGGACACTTTGGACCAGATCGGGTGATCAAGGCGATACTATTTGCAGGCTTTTGGTGGCCTACCCTTCACATGGATGCACATACCTATGTGAAGCGGTGTGATGTCTGTCAAAGGACTCAGTATCCTATACGCAAAGATGAGATGCCACTGAAACCTATGATGGGTGGACATGCATTCTCTAAGTGGGGAATAGACTTCGTAGGTCCTATTAATCCCCGAGCTAAGGGTTCTCATGCGGAATACATCATTGTGGCAACAGATTATCTCACCAAATGGGTAGAGGTAAAGGCTACAACCAAGAACGATGCTCAAACAACTGCCAAATTCTTGTTTGAGAATGTATTCACAAGATACGGGCTACCCATAGAGCTAGTAAGTGATAGAGGCACTCATTTCTTAAATGAAGTGATTGAAAACCTACTCCATGAATTCTTGGTAATACACAAGAAGTCTGCCCCTTATCACCCTCAAGCTAATGGACAAGCTGAGAGCACTAATAAGATTTTATGCAATGTACTGACGAAATTAGTGAACACTAAACGCTCTGACTGGGACAAACAGCTACACCATGCTGTTTGGGCATACCGAGTTGCCTACAAAACGGTACTCCAAGCCACCCCCTTTCAGATGGTATTTGGCCAAAACGCTGTGTTACCCTTGGACTTCCTAATCCCTACATTGAGAGTAGCACAAGAGCACGAATGGACGGGTCATGAGCTCTCCTCTAGGATCTTTGACCTTGAACGATTAGGAGAAACAAGACTGAGAGCCGCTGCAGGGATATATGCAGCCAAGAAGAGACAGAAGGCATACTTTGATGCCCACGTGAAGGATAAAGGCTTGAAAGCTGGAGATCTAGTCTTAGTCTATACATTAACACGCGAGGAAGCTAGAAAAGAGAGGCTACAGACCTATGATCATCAATAGGATCTCCACGAGCGGAGCAGTACAATTGGCCACATTAGAAGGTGATGTTCTCCCAAATTATATTAGCGGTTGCAGAGTCAAGTTATATCAAGAACCCCTCACGGAGGAAATGCTCAGTCGACTCAACACTGCTAAGAAACGCAAAGAGGAAGAAAAGCGAGTTCGAGAAGAAGCTCAAGCTGAAGCTTTAGAACGCATCAGAAGGATGAAATTACGAAGGCAAGGCAGAGATCAGCCTGGAGCGAATGACTATGCAGACCAAGGATTTCCCATAGCCATGTGTGAAGTTGCAGGAACAAGCTCGCATAGGATAATTGATAGACGTCCTTTCGTAACCTTAGATATAGGACAAGGAAATAGTGCAAGGACCGTAAGAGCCTTGATTGACTCAGGAGCAGCCACTAGTGCGGTTAAATTGTCTTACTGCCAAGAATTACAATTGACTGTCAATCCTGTGGAAGCATATCTTATAGGATTGGGAGGAGTGGAAACCCCTTGCATGGGCGAGGCGGAACTTCCCCTTTACATTCATGATGAGGCAATGACAGTTAAAGTACTGGTGTGTCAAGATGAAGATCTCACTGAACCTCTAGTCTTGGGTCAAGATTGGATTTATGACCAAGCAATTAACTTAAACCTAAGAAGTGGCCTTCTCCAGGTTTGGGTCAATCATAGTCGAGTTACAGTAGAATTAGACAATGGAGCACTCAAGGAACTAGGAAAGGCACAGACTCCTGGTCCTTCCAGGGGTACACATGAAGATGACCATGCTGTTCTTGTTCAAAACCCTGTGTTGCAGAGGAATGACATTTGCAGAAAAGGAGCCAAGGATGCAACGGAACTCCCTTCTTTTCCAAAGGTCAGAAGGAGGCAGCAACCAAAGGCGGATCACAAGCAGAAGAAGCAGAGCACTACCTATGTCCGAGATCAAAAGTACATGCGCAGCAGAATGTCCCAAAAAATAAACCAGGTGTGGGTGCGGAAAGGCGAACGACCGGGTGCACCACCGTCAACTACGCGGGCAAAGCCTCTTATTAGTAACCAACAACACGATACTAATAAGGAGTCTTTCAGAAATTCTTCTGCTAAAGTAAAATCTATTTGGGTGCCCAAGAAGTCGATGAAGGCAAGCCCACAATCTAGACAAATTTGGGTGCCTAAGGCTTGCTTGAGGGCACAAGTAGTTAAGCCAAGGCCGCAACCTATGCAGCATAACCCATCTACGAGTACCACCAGAATTCCCTCGTGCTCAACACTTAGGAACACACAAAGACCCATGAGTATGCATGTAATCACTTATAAGTGGGTCCCTAAAAGGCCCCATTCCCAAACAGCGACACCGACACAGCTCTCTGGAGTCTCTACGAAACCGAAAGCAAAGCCCATCCACTGCATTTGGCAGTCTAAGACCTGTAATAAACCCCCCGACCCCAAATTGTAAATTCACCCCACTTACTCACGGCATTAGTCTCCTAGAAATACACAAATATTAACTACACTCACTGTCTTCGTGCACTTACTAACCACTAACTCACCATCTACCTCATGTTAATGTTGTAACGGGGACAACAACGGATTTATTCTGTCCATTACGATGTTAACACATGATTCTATATTCTCACAGAATCAGAAGGCAAGAAGAAAATGGCAGAAGCGACAGGTTCGGGCTCACAAGTAGGGATACTTACTGCAGGAATTGATGTGGATAGCCTACCCGTGGATGTGCCCCCGACTGAACGACCAGTGGAGATGCAACACCTCCAGCAACTCCCGGTGCCAGATCCACCTACAGGAATCACGGAAAGAGTTCATGCGAATTCTCATTGGTTCAATGGCATGCCCGGTCCATTAGGTGAGGCCAAGTATATCTGGGAGTCTAAATGCGAGTATGACAGATCATGGGTGCGATTCCAATTTTTCTCCAAGGAGTTCGAGACTTTACAGAACACAGAAGATCTACAGATCATATGGCAACGAGCAGGATTGGCGGAATATTTTGAAGCCCCACTACCTAAACCCGGATCAACCATGAAGCTCATGAAGATAAGGATCAACCCGGATCATTTGTTCTCCCCTCACTGCTGGGCAACAACGAGTTGAAGAGGTTTGAACTTACTGTGGAGCTGGTGAGTGATGCTTTAAATATGCATGGCACGCATATACCCTCAGAAAAGGACGCTCTCGTTCCCACCAACATGAAGGACAGGAAACTAGTGAAGCTGAAAGACATGGCAGCACTCACCCCAAATGTGTCCATCCCTCTCCGAATGTGCATGCAACACTTTGCCTTCCCCGGTCAAGACCGATTCACGCAACCACACAAGAAGATCTGGTTTGCTCTCTACTTGGCGGAAGCAGGTGCGTTACCTATTAAGCTACCAGTGTGGATTATAGATCAGTTGTATGAAGCAAACAAAAGGGCATCTAGGAAATTAGTGGTGAACGGATGCTGTGCACTCACACGCATCATTTATCGATGCTTGGCATATGATGTCCCCATTGAGCGTGCCTTAACTTGGGCACAATTACAAATGTTTAAAAGGCTCAAGACATCCACACATCAGTCCAAGCGCATGAGGGGCGCGATCCCGTGTGTCCAGACAAGGGAAGTCCTGACTACTCCTGAGGCATCACCATTAAGAGAGGGCACTGTACCTCCCTTTACCATTAGGATACCCAGGTCGGAATCTGACACTACGACACAACCTACCCCATCGGCTCCTCCTGTTACACCTGAATTCGAATTTGCTGCCACTGGAGAGCCTGAAGGGCTGGACCCCCAGGATTTCGAAGCATTCCTACAAAGCACACAATTCTCTGATGTGGAGTTTTATTCAGAGGCAGAGGAGCAGGGCACATCCTCACGAAGAAGAAGAAAGTCTACAGACGGTAGACATGTCCATTGGAGTGACGCTCAGCAAAGTCAACAACACGGACACCCGGAAGAAGAAGAAGCGTATGAAGAAGAGACCACTGAAGCCCCAGCATATACAGCAGAACTCCGAAGGCTGTATCAGATTATGGAAAGAGTGCGATCGCAGCAGTTACTCACTGAACAGAGCAGCAGAGTACTTATGACTCAGTTGTTGGAAGAAGCGGGAATTGACTCAGAGTACAGGGAAGGTCTCTTATTGATGGCAGAAACATATGGAGTTGTAGAAGCTGTGCGCACTGCCATTCAGAGGCCTTCAGTTCAATATGACCCACGAAGGTTCCAGACACGACCTCGCCCAGGTAAAAATATACAAATTCCCGTTACAGTTGCAGAAGAGCCGACTACTACACCTGAAACTATCAGAACAAGCTCCCAGACAGCTAGCCAATAGCACCCAGCCACCCATGAGGAGCCCACCGAACCACTACCACCTACTCCCCCACCATCACCTCCTAGAAGAGAAACAGTAGAAACCACATCGACTACTCAACCCACCGACCCCACCTTCATCTTCCGTACTCCGATCTCCAGTGCCACCCTATTCTCTACCACTGATAATCCTATCTTCGAAGACAACCCCAACACTACACAATCCGCCGAAACCCTCCTAGACCCTGCCCTAGGGCAACCATCCCCAACGCCCTCAGCCACGGGTCATCCTGACCCTAGATCCACATTCATGGGCTTCCCTGCTACCACGCAACCCTTTCAGCCCTCCTCAAACTTACGACCTCAACCCCCGATATCCCTCTCTCCATTTCTACAATCCCTCCAGGACATCTTTGCTAGGGCTTTTCAACCAGGCCCTCAACCATTCCCTGTCTTTTCAGCTCCCCACCCCACTTCACATCTATTCACCACTTCCACACACACACCACCTACCATACCAGTGTATATGGCAGGCCCCACACTAACACCCACTCCTGAAGGGATGGACATTTCACCACCCACGGCACCTCCACCCACGCTTTCACCTCCTCCCATTCCCCCTCCACCAATTTCACCCACACACACAACTTCCGTAGACACATCATTCACTGTCTCCCTTCCCCAATTCCCTTCCCATGCATCTTCCACGGTAAACACCCCCACTCATCTATAGGTAATGCATTGGACACCATGTTGGCTTGCATAGCCAATTTAAGAATAGATTACATTCAGCTCCAGCAACAAAACGCACGCCTGCAAGAGCACTCAGCGACACTACAGCTCCGCCTTGCGGTACTAGAAGAGGAGAACGCTCGCCTCCACACACAGTTCCAAACCCTCCAAGACGCCCATAATATATTGGAGGTACAGCTACAGAACGTAGATCAGGAAGCAGTGCAGGTGGTAGAAGGTCACCTACGAACACAGCTGGAACGCAACTCAAAACTTCAGCGAAATATGGCGCTACTTAAACGCCATCTTGCGGCTGCTCAGGAAGAGAACAGACGTCTGCAAATACAAAATCAAGAGAACCTGGAGGCAGCTATTGAGACCACACCGGGGGCACCCATCAGCCCATCCAAGTTTCAAGCAGTGACCCCCGATAATATCAAGATTATATTGGAAGATTATGCCATGCTGCTCGAAGCACATGATAAGCTATCGGAGGAGCTAGGACAACTGAAGCAGGAACACCAACGAAGCCCAACAGCTGCCCCTCCAACCACCCCCTCTGCGGCTTCGCTTCTCTTCGACGCAGAGGCCATAAAAGATCTCCAGAAACAGGTAACTGAATTGCAAACACGCCTACTACAATATGAGAGGCCATCTTCCCCTCCGGAGGCTCCCACGGACGAAGAAGTTGTGCAAATTCCTGTGGAACAAACGTTTGATGAAGAATATGATCCGCAACCATTCCCAGGAGGCCAACAAACAGAAGAAGCGCAGGACACGTTCGAGGCACCACGGCCGCCATGGTTACGACAAGTGGAGGAAATAGGGACCTCGCATGAAGAGCGCACCGTAGTGCAAAATCAGGCTATGAGGGTCATAGAGGAGACTCTTCTACAATCAGATTATTTCAAGAACTTGTCATCGAGACGCCTGATTCTCTCATCGGAACTCCAGTACAGGCCATATTATATTATCTTGGCTGATTATAATGCAGAAATACAAAGAGTCACGGGTCAGATTCCTACTTTTGCGACCCAATTTCAACCCGAAGACCTTCCTCCAGAGGTGCGAAAAGGCAAGATTCGTCAACCAACATGGCGGCAGAAACTTTTAGAGACTTACCCAGAAATGCTACGCACATGGAACAACGCGCCGTTGCACCTCCTGTACAACCCATGCTACGGTCCACTCCCCCGCCGCAGGTCGTGGAAGGCATTTAATATCAAGGTACAGAACAATGCGCAATGCAAGGAATGGCTGAACTACCCGTACATCGCGCCACCACAAGGACCACCATCGGTAGCATATATGATGGGGACCATTCGCCACTGGATGCCGCGCTTGAAGCCCATGCAAGATGTAGCAGCGCAAATGATGCTTAAAATCTTAGATATGATGCAAGTAGTGTTGAAGACCTTTAGAAATGCAGCCGCACCACAGGTACGTCTTCTGGGGTTTAGCAATGGAAATTACGACTTGGTGTATGACATGAGCACCACCCCCAGTATCCGTGTGGCTTACGC
>CM035423.1:166679037-166684037 GCA_020310875.1 Ceratopteris richardii | reverse complement strand
TCATCTCCAATGTCCTTAGGGATGCGATAAAAATGTGGCAAACAAGTTTTTTTTTATCCATACCATCGATCAACAAACACATATAACGCTCCGGATTTCTGAGTGCCTTACTTCGATGATGAATTGCTTTCTTTCTCTCTAATGCTTGACTGTCACGATGGTTGTTAAGAAGGTTTTTAAAATTATGCTTTTCCTGTGGTGTTGTAGCCCCTTTTGCCATGTTTTTCAAAGTGGCGCAAACTGAACATTCACCCATTCTAACTTTACGAGGAATAGAAACATTGTTAAACTCTTCCTTCCATAATCGAGTAAAGTGACTATACAACACATACTTCTCATTTCTATTTTCCATGTCTTCTCTATATATTTGAAATACCTCTCGACGAGTAAAGTTATCTGACAAGTGCAACCTTCCAGTTGTAGGCATAACTTCACAATGCAAGCTAAAATAGTTCATCATCCAATTCATTGCATGACGTCCAACAAATCCTTTGGTCCCAACATGGAACGTATCCAAAATGAGATCCCCATTCAAAAACCCTTGTTGAACCCTATGTATTCTAAAATTTCCTACACCCATTGCAATTTTAAATGCAGCCCTACAGCATGGCATCCCTTGAGTAAAGAAATATTCAAAACCAACACGCGCTACTGACATGTTATCCTCAATCATTTGCATGCAAGAAACAAGGTATATATCTTGCCTTTCACTATCTAAATGGAGGAATTTTTCTCTTATGTGCTTTAGTTTCTTCATTCCTAAATTATACAAACATTTCAAACCACAACAATGCTTCACAATATCCAATGCAATTTGTCTATCTGAAGTAAGAAATTTAAATCTTTTTCGACTTACTTCACCAGACCTTCTTTTAAATCGTAGATTGAGCTTGCTTTGCTTTTTCGTTGCTCCACATGCACTTGAGTCAGAAGGGAGATCAATGGTTGGATCAGATGGGAGATCAAGAGGTGCATTTGGTTGAGCAGCATTGCACTGTGAATTGGATAACTTAAATGACTCAACAGAAAACATGGAATCATCAGCACGTTCTAAATCATAGGCATCATCACTTCTCCGGAAAGGTTCAACTGAGAACAATGAATCAATATGAGCAGAGGAAGCTGATGCCCAAGCATCCACTGAAAAGATTGAGCTCCTCTTCACTGAGTTCACAGAAGACTGAAGATGAATGACCTTTTTAAATAAGTAGAAATCCGAGATCAAGTGAAGATGTCACATCAAATGTCACATCAAGAAGATATGAAATCAAAAGCTTATTAAAGTACATTAAATAACATTAAACATCAAATTACATCAAATCACTTAATTACTCAAATATACACTAATAAGGGAACCAAAGATTTGATTCACTTTTGATTCAAATGAGAAACACAGTTGATTTCTAACTACATATGAGTCATTGAGTCTAAGCATTGTGAATGAATCAAAATATATCCAAGTTGAGTTCCAACAGGAATATATAATAAAATTGTTTGGAGAAATTTTACAAGAAGAAATTTTACAACTGGAATATATCCAAGTTGAGTTCCAACTGGAATATGCTATGCCATTGAACACTATACAAGAAGAAATTTTACATTTGGTTAAGATTTCAAGGATTAGGTTTTATTGTGGTCTTGGCTAGATATCAAAGAGGTAGATGAAAGTATATTAAAAAAGAATTATGTGTAAAAGAGGTACACAGAATGTTTATTCATACATTTATTTTCCATTTCAACAATGTGTTACAAGATAAATGTGAATATGAACTAAAGTGTGGAGGATAACACTATAAAGATGTCATTAATCTCACAACTTAGACCTGATTTTCTCCCAAGCAACAGACTCTAAGAAAAAACTTCTACATGAGATTAGAAATCCTCATGTACATACCATACTGTTGCCATTGAAGTTTAATTTCCATGCAAATGTATATAAATAGTTGCAAGGTTCTGTACTTGAATGTTTATTCATACATTGATTTTCCATTTCAACAGTGAGTTACAAGATAAATGTGAATATGAACTAAAGTGAGGAGGGTAATACTATAAAGATGTCATTAGTCTCCCACATTTAACACAACTTTGACTTGATTTTCTCCCAAGAAAGAGATTCTAAGAAAAAAATCTCTACATGAGTTTAGACATCCTCATGGACATACCATACTCTTGCCATTGAAATGTAATTTCTATGCAAATGTATATAAATAGTTGCAAGGGTCTATGAATATTTCATTAAAGTGGCTCTGAAACAGCCTATTTGTGTGGGTGCTATTCCCTGGTTAGATAAGTTGACAGATTTAGTTAGCAACTAGACTCATTCAGTTAGATCCAGTTAGTCTCTGGTTCAAGTTACCCAATTGCCTATAAATACCAGAGGAGGAGATCATTCGCATTTTCAAAATCCACGAGCAAGAGAGAGCAGCAGAGCACAGACAGCCATGGAGCACAGAGCTCAGCATACCAGCAAGCCAAGTCTGATGGAGAAGAAGAATGTTGGCAAAAGTACCAAGAGGTAGACAAAATCATACCATACATAAAGATTCCAAAAAGATTCCCTCTGTATGTCTGTGTAAAAAGTTTGATTTCTAGGTATTTATTTTTCTTACCTCTAGAAATATGGATCCAAAGCATGTACAGCTCGATGCCTGGCATCGACTTTAAGGTGTAAGTCGATGCCAGGCATCGACTTAGGATTGCAAGTCGATGCCAGGCATCGACTTGTCGATGCAAGTCGATGCCTGGCATCGACTTGCACCTGCAAGTCGATGCCTGGCATCGACTTGCACCGACAAGTCGATGCCTGGCATCGACTTACACCTGAAAGTCGATGCCAGGCATCGACTTGGGCCCAAAAGTCGATGCCAAGCATCGACTTGCCGGCATCAACATGCACTGAAAAGTCGATGCCAGGCATCGACTTTAGAATGCAAAGTCGATGCTTGGCATCGGCTTTTGGGCCCAAGTCGATGCTTGGCATCGACTTTTGGGCCCAAGTCGATGCCAGGCATCGACTTTGTGTGCAAGTCGATGCCAGGCATCGACTTGAGGGTAAAAGTCGATGCCAGGCATCGACTTGGCCCAAAAGTCGATGCCAAGCATCAACTTGGGCCCAAAAGTCGATGCCAAGCATCGACTCTTGCACCCCCAAGTCGATGCCTGGCATCGACTTTCACCCTCAAGTCGATGCCGGGCATCGACTTGCACACAAAGTTGATGCCTGGCATCGACATGCACTTAAACATCGATGCCTGGCATCGACCTAAAGCTCAAAATCGATGCCTGGCATGGACTTGGGCCTTTGAAAACCACATTTACGTTTGATCTGATATTTCCAAGTGCCTTGAGGGATGCGGAGTACAAGGATGAAAGGCCCATCAAGAAGCTCAGAGTCACCATGGGCTCTGGTGACCAGCAACGTGACAAAGGCATTGGTCACCAAGCAAAACCAAAGAAAATTATTGCACCATTATCCTCTGAGAAGGCCAGCAACCCACTAGGAATATCCTCAGGTGGACAGAGTAGCATAAAAATTCCTGAGGAGGATCCAAATATGAGGGAAAGGTCTAGGGAGACGGAGGTCATGAGGACAGATCGTCCACTTCGGGACATGACAAATCTAGAGTGGTTCCTTCAGTACGTTGAAGAGAAGAATGCAGTCCTCCTTGTGTTCGCAGGGGCTTATGGCAGAGGAAAGATCACGACAACACAAGGTTTTCAGTATGGCCTTGTTTACAAACTAGATTATGAAGATGAAGAATCTGACAACCTGCTTTTCTTGGTGGAGACATCGAAAGGATTAAGAAATGTCATATGCAAGATGGATTTCTTGTGCCCAGAGTGCTATGTTCCAGAAGGGCTAGCTCAGATATGCAGAGACTCAGTGAATTTCATCAAGGACCTGATGCCATGGATCCAGGGCAATATCATGCCAACACAACAGAAGAAGACGACCCCTGTAAAGGCAAGGGGTAAGCAGAGCGTGCAGAAAAAGCTCCAAAAGAAAAAGAAGATAATTTCAGAAGAGGAGTTTTCTGACTCAAGCTCTAGCTCTGGGGACATAATTGTTGCACCTGGTGGAGAGCTTGCATCTGGTGTTCTTGGTACTGAGCAGAATAACATGAGGGAGGACATAGCTAGAAGAAAAGTTGTGAAGAAGGGGCAGTTGTTCCACCTGCCAATCAATATCATCCACAGGCCACCCGTAGATCCAGTCACAGGGAGGAGGCCCCTTGAGATCAGGGAGCCACATAATTTGCACGTCCAGAATCTTAAGAAGAAAATGAAAATAAATCCTCATGCTACTGTTGTGCCATTCCTTGTCATGGTGGATCCGAATGAGTGCAGCTGTGTGGACGATTTCAATGAGGGTTTGTTTGAGGATTACACTTATTATGTGATTGGAGGTTCACACTCTGCAGAGGCTCGTAGACAGTTAGTGAAGGAGCACCCTACTACATTTTTCTTTAGGTATGCAGAGTGTAAGATATATGCTGGTCTTACAACTGAGGAAGCCAAGCTTCTTGCTTGGGATCACAACAACGACAATGACTACAGGCAGAAAATGTCCTCCATAGAGAGAATTCGGTTCTTCCACCATGAATATGAAGATTGTCTTGTGAAGGAAGCTGGAAAAATACATCCCAATCTACGAAAGCAATGCCTTATTGAGGTTGGAATTGCATTGGATGAGAATAGAAAGTCTGATGCTTTGAGGTAATATGATCCATGGTTTCAACTGGCATTCAGATCAGGTGAGATCTGGGATCTACAGGATAGAATTTTCACAATGTGGGAGAACAAGGAGGTCAAGGGCCAGAAGCAACAAAAGTCGAGGCCAGACCCACAAGTTGATCTGAAGGGAAAGGGAAGGAAAGTTGACCTTTCAATTGAAGAGGCTCCTAAGGACATGAAGCTGACCCCATGGAGGGCCCTTCAAGGAATCAAGGATGATACATTGATCATATCAACTTTGTCAAGGGTAATCTCGAAGGAGTTAA
>CM035423.1:166639037-166674037 GCA_020310875.1 Ceratopteris richardii | reverse complement strand
CTTGGTTTTGTATCCTTGATGGGTAATGGGAAGATAGGTGTTTCCTTCTTCTCCTTCACTCATGTCTCCTATCTTATCCAAGGGTATTTCTGGCACTGTTCTATGGGATCCTACCTGGGAACAAGGTTTTGCTACTTCTGGCACCTGGTTGGCTATATGCTTCCATAGTTCTGGCCTAAGTTTGAGTAGCTCTTCCAAGGTGAGATTGCATTGCACTTTAGTGTTTTTCACTACCTCGGTATTCTTAGGTATGACTGAGTCTTCGTTTCTTACCATGACCGTGGGTGTTCTCAGATATGTAGACTTAGCTTCCCATGGGCGTGTGAAATGGGGTAGCTCCTGTAAGGAGTTAGACTCAAAGTCTAATCTCTCCTGAGATTGGGTACTTTCCTGCTCTCCATAAATAGAACGAATGTCTTGTGGGAATTGATCATGTGCGTCATCCACAAGTTCAATGGGAGGAGGGACTTCACTTTCTTTAGCCCATTTCTCTTTTTGAATCTCTCGCAAGAACTCTCGTGAATACCTATTCATAGAAGAAGAGGTGTCTGGTTCCGTGGAATTAGGCACATAAGCTTCCTGTGGGGGAATGCTTATTCTTTTACTTGCCTCATCTCTTCCTTGAGAGTTTTCTTCCTTGGCAGATCTTGCAATTATGCTCTCTAACTTCTCTAATAGTCCATCCAAGTGCAATTGTGCCTTAGCTGAGCAAGAGTAGTTGAAGAGGTGGCTAGCTTCAAACATGGTCTGAGCCAATGCTACCGTTTTTGCGCAAAGCTTGGTTCTTTCTATTTCTAGGTCAGCTCTAGGGTAGCACTTGTCATGATCCGTCACATTTGGCTCTTCTCGGATTCTCGCCTGATATGCCTTAAGCATCATGTCTATGTCTTCAGGAGTGGGGTCAGCCAATACTGATCCTACTCTAGGGGGTGGTGGAATGGTATGAGGTGGGTTGAAAGGTGGTGGATTAGACGGTGATAGGGATGAAGGTGGTGAGGTTATGTGAGAGTTTGTTTGAGAGGTGAGCTCAACAATCTTGGATTTTGTTTCTCTTATGCTTTCATCTAATTCGCTCATCTTTTTAGACCATTGTCTTTTCATTCTCTCTCGGCTATCCTTCCAGGATCTTGATCGTTTCTTGGCTATGCCCTCAGTTTCACTAACCTCTGCACTCTTTTCTTGGCCTAAACCTTGGTTCTGCTGCAAAGCCTGAGCTCTAGTGACCACCTGTACTGGTGCAGTGGAAGTTATACTTCCTGCAGAGTCTACGACTAACCCAATAACGTTAATAGGAGTGATTTTTGGCATATTATAGGGGTTCTTTGGGCAATCTCGTAAGAGATGCTCCTTTCCGCAATCTTGACAAAATCCTTGAATTGTCACTGATTGGGGTTGCATAGGGGCAGGCAGTGGGCAATCATGAATGAGGTGATCTCCCTGACATCTGTAGCATGGCCCTCTAGGGAATGGGGGTCGTACCTGCCTGGGTTGAGGTCTAGGATTGGGATTTGTGTACATGATATTTGCATACTCTGGATCCCAACTAGGTTCACTTGGTTCTTCACTATAGTAGGACTCACCATGTTCAAGAGACTACATGTAGTACGCCTGGGGGCTATCAATATGTGTAGAATCAAAGCTATGGTCACTAGGGTCACTTTCTGAAAGCAATGGTGTTACCAGCACTATGGCTCTATTCAGGTTCTCTTCTACAGCAGCATACTTTACTGGGATCACATTGGCTGGACCAGGAGGTTGTTGGGCTAGCACTGGTTGAGGTCTCTGCTGGGCCTGATATTGTGGTTAGTAGGTTTGTTGAGGCCTAGCATATTGTTGTGGTGGATACTGGTTCTGATATCTCCCTTGTTGTGGATAGGGTTGAGGGTAGGTTTGCCTAACCGCTTGCTTATTGTATGGGCAATCTTGTGCTGTGTGATTTGTGTATCTCCGTTCTATGGTGAAGTATTGGCTACTCGGATTCACTTCGGGTTGAGCCATAATGGGACATATGTTTTCCATATGGTCACCTCCACATGTGTAACATCTTTTCACTGGGGCAAACCTTGGTATTTGTTTACTAGAGACTCCTAGCTTCTGAGCTACTTTCTCAGCGAGTTCCTCAATAGATGTGGATTGTGATGAAGAGAGGCTAATACAACTATCTGAATCTTTGTAGATTTTTGAAAGTTCTAATTCCTCCCCTAGGTTATCCTCGATGTCGATGCACATGCGTACACACTCTTCTATGGTCCTGGGGTCTTTCAAGTATACATATGATCTCAACTTTGTACTCAGCAGTCCATCTAGGAATAAAGCCACTTGTTTGGTTGGTGTGGGTAACTCAGGAATCGGGCATCTCTCTAAGTATTGCCTAAACCTTCTTCCTGCAAGTCTCACGGTCTCTTGAGGTGTCTGCTTGAAGCTATGAATCACTGAGGAAGTATTATGCCTTATTCCACTCTTAGAGAATTCAATAATGAAAGCCTCTAGAAGTTGGTCTATGTTCCTGAAGTGTCTCTCATTTAGTGGTTGAAACCATGTAAGAGTGGTGTTCCGAAGGGTTAGACCAAAGGCATTGTACTGCGTGAATAGGTCCTCAACTTGTTCAACTCTCAAGACTTGCCTAAACTCGGCCACATGATCATATGGGTCTCCTGTGCCATCGAAGTAGTTCTTCATGGACTTAACTAGCTATGTAGGTCTCAAAGTCCTCGTGTGGTCTCTAGGTCTTGGCAAAGGAAAATCATCAACATTTCATAGCTTCCTTGGGGCTCTAGGTCTCTCGATTTCTTCTCTATCAGTCTCTGTTCTCATCCTTTCTCTTCCCAAGGGATTGGCAAAACTTACCTCTGGCCTATCTCTACTTCTGTCCCTCTGAGCTCCATGAGCTTGGGATGTTCCAACACCTTGGTGGCCAAAAGAGACATTAGATCTTGGCTAGGGAAAAATGAATTCACCCTTCCAAGTGTAGGCATGCCTACCATGCTCTGTGACCAGAAAGATCCTCTATGAAGTATTATCTAGGTAGGTCACTTTGGCTGGGATATCAGGATCTTTGAAGTCATAGATTGTGATCATTTCTACCTCATTCGGCTGATTTGGCTTATACCTCCAATAGGCTTCATCGATCTCTCGGTTCAAGAGCAGATCTATGCTCTTATTGTCTTGGGGAATCCACTCCGGTGTGATAATTCTAGTAAGAATTGATTTGCCTCGAGGGGTTTTAGGCTCTCCACCTATGTTCCCTTGCTCTAGGTCACTTATGTCCGAATCTGGGATCACATTACCAAATTCATCTGCCCTATCTGGGTGACTGGTGACTACGTATATGGTTCCTTCTTTGTCCACGTATGCTCCATTTTTAAACTTGATAGCTGGATGTTCAATTCCAATAGGTTGGTCAGGGTTTTTAATTTGGACCACAGATCTTCCTAGGCCATCCTCATATATGCAAGCACCTAATCGATTGGTCCTAAGGTATTCGAGTTGTGTCTTGTAAGGACCTTCAACCCTTTGTAAGTATGGCACACCTGAACTTCTTGTGGTTCTCTCCATACCTTGAGAAATCTCTGATTCACTAGTCTTAGAGCTAGGGTAGTGTGAAAAATGGCTCAACTGTTGGGCCCAAGACCTAGCAGTATGATTGACACTATCCTCTGAAGACCTATGACTATGTCTATCTCTTCCTAGGTGTCGTCCTAATCTAAGGTTCATATGCCTAATTGAATAGTCCCAAATTTCCCCACTACAACCTCATTGCTGAGTTCTTTTGTATTAATCACTTATTCTTTTTAATTTTTTCTTGGAATGTCACTTCTTGTCCAATCAATCTTCATCGCAAGGAACACTTAAGTTTTATCGTACTTGAGTTTGGTCGCTTGATTTAAATTCTTTTCCCTTAGGTTGTTTTGCAAATGTAATCTCTTGGTACTTGCGCTTGAGTGATTAGAGTTCTTGGACTTGATCGTGCTTAACGTATCCCTAATTGATTAAAACCTCTATCCGCATTTAGCCTAAGCTAGGGATTGACAGAGGGTGTTGAGAATTTCCAACCTTAGTTTCTCTCCTCGGTTTCCCTTGTGTGCCCAGGAAGTGTATTCCCAAGCTTGCACTTACTCTTGCTTTGAGTACCCTTCAGTGCTCTCAAAGGACCTGAAAAAGTCCCAAATTTAGCTCAAGATTTAAATTCAATTGACACAATAAACCATGTTCATTCATGCAATTCAGAGATCAAACTGTTCTTTGGCTTTATGGAAAAAAATCCTAAAGATCCCTTAGTTGTTCTTCCCCCTAGGTATGGTCACTTCAAAATACTATATCTAATAATCCCCACGAGCTTTCCAACAAAACAAAAATCACAGCAAACGGATTTCGTATGAGAAAGTTATGACTGTTCAGGGGTCTAGGGTTAAAACAGGGTTCAAACAGGACTTCTCGAAATACTTTGTTTAGCGGCCTAACAATGCTCTACTAAACCTTAAATGCTTCCACACATTAGCCAAAATTAGATCAATAGCAAATCGCGATTGATATGTTAGTCGCAATCGACGTGTCGGTCATGATTGACAGGTCCGTCATGGCTGTAAGTCGCGATTGATGGGTCAATCGTGATTGACACATGACCTGAAAATTTCATTAATTGTGGTCAAAGGATCGTTGACTCTGTCGATCGTGATTGATGGGTCGATGGCGATTGACAGGTCCGTCGCGAGGGTTCTATCGGTCGTGGTCAAGCAGTCGTTGACTGGGTCAGTCGTGATTGACAGGTCCATCAGGGCTGTCAGTCGCGATTGACGCGTCGATCGCGATTGATGGCTCAATTGCGATTGACATGTGGCATGCGTATGCTCTGTTGGTCGTGGTCAGTCGGTCGTTGACTCTGTTGGTCGCGATTGACAGGTCGATCGCAACTGACAGGTCGATCGCAATTGACAGGTTGATCGGCAAGTGTCCGTCGTCGTTTGTCGGTCGCGATTGATGGGTCGATCACGATTGACAAAAAACTGAGGAATTTGAAAATTTTAAACACACTTTTGGAATGCCCTAGGCCTAGAGATCATGTTTATGCACTTACTTTTGCAAAAAGGTTCATTTTCCTGTCGATCGCGATTGACAGAGGTCAACGCCTCGGGACCTGCACAGTCAAAATTTTTACCTGTTGAAGCTAGTACAGCTGCTGGGGATGCTGATTCCTGCAAAAAATCTCAAAAACACAGAAAAGCACAAGCACAAAAATGCTCTCTCACTCTCTCTCACAAGTGAAATGAGGGGAATGGCATGGGTATGGTGATATGACCAAAAAATTGAAATTTTCGCGATGATGGAGATGGAGGTGGGAGATGGTGATGATGATGATGGTGATGAAGATGGTGAGGAAAACAAAAGAAAATAGATAAAAGTGAAGGAAATACCAATGACTCCAATGCCTCAACTCTACGTCTTACCATCACACGCTCGTCCTCAAAGCTCTATCCCCGGCAACAGTGCCAGAATTTGGTGTAGCTCAGTGATGAGTAGCACCTGCTTTAATGTCAATCCGGGAAGACGTGAGGATGGTATGAAGCCCTCGAAAAAGTGATGGCACAAATGTGTGAGTGAGAAGCACACCAACATGCACACACATACACACACGTGCACACACGGAAAGAACAAAGAGAGAGATAATGGAATTCTTTTAGATTACTCAAAAGTGCTCTTACAAGTTCAATTCTACAAGAAGCTAACCTCAAAAATGAGCTCTCTAGCTCTTTTTATAGTTTTTGACTAGTTTTTGGCCCTGTCCAGACGTAGTGTCTGGCCTAGTTAAAAATTAGGTTCTAGGGCCTATTTGAGGGCTCAAATGAAGTCTAAAAATCATAGAAATTGGTACGATATTACTTTTAATACTCCTCAGGCTCAAGGACTCCTCAGCTTGCACAGAATGGAGTTACAAAAAGGTGAAATGGTTTTTACAATGATTTTTAGTGATGAGAATCACTGTTATGAGGATGTTGATTTGGAAAAATTTGAATGGCCTACTTGCCAGATCTTTGTTGACTACTTTGTCTGCTTGTGCCTTCTCTCCGCTCTGGCTCCCTTCTTTGTCTTCCTTGTCTTGTGAGTCCTTGGGTGCTTTGAATGCTGCCAACAATATGTATATGTATATGTATATGTATATGTATATGTATATGTATATGTATATGTATATGTATATGTATATGTATATGTATATGTATATGTATATGTATATGTATATGTATATGTATATGTATATGTATATGTATATGTATATGTATATGTATATGTATATGTATATGTATATGTATATGTATATGTATATGTATATGCATATGTATATGTATATGTATATGTATATGTATCTGTATATGTATACGTATATGTTATGTATGTAGGTATATGTATATGTTTATGCTTGTACTTATATGTATATGTGCATGTGTATGTATGTACATATATGTGTAAACATGTATGTATATGTATATGTATACATACATGTTTATGTATATGTTTATGTACATGTATATGTATATGTGAATGTATATCTATATGTATATGCATATGCATATGTATATGTATATGTATATGCATATGTGTATGTATATGTATATGTATATGTATATGTATATGTATATGTATATGTATATGTATATGTATATGTATATGTATATGTATATGTATATGTATATGTATATGTATATGTATATGTATATGTATATGTATATGTATATGTATATGTATATGTATATGCATACATATATGTATATGTATATGTATCTGTATATGTATACGTATATGTTATGTATGTAGGTATATGTATATGTTTATGCTTGTACTTATATGTATATGTGCATGTGTATGTATGTACATATATGTGTAAACATGTTTGTATATGTATATGTGTTGCTCTAGCACAATGGTAAGTACCAGGTTAAGAAGCTTCACCTCCTTAATTATCAATCCACGGAAGAGATAGGAGTGATATGAAGATCGTTAATGTGAGATGAAGTGAGAGTGAAGGTGAGAAGCATAAAGATGCACACACACATACACACACACTATGAAGAGACAAGCAAGACACAATGGAAGGTGAGAAATCCACTCTATTGCTCAAAAACACTTTTACAAGCTCAAAATAGCTCTAAGCTCTTCTCTACTCAAACGAGCTAACCTCAAAAATGAGCTCTCTAGCTCTTTTTATAGTTTCTAGACTAGTTTTGACCGGTTTCACATCTAGTGACCGGCATAGTTAAAAAATAGGTCCTAGATGCTATTTGAAAGGGTAAACGGTGTCTAAAAATAACCAAAATTGATACGCTTGTTCTATCTAAGCTCCTCAAGCTCGAGGACTCCTCGGCTTGCACAAAATGGAGCGAGAAATTAAGAAAAGGGTTTTTCTATGTTACATATGTTACATTAGTGATAAAAATCACTGTTGGAGGTTTTTTGAAAAGTATTTTTAAAACATGATTCTTTGAAAAAAGATTCGACTGACTCCCTGCTCTGTCGTTACATGCTTCCGCGTGTTCTATGCCTCTGGCTGCTTCCAACACCCCCCTCCCTCTCGCTTCTGTCGTCCCTGACAGAACCTTGTTGTAAGGTCTGCCGGATATAGTTCTGTAGGAGGTCTTGAGCGAGGGTGTGCTCGGAGATACGAATGCCTCGGGCCAAATCGGCCTCGAGTTTCTCCCAGTCTATTGGTTGCGGTTCTTCCGGTGGCGAAAGCTGATAGTGTGTGGAATAGACCATTCGTTCACAGGCAAATAAGTGTAATAAATGTGTAGGCCTCCTTATGAATACCTCTGAATGGTATTCCCAGAAGCCTTGTGAACATCTCTTCGAATGTCTGCTTGTAGCACCCCGGTAGGTACTTTATTCTGCAATGTCAGGCATAACACACCCATAGCAATGGCGTTGTACTCATATCATATACCAGATCGAAATTGCCATGCTCAAAGCCCGGGGTGTTTACATGAGGTGCCTTGACGCGTCGGAAGACTTTAAAAATCATTTGCATCATGTCAAAGATTTTGACAGTCATATGCGCCGCTATATCGTCCATATGCTTTAATCTAGGGAGCCAGTGGTGAATTGTAGCCATCATGTAGCCTACAGTTGGTAACTCAAGGGGTGGCTTAAAATAGGGGTAATTCAACCAGTCCTAGCACTGCTTATTGTTTTGTACTTTAATAGCAAAGGCAGTCCAGGAGCGGCGTCGTGGTACTGGTCCCCAACATGGGTTGTACTTTAAATGCAAAGGTGCCTTTACCCATGTACTCATCATTTCTGGATACTTCTGTAGCAATTCTTTGCACCACTCTGGTTGATAGATCTCTCCTTGTTGCGCATCAAGTGGTAGATCGTCCTCCTCGAATTGAGTCGCATGCGATGGTTTCTTACCTGTCTCTTTCTCAATGGCTAACTGGTATTCGGCCATTAACATAAAATACGGTTTATACTGTAGCTCATGCCCAGATATGTATCGTCGCGGGGCCAAATGAGCAAAGAATGGAGACTGTAAAATTCGTTCTTCTATCATCGCCATGGCATGTAATTGGGCCTCTACTCTAGCTGAGTGCGTTGTCCCAAGTTCCTCAATTGTCTTCATCCACGCGGGGGTTGGGAGTTCGTAAGTCATCTGGCCTTCGGCCGTGACGCGTCCGCCTGGGATGGGTTGTGGCTCGTATGCCTCTTCAAACATTTCCTCCACCGGGATGGTGACAGTTTCTTCCTCAGCTGGTAGCTCAGGTGGGGAATCTGGCCTTGGTGGTGCTTCATATACTGCAATCCTTGATTCAAGGTGTGATACATGGGCCCGTAATGAGTTGAGTTCCTCTAAGATGTCAGGAGAGGGGTCCACAGGTGCTGGTATGCCTTGGTGTGCCGGTGCTCGTAACTGTAGTAATTTATGATCTTCTTTGAGTTTCTGTAACTCCTCGTTCATGCGGTCGTATCCATCTAGCAATCTTACATGATCTTCTAGCAGCATCCTCATCGAGTCTGAGGGAATGGCTTTGAACCGACTCGGACTCAAAGGTTGGTCTGGGTGGTCAAGAGCTGCTTCTAAGTTTTCTCGGTTTTGATCCTGTAGGCACTGGTTTTCCTCCTTTGCTGCTGCTAGATGTCTTCTGAGTAAGCCCATGTTTCGTGTTAGCGTTGCATTGCGGACTGTCTGGGCTCTTAATAAGTTATCCAGGTCAGCAGTGGCTTCCTTGGTCTTTTCTTCATTTTCTAGTTCTAATTTATGATAGGCCTCTCGTAATTCTTGGTAGCGGTTATTCAGTGAGGCATTCTCAATAGACAATAAGTCAGTGGTTGTCCTCTGCAGCTGCTGGTAATTATCACCAAGAGATGTGAACTCATCTCTTACTTGCATCATACACATGAACATCTGTCAAAATGCATTATCTACAGTGGGTGATAGTATTAATGGGGTGCTAAATGAAGATGCAGTGGGTGTAGATGCAAAGGGAACGGGGAATGGGGGTGGGAAGGTGGATGCTGTGGTGATTGTGGAAAATTGTGAGGTGCCTAAATATGATTGTTCCGTGAGTGAAGTGAGTGATTGTGCAGTAGGTGGTGAGATGTCCATGTCATTGGACGTGTCCAGTGCGGTGACTGTGAATATGGGTGTGACTGTGGGTGCTTGTGCTGGTGTAAATACGGGATTTACAAAGGTTGAGGAGTAATTTACAGGGGGGTTGGCTGGTGCAACTGGGTGGAAAGGGGAAATAGGGGTTACAGTGGGTCGGGGAGGTGAGACGGGGGAGAAGGTTAAGGGCGGTGGGAATGGAAAGAGGGGTCTTGGAGGTGTGGGGAAGGATGGAAAAGCTGGATGGAGGAATGGGTTGAATGGAAAGGTGGATGTATGAGGGGGTAAACTAGGTCTAGTGGGTGCGGGAATTGTGGGGTGAGTGGTCGTAAAGACGATTTCTGCAACGCCACCGGCGAATGAAGATGTTGGTCTGGGGGAAGGAGGGTGAATAGGGGAGGCTGGAGGGATGGGTGGTGATGGAGGAGCGGTTGGGGTGGTCGGTACTTCAGTGACTACTGAGGTATGTACATTTGTAGCGCGGGGTGGGGAATCTACAAGGATGGTTTCTGCTACCAACGAACTTTCGGGGACGAGGCGTGCCTCCCTGGCTTGTTCTGAAGACTGTGCTCCTGTTGGTACACGAATGTATTCGCCGGGCTTTGAAAGTAGTCGTACTCTGCGGGGGTCAAACTGTGGTAGTGGCTTTCTTTGCAAGTACTTGAGTGCTTCGTTGGAGCCTACTGATTTGACTAACTCTCTGAATCCTTTGATGTATGCGTCTTCGAATCCGCCTGTGACGAGTTCCTGTTCTATTATGGCTTGAATCTCTTCCTCGGTCAGCTTTTTGCGTGCCCAAACTTTTTCCATAGTTCTATACAGCTTCTTAATAGCCACTGTGTAAGCGGCTGCTTCACAAGTTTCATCTTCATGGGTACTTGTATCACCATGTGTGTCTGTTTGTTGTCCTTGGCCATCTGTCTGTTCATGCTCTTGGGATTCCTGAGTTCCCTGGCTAGCTTCATCGTCTCCTTCGTCGTCATCGGTTGCTGTTCTTTCGTCATCAGAGCTAGACACAATCTGTCCTTGTGGCTGATCCCTGGGTGTGATAGGGTAGCTAGGCCTTTCAAATTCTTGAGAAAACAATTGTCCTTCTGAAAACTGGAACTCATTGGAGAATGCATCGGGCATCTCAAAATCGAACGTTGTGTTCAGAGGCTCTGCTTGTTCTGCTTCTAAATGGGGTATTGGAAAAGAGAACGCTTCCACACCAATGGTGGTGGGAATTTCAGCTGATGTGGTGATAGGTTCTGTGGTTCTGGCTGCTTGGGGTGCAACAGTACTGGTGGTGCCTTCCGGCATAACTGGTCTTGATAACCGTATACCAATTGGTGGTACCATGGGGGTGGCTGCGGTCGGTGATTACTCTGGAGATGGTTGTGGTGAGGGTGATTCTGGCACTTGAAGGCAGGGTATGGTTCCTCTCATGCGTTTTCTGGCTCTGCCTTTGCTAAACTTTCTAGCCTTCTTAGTGGTCCCTTTGAATGCTTTCAATTCCTCACTCGTCATGACGCGCTCTATGGGTAAATCATATGCCAAACACATATATATAATCCTTGTAAGTGCACAACATCCATTGATGACCTTCTTTTGCTCCCACCTATGTTGTGCCAAATAGAGCTGATCAAGTATCCAGCTAGCTAGATCAAACCTTTGAGGTCCAGTACATGCTAAGTATAATCCAAACCAGATTCTTTTGTGGGGCATGGTGAAACGATCCTGAACAGGGAAAGCAAAATGTTGCATGCATATCCGTAATGGCTTGGAGAGCTCAGGGGTTATAGCTGAAATATCCTCCCACTTAGTTACGTCACCATGTTTCATCTGCTCTGGGACTAGTCGTTCTCGCTCCATCGGAGTGTGCGTTCCATGTATTTTCAGAGCTGCGCGAATTAAATCTTTAGACAAATAAAACCTTCTGAATGGAGGATCATTTACCAAGGATGGTAACATGAATGTGCCGGGTAGATCCTTGTTCTCTGAAGCCGTCAAGGTGGTTACTAAGTAAAAGCATCTGTAAAAATCAGGTTTAGGTAGAGGGTCGCTAAAATACTCTATAAATCCCGCCCGTGCCCAAACGTGCGTTAAATCTTGTGTATTCTGTAGTCCTTCAAATTCTCTTGAAAAGAACTGGTACTTGGCCCATGTGCGAAGATCAAATGCCAAATTGGCCTCAAATATGAAATCGGCGTCTGCTAAGGGTCCTGCTAGGCCTTGAAACCAGTGAGAGTTACGATGAATCTTCTCAGTATATCCTCTAGGAGGATCGTCTATTGGCATTGGTCCTGGAAAACCTTGAAACTCTAGAGGTTGCATCGTCGGATAATATTCCGCTAGTAATTCTCCAATATTGGGCATTGGTGTGCTTGGGCCAGCTTCTGATGGTCCTGCTTCGGTTTGCATGATGACTGACGAGCAAATGGAAAAGATCTGCTACAAAAGATTAGCACATTAGTATGGAAATTAATTATGATCCCATTAAGGTGAGACCGCAATCCCTTTCCATAACCGATGTGTAACCCGTGTAGCCAAGTGTCATGAAGTGATTGATGCAATGATTATTTGCAAAACTAATGCAGGTCTCTAGACGCCTACATTGTCAAATTATGCATACATTTCTTGATGAGCTTTTATTATGCATGATGTGGGGTTTTGGTGTATGAATTTATACAAGGTTTGGTTGAGGGTGAATTATTACAAGGGTGGAGTTTAAACGGGGTGGGAGAATTGTTAGATAAGGGGGTACAAGAAGACGTCTGGATACGTTTCGGTATCCATTTCCTAAGAGTCTTTGAGTGGGTGGTGTGTTTCTGCTGAGGGACAAAAAGTGGTATCGGGTTTGATAGTACTGAAGGATGGGAAGATTTCTGAGGGGTATATATTACATGGCTTGAGGGTTGAGCTATGATACATGGTTTGGGTACCCAAATTTGCATGGGTGTGGGTCTATGGATAAGGTATTTCTTGGCGAGCCAAATCTATCGAGTATTTGTACTTGTAGAAGAAGATCGAGGGGACTTTGGATGCTGACTCTGCTTCTGTCGAAACTTTGTCCTGTTCTTGTCTACAATGTTGCTATTAGCCTGTGGTTGCTGTCCTTTTGGCACCCATATTTGTCTCGTGCCACTTGTTCTGTGATGTTGATACTGCTGCTTTCTTTCCCTTATCTGGGGGTGTCGTCGGTCTGGGTTCCTCTGTTGTGGTTGACTCCTTCGTGGTTGGGTTTGAGAGGTCCATTGGACACTCTGCTTTGGAAAAGAAGGGAGATCCAACACTTGCGTGACCTGCCCATTAGGAAGTGATTCGTTCTTTATCTTTAATCTAGGCCAGTCCGCAGCAAGTTTGGAAGGATGAGCACCGCAGGGTATTGTGCTCATTTCGCCGCTGATGCAACCCACCTGACCGCTGATTGTGTCCATCTGCCCTAGCGGTTGGGTAGCTGCCCCTTCTAGTTTGCAGGAAGCCCCAGGGAAGATTTCCTGTCGTCCTTCTGATTGACAACTGTCTATAGCCAAGCCCGAGTGGGTTGGTGTAGACGTAACGTGACTGATCTGACCAAAGATCTTCCGGTCTTCCGTCGCATGTATTTCATAGGGTCTAGGGTTACAAACCTCAGTCGGAATGCCGTTAGGGAAGTCAAGCGGTATCACTCGCTTCTGTTCTAAGGTTCCAATCTGTAAAGAGCCTTGTCTAAGATTTAGGTCCACTGAGTGATCGTATAGCCAATCTTGGCCAAGGATTAGGGGTTCTATTAGGTCGTCATCATGGCACACTAGTAGCTTCGCTGTCATGGTCACATCCTTAATGAGGTTAGGAAGGTCCACCTCACCCATACAAGGGGTTTCCATGCCTCCTAGCCCTATGAGGTATGCCTCAATTGGCCACATTTCTATTCCTGAGTCCTTATAGTGGGACCATCTAATCGCACTAGTCGCAGCACCTGAGTCAATTAAAGCCCTGAGCTCTTGGCAAGGGTTGCCGTGCTCTAGCCTGACTGTAATGAATGGTCTCCTGTCCACTATGCTAGGATGAGTTCATGACTTTACCTCACACATAGCCATGGGATATCTGGGTGTTGTTTCCAGATGGTTATAATGTTCTCTCCCTAGTCCTTGTCTTCTTAGTTTCATGCGTTTAATGCATTCTATTGCTTCTGCCTGAGCTTCCGCTCGTATTCTATTTTCTTCCTCCTTACGCTTCTTTTCCAACGTGAGTCGTCTAAGCATATCCTCAGTAAGAGGTTCCTGATATAACTTGACTCTACAGCCACTAATGTAATTAGGCATTATGTCTCCTTCTAAGGTGGCTAACTGTACTGCTCCACTTGTCGAGAGTCTATTAATGATCATAGGTCCATAACCTCGCTTTTCTAACTTACGTGCGTGCTGTTTCAGCGTATATACTAGAACTAAATCTCCTTCTTTTAGGCCTTTATCTTTCACATGTGCATCAAAATATGCTTTCTGTCGCTTCTTTGCTACATATATTCCTGCTGCTACCTTTAGCCTGGTTTCTCCTAATCGTTCCAAGTCCATTATTCTAGCTGATAATTCATGGCCGGTCCACTGATGTTCTTGTGCAACCTTAAGGGTCGGTATCAAGAAGTCCAAAGGAAGCACTACATTCTGACCAAAAACCATCTGAAAGGGAGTTGCATTGAGTACGGTCTTGTAGGCCACTTGATATGCCCAAACAGCGTGGTGTAACTGTTTGTCCCAATCTGAACGTTTGTTGTTCACGAGTTTCGTCAGTACATTACAAAGGGTCTTGTTAGTGCTTTCAGCCTGACCATTGGCCTGAAGATGATATGGTGCGGATTTCTTGTGAATCACCATAAAATCCTGTAACAAATATTCAATGACTTGGTTTAGAAAGTGAGTTCCGTGATCGCTCACTAACTCTATAGGCAATCCATATCTTGTAAAGACATTTTCAAATAAGAATTTTGCAGTCGTGTGTGCATCATTCTTTTTTGTGGCTTTTGCCTCTACCCATTTGGTAAGATAATCCGTCGCGACAATAATGTATTCAACATGTGTACCTTTTGCGGGGGGGTTAATGGGTCCTACAAAGTCTATACCCCACTTAGAAAATGCACGTCCTCCCATCATGGGTTTCAATGGCATTTCATCTCTGCGAGTAGGAAACTGAGTTCTTTGGCACACATCACATCTCTTAACATAGGTATGAGCATCCATGTGAAGAGTGGGCCACCATAATCCTGCAAAGTTGATGGCTTTGATTATCCTTTCAGGTCCAAAATGACCTCCTGCAACACCTTGGTGTGCAGTCTCTAGTATGCTCAGATAATCGCTTTCATGAACACATTGTCTTAGATATCCATCTCGTCCTCTTTTGTATAGATTATCGCCAATAAGTGAATAGTCGTGAGCTTCCTGCTCTAGACTGCGTTGTCGAGCTAAGGTCATTCCTTGAGGGAATGTGTTCGTCCTCAAGTATGTCACTAACGATTCACTCCAGTCTGGTGTGAGAGACACGTGATATAATGTAGCATGTTCTACTGTCTTTCAGAACAAACATGGCATTCTTTACACAATTTGTAGACATCTGCTTCCATCGAAGGCCAATATACTCCTAGTCTATGCAGAGTCTGTAATGTTCGATGTTTTGAATGATGTTGCTTTAGTGCACCTACATGTGCTAATTGCAACCAATTCGCATGTTCTAATTCATCTACACAACAAGCAAGAATCTTTTGTTTATCCTGTTTATATATGCTTCCTGTTATGATTTGATATCTCTGAGACTTGGTAATCTCTCCTTCTTCGATATTTATCCTAGGATTCTTGGGTCCGTATGTCAGAATAGGGACTATAGGCTTAGCCCATTCTGGTGCTATCTCAAGATTAAACAAGTATGCATCTGGTAGATCATCCGCTACTCCTTGAGGAGCTTCTCCTGAGGTTAATCTTGAAAGGTGGTCAGCTCTAAGATGTGTCTTTCCTTTCCTGACTACTACTTCAAAATCATACTCCATGAGTAATAGAAACCAACGTATTAGTCGTCCTGTCTTACATGGCTTGTTGACTAAGTACAATAGGGCTTGATGATCTGTAAAGAACTTGAATTTGTTTGCCAACAAATAGTGCCTAAACTTCTTTACCGCGTAGATCATCCCTAATCCTTCTCGTTCCGTAGTGGTGTAATTTCTCTCGGCTGCGTTCAATTGTCTGCTCGCATAAGCTATGGGGAGATCTATGTTACCTTCATTCGTGGGTTGTGCTAACACACATCCTATTGCGTAGTTGGATGCATCCACATGTACATGGAATGGCTTACTCCAATCTGGGGTTGTCAATATAGGTGCTGAGCACAAACGTCGTTGACTGGCCTAGTTAAAAAATAGGTCCTAGATGCTATTTGGAAGGGTAAACGGTGTCTAAAAATAACGAAAATTGGTACGCGCATTCTACCTAAGCTCCTCAAGCTCCAGGACTCCTCGGCTTGCACAAAATGGAGCTATGGATTACAAAATGAGATTTTCTATGTTACATATGTTACAATTAGTGATAAAAATCACTGTTGAATGTTTTGAAAAGTGATGAAAAACATATTTGTTTGAGAAATTGATCCGACTGACTCCCTGCTCCGTCGTTACATGCTTCCGTGGTGTCTGTGCCTCTGGCTGCTTCCAACGCCCCCCTCCCTCTCGCTTCTGTCGTCCTCGATAGAACCTTGTTGTGCGGTCTGTCGGATGTAGTTTTGTAGGAGGTCGTGAGCGAGGGTGTGCTCAGATACTCGAATGCCTCGGGCTAGGTCTGCCTCGAGCTTCTCCCAATTAACTGGTTGTGGTTCATCTGATGGTGGGAGTCTGTAATGCGTGGAATACACCAACTGTTCACAGGCAAATAATTGCAATAAGTGGGTCGGCCTGCTGATGAACACTTCAGAGTGGTATTCCCAGAAACCGGTGGTGAACATTTCTTCGAATGTTTGCTTGTAGCACGCCGGTAAGTACTTGACTCTGCAATGCCAGGCATAACACACCCGGAGCGATGGCGTCGTACTCATGTCATATGCGAGATCCAAGTTGCCATGGTCAAATCCCGGGGTATTAACATGTGGTGCTTTGACTCTCCGGAAGACTTTAAATATCATTTGCATCATGTCAAATATCTTGACAGTCATATGCGCTGCTATATCATCCATATATCTCAAGCGAGGGAGCCAGTGACAAATCGTTGCCATCATGTAGCCAATTGTCGGTGGTCCTGTAGGTGGCCTGAAATATGGGTAGTTCAACCAGTCCTGGCACTGCTTATTGTTTTGTACTTTGATAGCGAAGGCAGTCCAGGAGCGGCGACGTGGCACGGGTCCCCAACATGGGTTGCATTTTAAATGTAAAGGTGCCTTAACCCATGTGCTCATCATTTCAGGGTACTCCTGTAAAAGACGTGTACGCCAATCTGGTTGATAAATAGTGCCTTGTTGCGCATCCAGTGGCAAGTCTTCAGGCTCGAATTGAGTTGCATGTGATGGCTTCTTGCCAGTTCGCTTCTCTATGGCGAGCTGGTATTCGGCCATTAGCATGAAGTAAGGTTTGTATTGAAGCTCATGCCCGGATATGTACCTGCGTGGGGCCAATTGAGCAAAGTAGGGAGATTGCAAAATTCTCTCTTCGATCATGGCCATAGCATGTAGCTGGGCCTCGACTCTGGCTGAGTGGGTTCTGCCCATTTCCTCCACAGTCTTCATCCATGCGGGAGTTGGAAGTTCATACGTCATCTGGCCTTCAGCCGTGACACGTCCGCCTGGGATGGGTTGTGGCTCGTACGCTTCTTCAAACGTTTCCTCCACCAGGATGGTGACAGTTTCTTCTTCAACTGGTAGCTCAGGTGGGGAATCTGGCCTTGGTGGCGCTTCATATACTGCAATCCTTGATTCAAGGGTCGATACCTGGGCCCGTAATGAGTTGAGTTCCTCTAGGAGGTCAGGAGAGGGGTCCACAGGTTCTGGTAATTTTGCTGCTACTTGTACTTGTTGTGTTGCCGGTTCTCTGAGCTGTAGTAGCTTGTGATCTTCCTTTAACTTCTGATGCTCTTCGTTCATCCGATCATAGTCCTCGAGCAGTCTAACATGGTCTTCTAGCAACATCTTCATTGCTTCGGATGGGATTGCCTTGAATCTGCTAGGACTTAAGGGTTGTTCTGGATGGTCCAATGCCGCTTCCAAATTCTCTCTATTCTGCTCTTGGAGTCTCTGGTTCTCCTCTTTTGCTGCGGCTAGGTGTCTTCTTAGTAAGCCCATGTTTCGTGTTAGCATTGCATTGCGGACTGTCTGGGCTCTTAATAAATTATCCAAGTCAGTAGTGGCTTCCTTGGTCTTGTCTTCCCTTTCTAGCTCCAATTTGTGATATGCCTCGCGTAATTTCTGGTAGCGGGTGTTCAGAGAGGCATTCTCAATAGACAATAAATTAAGCTGCGACTGTAAGTCATTGGTTGTCCTCTGCAGCTGCTGATAATTATCACCAAGAGATGTGAACTCATCTCTGACTTTCGTCATACACATGAACATCTGTCGAAATGCATTATCTACAGTGGGTGATAGTATTAACGGGGTGCTAAATGAAGATGCAGTTGGTGTAGATGCAACGGGAACCGGGAATGGGGATGGGAAGGTGGATGATGTAGTGATTGTTGAAAATTGTGATGTGCCTAAAAATGTTTGTGCCGGGAGTGAAGTGAGTGATGGTGCAGCGGGTGGTGAGATGTCCATGTCAGTGGACGTATCTAGTGCGGTGACCGTGAATATTGGTGTGATCGTGGGTGCTCGTGCTGGTGTAAATATGGGATTTACAAAGGTTGAGGGGTAATTTATAGGGGGGCTGGCTGGAGCAGCTTGGTGGAAAGGGGAAAGAGGGGTTACAGTGGGTCGGGGAGGTGAGACGGGGGAGAAGGTTAATGGCGGGGGGAATGGGAAAAGGGGTCTTGGAGGTGTGGGGAAAGATGGAAAAGATTGATGAAGGAATGGGTTGGATAGAAAGGTGGGTGTGGGAGGGGGTAGACTAGGGTTAATGGGTGCGGGAATTGTGGGGTTAGTGGTCGTAAAGACAATTTCTGCAACGCCACCGGCGAATGAAGATGTTGGTCTGGGGGAAGGAGGGTGAAGAGGGGAGGCTGGATGGACGGGTGGTGAGGTCGGTACTTCAGTGACTACTGAGGTTTGTACAGCTGGAGCGCGGGGTGGGGAATCTACAAAGATGGTTTCAACTGCCACCGAACTTTCGGGGATGAGGCATGCCTCCCTGGCTTGTTCTGAAGATTGTGCTCCGGTTGGTACACGAATGTATTCGCCGGGCTTTGAAAGTAGTCGTACTCTGCGGGGGTCAAACTGTGGCAGTGGCTTTCGTTGCAAGTACCTGAGTGCCTCGTTGGAGCCTACTGATTGGACTAATTCTTTGAATCCTTTGATATATGCGTCTTCGAATCCGCCTGTGACAAGTTCTTGTTCTATTATTTTTTGGCTCTCTTCCTCTGTCAGCTTCTTGCGTGCCCAAACTTTTTCCATGGTTCTATACAGCTTCTTGATAGCTAGAGTGTAAGCTGCTGCCTCGTAAGTTTCATCTTCATGGGTACTAGTATCGCCATGTGTGTCGGTTTGTTGGCCTTGGCCATCTGTCTGTTCATGCTCTTGGGATTCATGTGTTCCCTGGCTAGCTTCGTCGTCTCCTTCGTCGTCATCGGTTGCTGTCCTTTCGTCATCAGAGCTGGACACGATCTGTCCTTATGGCTGATCCCTGGGTGTAGTAGGGTAGCTAGGCCTTTCAAATTCTTGAGAAAACAAGTGTCCTTCTGAATACTGGAACTGATTGGAGAATGCATCGGGCATCTCAAAATCAAACGTTTGGTCCAGTGGCTCTGCTTGTCCTGGTTCTAAATGCGGTATTGGAAAAGAGAAAGCTTCCGCACCGATAGTGGTGGGAAGTTCAGCTGCTGTGTTGATAGGTTCTATGGTTGTGGCTGCTTGGGGTGCGACAGTACTGGTGGTGCCCTCCGTTACCACTGGTCTAGATAACCTTATGCGAATAGGTTGTACTGTGGGAGTGGCTGCTGTTGGTGACTGCTCTGGAGATGGTTGTGGCGAGGGTGATTCTGGGACTTGTAGGCACGGGATAGTACCTCTCATCCGCTTTCCGGCTCTGCCTTTGCTAGACTTTCTAGCCTTCCTAGTGGTCCCTTTGAATGCTTTCAGTTCCTCACTGGTCATGGCACGCTCTATGGGTAAATGATATGCCAAGCACATATATATGATCCTGGTGAGGGCGCAGCATCCATTGATTACCTTCTTTCGCTCCCATCGATGTTGTGCCAAATAGAGCTGATCAATGATCCAGCTGGCTAGATCAACTGTTTGCGGTCCAGTGCATGCTAAGTATAATCCAAACCAGATTCTCTTGTGGGGCATGGTAAAACGATCCTGAGCTGGGAAAGCAAAATGCTGCATGCATATCCGTAATGGCTTAGAAAGCTCAGGTGTTATAGCAGAAATATCCTCCCACTTAGTTACGTCACCACGCTTCATCTGCTCTGGGACTAGCCGTTCTTTCTCCGTTGGAGTGTGTGTTCCATGAATCTTGATGGCCGCTCTGATTAAATCCTTCGAAAGATAAAACCTTTTGTAAGGTGATCATCCACTAAAGAAGGCAAAATAAAGGTTCCTGGGATGTCCTTATTCTCTGAGGCCAGCAAAGTGGTGATTAAGTAATAACACCTATAAAAGTCAGGTTTGGGCAGAGGATCACTGAAATACTCCGTGAAGCCGGCTCTAGCCCAAACATGAGTTAAGTCCTGGGTGTTCTGTAGGCCTTCGAATTCTCTTGAGAAGAATTGATACTTGCCCCATGTGCGGTCATCGAATGTCATATTTGCTTCAAAAATGAAGTCAGCATCAGCTAATGGTCCAGCTAGGCCTTGGAACCAATGAGAGTTACGGTGTATCTTCTCTGTGTATCCCATAGGTGGGTTATCGATTGGCATGGGTCCCAGAAATCCTTGGAACTCTGGCGGTGGTGCGGTCGGGTGGGATTCTCCTCGTAAAACATTCAGGGGCACCGCAGCCACGCTGGGGCCTGCTTCCGATGGTCCTGCTTCGGCTTGCATGATGACTGATGAGCTAATGGAAAAGATCTGCTACAAAAGATTAACACATTAGTATGGAAATTAATTATGATCCCATTAAGGTGAGACCGCAATCCCTTTCCATAACCGATGTGTAACCCATGTAGCCAAGTGTCGTGAAGTGATTGATGCAATGATTATTTGCAAAACTAATGCAGGTCTCTAGACACCTACATGGTTCAGATTATGCATACATTTCTTGATGAGCCGTTATTATGCATCATGTGGGGTTTGGGTGTATGAATTTATACAAGGTTTGGTTGAGGGTGAATTAGTACAAGGGTGGAGTTTAAACGGGGTGGGAAAATTGTTAGATAATGGGTTACAAGAAGACGTCTGGATACGTTTCGGTATCCATTTCCTAAGAGTCTTTGAGTGGGTGGTATGTTTCTCCTGAGGTACAAAAAGTGGTATCGGGTTTGGTGGTATTGAAGGATGAAAAGGTTTCTGAGGGGTATATATTACATGGCTCGAGGGTTGGGATATAATACATTGTTTGGGTACCCAAATCTGCATGGGTGTGGGTCTATGGATAAGATATTTCTTGGCGATCCAAATCTATCGAGTACTGGTACGTGTAGAAGAAGATCGAGGGGACTTTGGATGCGAACTCTGCTTCTGTTGCAACTTTATCCTGTTCTCGTCTGCAGTGTTGCCAATAGCCTGTGGTTGCTGTCCTTTTCGCACCCATATTTGTTTCATGCCACTTGTTCTGTGATGTTGATACTACTGCTTTCCTTTCCTTATCTGGTGGTGTCGTGGGTCTGGGTTCCTCTGTTGTGGTTGACTCATTCGTGGTTGGGTTTGAGAGGTCAGTTGGACGCTCTGCTTTGGAAAAGAAGGGAGATCCAACACTTGTGTGACCTGCCCATTAGGAAGTGATTCGTTCTTTATCTTTAATCTAGGCCAGTCCGCAGCAAGTTTGGAAGGATGAGCACCGTAGGGTGTCGTGCTCATTTGGCCGCTGATGCAACCCACCTGACCGCTGATTGTGTTCATCTGCCCTAGCGGTTGGGTAGCTGCCCCTTCTAGTTTGCAGGAAGCCCCAGGGAAGATCTCCTGTCGTTCTTCTGATTGACAATTGTCCATAGCCAAGCCTGAGTGGGTTGGTGTAGACCTAACATGACTGGTCTGACCCAAGATCTTCCGGTCTTCCGTCGCATGCGTTTCATAGGGTCGAGGGTTACAAACCTCAATCGGAATGCCGTTAGGGAAGTCAAGCGGTATCACTCGCTTCTGTTCTAAGGTTCCAATCTGTATGGAGCCTTGTCTAAGATTTAGGTCCACTGAGTGATCGTATAGCCAATCTTGGCCAAGGATTAGGGGTTCTATCAGGTCGTCATCATGGCACACTAGTAGCTTCGCTGTCATGGTCACATCCTTAATGAGGATAGGAAGGTCCACCTCACCCATGCAAGGGGTTTCCATGCCTCCTAGGCCTATGAGGTATGCCTCAATTGGCCGCATTTCTATTCCTGAATCCTTATAGTGGGACCATCTAATCGCACTAGTCGCAGCACCTGAGTCAATTAAAGCCCTGAGCTCTTGGCAGGGGTTGCCGTGCTCTAGCCTGACTGTAATGAATGGTCTCCTCTCCACTATGCTGGATGAGTGGTTGACTTTACTTGACACATGGCCATGGGATATCTGGGTGTAGTTTCCAGATGGTTATAATGTTCTCTCCCTAGTCCTTGTCTTGTTAACTTCATGCGTTTAATGTGTTCTATTGCTTCTACCTGAGCTTCCGCTCGTATTCTATTTTCTTCCTCCTTACGCTTCTTTGCCAACGTGAGTCGTCTAAGCATATCCTCAGTAAGAGGTTCCTGATATAGCCTGACTCTACAGCCACTAATATAATTAGGCATTATATCTCCTTCTAAAGTGGCTAATTGTACTGCTCCACTTGTTGAGAGTCTGTTAATGATCATAGGTCCATAACCTCACTTTTCTAACTTACGTGCGTGTTGCTTTAGTGTATATACTAGAACTAAATCTCCTTCTTTTAAGCCTTTATCTTTCACATGTGCATCAAAATATGCTTTCTGTCGCTTCTTCGCTGCATATATGCCTGCTGCTGCCTTTAGCGTGGTTTCTCCTAATCGTTCCAAGTCCATTATTCTCGCTGATAATTCATGGCCGGTCCACAGATGTTCTTGTGCAACCTTAAGGGTCGGTATCAAGAAGTCCAAAGGAAGCACAGCATTCTGACCAAAAACCATCTGAAAGGGAGTTGCATTGAGTACGGTCTTGTAGGCCACTCGATATGCCCAAACAGCGTGGTGTAACTGTTTGTCCCAATCTCAACGTTTGTTGTTCACGAGTTTCGTCAGTACGTTACAAAGGATCTTATTAGTGCTTTCAGCCTGACCATTGGCCTGAGGATGATATGGTGCGGATTTCTTGTGAATCACCATAAAATCCTGTAACAAATATTCAATGACTTGGTTTAGAAAGTGAGTGCCTCGATCGCTCACTAACTCTATAGGCAATCCATATCTTGTAAAGACATTCTCAAATAAGAATTTTGCAGTTGTGTGTGCATCATTCTTTTTCGTGGCTTTTGCCTCTACCCATTTCGTAAGATAATCTGTGGCAACATTAATGTATTCAGCATGTGTACCTTTTGCAGGGGGGTTAATGGGTCCTACAAAGTCTATACCCCACTTTGAAAATGCACGTCCGCCCATCATGGGTTTCAATGGCATTTCATCTCTGCGAGTAGGAAACTGAGTTCTTTGGCACACATCACATCTCTTGACATAGGTATGAGCATCCATGTGAAGAGTGGGCCACCATAATCCTGCAAAGAGGATGGCTTTGATTATCCTATCGGGTCCAAAATGACCTCCTGCAACACCTTGGTGTGCAGTCTCTAGTATGCTTAGATAATCGCTCTCATGAACACATTGTCTTAGATATCCATCTCGTCCTCTTTTGTATAGGTTATCGCCAATAAGTGAAAAATCTTGAGCTTCTTGCTCTAAACTACGTCGTCGTGCTAAAGTCATTTCTTGAGGGAATGTCTTCGTCCTCAAGTATGTCACTAATTGTTCACTCCAGTCTGGTGTGAGAGACACATGATATAATGTAGCATGCTCTACTGGTGGTCTTTCACAACAAACATTGCATTCCTTACACAACCTATAGACATCTGCTTCCATCGTAGGCCAATATACTCCTAATCTATGCAGAGTCTGTAATGTTCGATGTTTTGAATGATGTTGCTTTAATGCACCTACATGTGCTAATTGCAACCAATTCGCATGTTCTGGTTCATCTACACAACAAGCAAGAATATTTTGATTATCCTGTTTATATATGCTTCCTGCCATTATTTGGTATCTCTGAGACTTGGTAATCTCTCCCTCTTTGATCTTTATCCTAGGATTCTTGGGTCCATATGTCAGAATAGGGACTATAGGCTTAGCCCATTCTGGTGCTATCTCAAGGTTAAACAAATATGCGTCTGGTAGATCATCCGCTACTCCTTGAGGAGCTTCTCCTGAGGAAAGGTGGTCAGCTCTAAGATGTGTCTTTCCTTTCCTGACTACCACTTCAAAATCATACTCCATGAGTAATAGAAACCAACGTATCAGTCATCCTGTGTTACATGGTTTGTTGACTAAGTACAATAGGGCTTGATGATCTGTAAAGAACTTGAACTTATTGGCCAACAAGTAGTGCCTAAACTTCTTTACTGCGTAGATCATCCCTAATCCTTCTCGTTTCGTCGTGGTGTAATTTCTTTCTGCTGCGTTCAATTGTCTGCTCGCGTAAGCTATGGGGAGATCTATGTTACCTTCATTCGTGGGTTGTGCTAACACGCATCCTATGGCGTAATTGGATGCATCCACATGTACATGGAATGACTTACTCCAATCCAGGGTTGTCAATATAGGTGCTGAGCACAAGCGTCGTTTAAGTTCATTGAATGAATTTTCACATTCATCTGTCCATTCGAAATTGGTTAAAAGAGAGTACAAAGGCTTGGCTATGATTGCATACATATGTATGAATCTCCTATAATATCCACAATGGCCCATAAATGCTTGTACCTCTTTCACATTAGTTGGTCTAGGTAATTCTGCAATTACTTTCACCTTTTCTTCATCCGTAGAGATTCCATTTTTTGACACAATGTGTCCTAGAATTTTGCCTTGTCTGACCATGAAAACGCACTTTTTTGGGTTCAAACAAACCTGATATTCTCAACATTTGTCAAATATTTGCCTTAACTCTGGGATATGTGTCTGTCTTACATTTGAATGTGCACATAAGTCATCGACATAAACTTCCAAGCTCTTGCGTAAGAATTCCTTAAAAACATGACACATGAGTCGCTGGAAAGTGGCGGGTGCATTTGTTAAGCCAAATGGCATCACACGAAATGCAAATATGCCCCATTCAGTGGCAAATGCCATCTTGTGTTGATCTTCTGGAGCAATGGCTACTTGATTATAGCCTGAAAATCCATCAAGGAAGCTGTAGACTTCCTTGCCCGCAACTCTTTCCAATAGATGTTCCGTGATAGGAAGAGGATAACTGTCTCTAATCGTTGCGGCATTAACTTTTTTACACACATGCAATTTTCCATTCTTCTTGGGCACAACCACAATGGGGGATACCCATTCGGTATGCTCAATTTCGTAAATGAATCCTGCTTCTATCAAGCGATCTATCTCCTCTTTAATTTTCGTAGCGTAGTTATCATTGTACGTGTAAGGTTTTTGTTTTGTCGGTTTTGCATCTGGAGTCATAGGGATTCTATGAGAACATATATCTGGATCTACTCCTTTCAAATCTTTGTAACTCCAAGCAAAAACATCTCTATATTCACGCAATAGGGCAACTAGCTCTTCTTCTTCTTCCTTCGACAAATCATGTCCTATGTATGTACATTTTTCTTCTTCTCCTTCTATGGCAACTATTATTTTCTTGGTTTTCTCTCGGTTATCATATACTTGTCCGTCATTCGCCTTTCTATTAGGCATTCGTACCATGATTCTTCTATCTTCGATTTCATATTTCTTGAAGTTCTCGGGTACTTCAAATAAAGATTCTTCTTTTTCTGTCATGGTGTCTTTCTTCTTTCTTTTCTTGCCTTCACTCTTAGTAGTCACTTCCGTGGCTAACCTCACCTCATTCGTAATTTCCTCGTGTCTCTGAGTGTGAGTCTCTACCTCGAAAAAATATTCTTCCTCTGATGCAAAGGGCGGGTCCATGATAATTGATTCTAAATCAAAATCGCTTGCATCCTCAAATGCATCAGTGTTAGGTTCACATTCTTCTAAAATCGCATCGCACATGATTGGCTCTATCGTGAAAACTGAAATGTCATAGCCATCCTCGTCACAGTGGGGAGTCCATTGTTCTTCATTGATGGCTACATCCATGGTTGCTAGGATTTCTGCCCAACCATGGGGTTCAAACTCTTCGTCAGGGAATACTACAGGTGCGTAAGCTGGGTCCTGAAGGGTTCGTGGATGTTGTTCTGCACCTAAGGTCCTGGCTTCTAACCTTTCTTCCTCTTGTTTGGCTACTTTACACATCCATAAATGAGTATCCTCATGCAACCAAGAAGGATCGGATTCTAATGAGTGCACGGATTCTGTTTCTACTGGTGTCTTATGGATGGTATTCCATTGTATTGGGGGTACATCTCGATGTGAATAGTCTTTAAGATTGACTTTGGTAGTCACTCCTAAATGTTGCAAGTACAAAGAATTAGTTCCCCAATCTTGTACAATTTGCAACTGACGCATGAATGGTCGTCCCAATATCATCTCATAAGCATGGTTTTTACTAAAATCACAAATGGCGAAAGTATGCTCAAATTCTACACCACAAGTGGTGAGAGATATGCCTTCTAGTAAGCCTAATGGTTTTTCTATGTGTCCATCAGCCATTTGTAGCTTCATTCTGGTGGGTCTTAATGCTGGCTTACCCCAACGTTTCCATAAAGTGGTGGTAGCTATGGCTACTCCGGCTCCTGAGTCTAAGATGGCTTTCGTGGTGTAGCCCTGATGGGTTATCGGAAGATAAGTGTTACCTTCCTCTCCTTCGCTTACATCTCCAATCTTTTCTACGGGTATCTCTGGTACCTTATTTTGTGATCCTATTTGTGAGGGAGTAGTAGCAAGCTCGGGGAATTGATTTGCTACATGTTTCCACAATTCTGGTTTTACCTTTAACAACTCCTCTAGAGTGAGATTACATTGTACTTTAGTATTCTTGATCACTTCCGTGTTTCTAGGGATTACTGATTCTTCATTCCTCACTATTATCGTGGGTGCTCTCATACTAATAGACTTTGCTTCCCAAGGTCCTGTGAACTGAGGTAATTCTTGTAAAGAATTAGATTCAAATCTTGTGTGTTCACTCAGTTGTTCTTCCTCTACATCATCGTATATAGAGGGAATGTCTTGGGGAAATTGTTCTTGCAAGTCATCTATTTCTTGAATAGGAGGATGAGTTCCTTGTTCTTTTCTCCATTTCTCTTCTTGGATCTCTCTCAAAAATTCATGTGAATATTTATGTATGGAAGATAGGTTGTCTTGACTTTCTGTATTGGGTACTTGAGACAGGGATGGTACATTCCTTTCCTGTGTCTCTGGGACAATAGGGTTCCTGTGCTGATCCTTTTTCTCTTTGCTTTCAATCAAGTATTCTAGCCTCTCCATTAGTCCTTGAAAGTGTAGTCCCGGTTTTGCCATGTTATTCCAATTAAGATATCTAGAGGCTTCGAACAAAGCTTGTGCTAGTTCTACCATCTTCATGCAAAGTTTAGTTCTCTCAATTTCTAGATCAGCTTGAGGGTAGTTTTTGCTCATTTCAGCTACCTGAGGTCCTTCTTTTAATCTAGCTTGATATGCACGAAACATCATGTCTAGATTTTCTGGTATGGGTTCCGCTAAAACTGATCCTGATTTCTGAGCTGGATTCTCGTGATTTAATTCCTGTGAAGTCAATTCTTGGATTTTGGCTCTAGATTCCTTCAAACTTCCTTCCAACTCACTTATCTTTTTACTCCATTTTCTCTTTATCCTTTCTCTAGAATCTTTCCAAGATTTTGTCTTTTTACTGCTAGATTCTGCAACTTCACTGGTTCCGGCTACTTTCTCCTGATTAAGCTGTTGGTTCTGTAAGAGCGCCTGGGCTCTTGTTATAGCTTGGATAGGCACGTATGTAGGGTTGGATCCCTCTGCGTTATTTACAATACCTATCACGTTGATCGGTGTCACATTCGAAGCATTAACAGGGTTCTTAGGACAATCTTTGATTATATGCTCTTTGCCACAATCAACACAAAAGCCTTGTATGTTATAGTACTGTGACTGTCCTGATATCAGAGGATGTGGACAATCCTTTATGAAGTGATCTCCTTGGCACCTAAAGCATGGTCCTCTAGGGCCCTGTGGTCTTTGTTGTCTCAATTGGGGCCGTGGATTTGGGTTTGTGTACATCACATTAGCATAGTCGGGCTCCCAACTAGGTTCCACTGGTGGACTATCATAATGATATGTTTCCACGTGTTCTGGTGACTCTGTGTAATATGCGAGTGGACTATCGACATGCGTAGAGTCAAAACTGTTTGAGTGTGGGTCACTCTCTGTGATCAAAGGTGAAGAAGGCACTAAGGCCCTACTTAGGTTCTCTTCTGCAGCAGCGTATTTGACTGAGATGACGTTCGCTGGTGGGGGTGGCTGCTGAGCTAAGACAGGTTGAGGTCTCTGTTGAGCCTGGTATGGGTAGTTCTGAGGAGGCCTATAGTAATAAGGCTGAGCATTGTATTGGCCTTGATACCTCCCTGGCTGCGGGTATGCTTGCGGGTAGTTCTGTCTCACGGTTTGTTTGTTGTATGGGCAGTCCTGAGCCGTATGATTCGTGTATCTTCTCTCAATTGTACAATATTGGCCACTAGGGTTGGCTTGTGGTTGTGGTGCATTGGGACACACATTTGCCATATGGTCACCACCACAGGTGTAACAACGCTTGTTCGTTAGTACCCTAGGTTTGCTAGAAACTCCTAATTTCTGGGCCACTTTTTTTGCAAGGTCTTCTATTGAGCTAGACAATTTTGTGGATGCTAGAGATGAACAGTCTGAGTCCTTATAGACCTTTGAGAGTTCCAACTCATCTCCTAAGTTGTCCTCAATGTCTATGCATATTCTCACACATTGCTCTAGCGTTCTGGGTTCTTTTAGGTACACATAGGAGCGTAGTTTAGAGCTCAACAAGCCGTCTAAAAACAATGACACTTGCTTGGCTTGTGAGGGTAGCTCTTGCATTGGACATCGTTCAACATATTGTCTAAACCTACGTCCTGCCACTCTTACGGTTTCCTGAGGGGTCTGTTTAAAGCTATGAATCAACGAAGATGTGTCATGTCTAACCCCACTTTTAGAGAATTCAGTGATGAATGACTCTAAAAAGTGATGGATGTCTCTAAATTGCCTCTGTTGCAATGGTTGGAACCAAGTTAAAGTTGTATTCTTTAACGTTAGTCCAAATGCGTTGTATTGCGTGAACATGTCTTCAACTTGTTCGGCTCTTAGTACTTGCTTGAATTCTGCGACGTGGTCATAGGGATCTCCTGTCCCATCAAAGTAATTCTTCATTGATTTTACTAATTGAGTGGGTCTCAATGTTCTTGCGTGTTCACGTGGTCTAGGTAGAGGAAAATCATCTCTACCACCTAGTATTCCATGATCTCTTTGTCTATCTGCTCTATTAGTGTCCGTGGTTGTTCTATCTCTCCCTACGGGATGACTGAAGCTTACTTCCGGTCTTTCTTTATTTTTCTCTCTTTGATTTCCATGGGCTGATGATGTTCCTGCCCCTTGTTGACTTGTATTCATGTTTGTTCTAGATGGAGGGAATACCAATTCACCTCTCCATGTGTATGTCTTTTTAGCGCGGTCAGGCACCACAAAGACTCTTTCTGAAGTCTCATCCAGGTATACAACCTTTCCAGGTGTATCCGGGTCCTTGAACTCGTATATAGTGATGATACCTACCTCACTAAGTAGTTCTGTCTTGTATCTCCAAAAGGCTTCATCGGTTTCTTTATTTACAAACAACTCTATGCTTCTGTTGTCCTGAGGGATCCAATCTGGGATTGGTACTCGTGTCAGTACAGATTTCCCTCTAGGTGTTCTAGACTCTTCTAATGGTTCTTTTCCTTGAGATTTTGCTTCCGTCTCTAGTTGAATCACGCCAAACTCGTTGGTATTGTTTGGCTGCGTACTTAATATGTACATCGTTCCTTCCTTGTCTATGTAAGCGTCTCTCTCGAATTTCACCACTGGATGTTCCAATCCAATGGGTTGATCAGGGTTGTGCATTTGCACCACTTGCCTTTGCAAACCATCCTCATAGATGCGAGCACCTAATCGGTTGGTTCGGAGAAACTCTAGTTGCGTTCTATAGGGTCCTTCTGGTTTTTCTAAGTATGCTACATTAGACCCTCCTTCTGGTCTATCTATGCTAGATGCCATTTCTGAATCACTAGTATCTGAGCTCTCGTAGGGATAATTACTATTCAATTGTTGAGCCCACGATCGAGTAGTAGTTCTTACACTTGCCTCTGATGATCTAAGGCTTCTCCGGTCTGACTTGCCTATATGTTTGCCCGATCTAAGGTTCATTAATTTTCTTCCTTGCACACTCAGTACACACTCAGATCGTCAATGATTCTCTGTTATTACTGTCTTGATCCTTTTTAAATTTCTTTAGATTCTTGTCTTAATGTATGCGTCAGGAATTCGACTTTCCGTTATAATTTTGAGTTCTCGTTCCGTCAGACTTAGGTTCTTTCCTTTAGGTTTTCGTGTCACACACCTTTACTTTAGTCTTGAACTTGATAACTTTAATTCTCTTGAACTTGAGGCGTTCCTATCGTCGTTAATCCACAACACTACCGTTTATCCTAAGCTAAGAATTGACTGAGGGGGTTGAGTAATCTTCCAACCTCGAGTCAGCTTTTCTGGTTGCTCTGATGCCCAAGAAGCCGCGCTTCCCAAGCTTTATGCCCTTCACCTTGCTTTGGTTGCCTTTGATTGCCCTTGCTAGACCTGGAAAAATCCAATATTAGACCAATTCACAGTTGGATGATCCAGCACTTGAGTATATACACCTTTTAAGTCCCTTCCCTTTTGCCCAACTTTTCAATGTTTGCCCCCTGGCTTTCTAGTCCCGAACTAGGTCAACCTCAAAATAGCTTATCTAAAAATCGATGTATTAAGCTATTAAGCTCAAAAAACGGACTTCGGATGAAAAAGTTATGACCATTCAGGCCCTGGGGGGTAAAAACTGACAAACAGGTTTTTCTCCAAATATGAGCTAAGGGGTCTCCTATGAGTCTAATCACCCAAAAATTTCCCAAAAATAGCCCCAAAATTGGCCAAAAATTGAAACCCTAAAATTTGCGATGGGGTTGCACAATCGCGATGGTCTGAGACAATCGCGATGGTCTGGGACCGTCGCGATGGCGTGAGGGTGCACCGTCGCGATGGCGTGAATTTGCACAATCGCGATGGTCTGAAAGTGCACCGTCGCGATGGCGTGAACTTGGACAATCGCGATGGCGTGAACTTGCACAATCGCGATGGTCTGAAGTTGCACCGTCGCGATGGTCTGAAATTGCACAATCGCGATGGCGTGAAAGTGCACCGTCGCGATGGCGTGAGGTTGCACAATCGCGATGGCGTGAAAGTGCACCGTCGCGATGGCGTCAGTCAACAGTCAACGTGGACAATCGCGATGGTCCAAAGTGAACCGTCACGATGGTCTGAACGCGATGGTCTCGGCGCGATGGCGTGAGCCAATCGCGATGGTCTGAATTTTTGAAGTGTCGCGATGGTGTGAGGGTGTCGTCGTGATGGTCTGGAGTGCACCGTCGCGATGGTCTGGATTGCCATGTGGCACCGTCGGCACGATGGCATGAGCCAATCGCGATGGCGTGACACAATCGCGATGGTCAGAGACCGTCGCGATGGTCCGGCCAAGCCGTCGCGATGGCGTGAGCCAATCGCGATGGTGTGGCACAATCGCGATGGTCAGAGACCGTCGCGATGGTCCACCAAACTGAGATTTTTTGAGATGCAGCTATGGATTCCTACTCATGTAGGGGTCGCCTACACGGTGGTGAACTCGCCTTCCTCAAAATCCGAACTTTGCAGACCATCGGGATGGTCTGACACAGTCGGAAATTTCTGACAGAAACTGAAAATTTTACCTTTTCCAAGCTTTCCTGATGCTCTGGAGCTCTGTACCTGCAAGAAAACTCAAGAAAACCAAAGCACATACAAGCACAAAAGCTCTCTCTCACTCTCTCGCATGCACAAATGAGGGGAAATGAGGAGAATGGGTGGATATGGTGAATTTTCTGATTTTTTTGGAGATGAAGATGATGATGCGGTGATGAAGATGGAGTGTGGGGGAGGTAAAAAACACTAAAAACTAAGTAAAAACAACAACAAAAACTGAAATTTTTACCTTCCAACGCCACTTCTTGCTATACTCTTACCATCACACATTCGTCCTAGACTCGATCCCCGGCAACGGCGCCAAATTTGGTGTTGCTCTAGCACAATGGTGAGAACCACGTTAAGAAGCTTCACCTCCTTAATGTCAATCCGCAGAAGAGGTAGGAGTGATATGAAGATCGTGAATGTGAGATGATGTGAGAGTGAAGGTGAGAAGCACAAAGATGCACACACACAATGAAGAGACAAGCAAGACACAATGGAAGGTGAGAAATTAGCTCTATTACTCAAAAACACTATTACAAGCTCAAAAGAACTCTAAACTCCAACAAGCTAACCTCAAAAATGAGCTCTCTAGCTCTTTTTATAGTTTCTAGACTAGTTTTGACCGGTTTCACATCTAGTGACCGGCCTAGTTAAAAAATAGGTCCTAGATGCTATTTGGAAGGGTAAACGGTGTCTAAAAATAACGAAAATTGGTACGCCCATTCTACCTAAGCTCCTCAAGCTCGAGGACTCCTCGGCTTGCACAAAATGGAGCTATGGATTACAAAATGAGATTTTCTATGTTACATATGTTACAATTAGTGATAAAAATCACTGTTGAATGTTTTGAAAAGTGATGAAAAACATATTTGTTTGAGAAATTGATCCGACTGGCTCCCTGCTCCGTCGTTACATGCTTCCGTGGCGTCTGTGCCTCTGGCTGCTTCCAACAAGGTTGATACCTCTAATAGTATCAAAATCGAGTGATATTTGGCTTGCTCGAAAGCCCTACATTCTATTTTTAGTGTGCAAAATTTCATAGGTTCAATCTTCAAGTCTAGAGAGCAATTCAATTTTTGGTGGACTGTGGTAGTGAACTATTTAGTTCTAGGAAGGGCATGTCATTCTTCGGCTGCAATTAGGAGTGGATATACTCCATCAATGGTATCAGAGCTCATCATTGAGCATTGAGGACATCAAGAGGGGGCCTTGAAGTTGCTTGAGAACCAAGGATTGAAGCAAAGACCAGGAAGATCAAGAAGGATTTGAAGCAAGGGGGAGCTTCTATCATCATTGAAAGTTCACGACAAGTGGAGACTCTTGTGGGAAGGTAGCATATCATTATTTCTCACATCTATCACAATCCATGGAGGGATTAGGATCCACTTATAGTATCATACACAATGGGAGACTATAATTCTCAGATTGAGAACCTTGAAAAGAGCAATTACCAACCTTGGAAGTTTAGAATCTCTAACTTCTTGATGGGAAAGGTTCTTTGGGGGTTGGTTAGTGGTACTGAGGTGAAGCCATACATAGATCCACATAAACCTACTGAGAATCAAAGGAGAGCCACTAGAGAATGGGAAGAAAGGGATAGGAGAGTGATCTTGATTCTTTCTCAACACATAAGCAACTCCATGATAGGTCATACCCAAGACCTAGATACATCTAAGAAGGTTTGGGAGTGTTTAGAAAGGTTGTGCTCTACCTCTACAAAGGCTAGAAAAATTCATCTCAAGAATGAACTTAAAAACCTTAGGAATTCATCAAATCAGAGCATTAATGACTTCATACTCAAAGTAAAAGAGATCTTGTATGCACTTGGTTCAATAGGATGTGTTGTAGATGATGATGAACTAGTTGCCCACACAGTTAAAGGGCTTAGAGAAGATGATAAATGGAAGGAATTCACAACGTTTGTGTATGTAAGGGATTCATGACCAGATTTTGAGCAACTTACTTCTCTTATGGTGACTGAGGAGCTCAACCATGGAGGCAACAAGTCAAAGGGCAGCCAAGACCAACTCTTTTATGCATGCAAAGGAGGAAGAGGAAAAGGCATTCGAGGTGTTTCAAGAGGAAAAGGTAGAAGCAACTATCAACAAGGCACTCAAAGCTATCAAGGGAGTCAACCAAACCAAGATGAAGGTCAATCATCAAGAGGAAGAGGAAGAGGAAGTGGTAGAGAAGGAAGATATGGAGGTCGAGGCTACCCAAACTCAAATGGATGTTTCAATTGTGGGTAGCAAGGACACTATGCCAAAGATTTTTGGCAAAAGCAAGGTGGGAAAAATTATAAAGGGCAAGGTGATTATGCTAACTCCTCAATAAATTCAGAAAATGAGCATTCGTTAGCTATGAAGCATAAAAGTGAAGGTCAACCACATGATGAGGTGTGGTATATAGATAGTGGTTGTAGTAACCACATGTCAGGTAAAGAGGATTACTTCAACAATCTTCAAGCACCCAAGCAAAGAGGCTTTATGGAGATAGGAGACAACACAGAGCATGAGATACAACAAATTGGAGATGTGAAGCTTGAAGGCAACCACAAAGCAAGAGGACTATCTGAGGTATTGCATGTTCCTACTATTATAAAGAACTTAATCTCTATTGGACAGATGGTTGAAAAGGGATACCAATTGAAGTTCAATCACAAAGGATGCTTTATTGAAGACCCAAGGAATGGCAATGAGCTAATAACCAAAGGAAAGAAGGAAGGAAGGATGTTCACTCTTGACATTGGCAAAGGACAAAGCAACAAGGCAATGTTCATCACCTATGGTGACAAGAAGATTGGAGATTTGAATTTGTGGCATAAAAGGTGTGGTCACATCAACATTCAAATGTTGAAACACATGGAGAAGAGGCAATTGGTAAGAGCTTTACCACAGTTTTCTTTACAAATGTTGCATGAGATGTGTGAAGCTTGTCAAATAGGCAAGTCTACTATGCATCCCTTCAAGAAGAGTGGATATGTAGCACATGGTGTGTTAGACCTTGTGCACACATATGTGT